>LQNS02278170.1:17007090-17023143 GCA_001587735.2 Parhyale hawaiensis | reverse complement strand
CAGCGCCGCTGGAATGACTGCTGAAATTTTCAATAGGGTAACATCTATTTAGGCAGACATGGTTAGTTAATTATTACCCGCGAAAGAAGTGAGAGAGGTGACAATGTTTTCATCATGTATGCGTCTATATATATATATATATATATGCTTGTAAGTTAATGTATATGGCGTCATTCGCCCAAAAGCTACCAGAATAATCAACCTATCATCACAATTTCTTGTAGGCAGTTAGGCTGGTTGGCTTGGATGTGAAATACGCTAAAAGTCTAAAACTGATCAGCACTTTCAGCCCCGTCTCTCCTCTTCTCCTTCCTTCCCTCTCATCACACCGTCTTACGCCAGAAGGCGTTCTGGTTGACCCGACTGCAGTCGGCAGAGGCCGGACTAGTTTTTCTTAGGCAAAATTTGCTGAGCTGCTTCATGGCATGCAAGCAACTGCATTTTGGATGCGGGGTGAAGATCCGGAAGATTATAGCTCTTCTCTCAGACAGTTTCTTTTTGCTGTTCTTAAAATAGTAACAAATCTAGCGCTAGGGACCTGTTTACATGCAGAGACTCAATACTGCAGAGATTAGCAGGGCTTCACATCAGCTTTTGTGTACCAAGGTATGGCATGTTTTACAGGGAGCTTACGTTGTTAGAAATTTCAAGCAAAAGGCCTGGCTTCGCCCTGCTCAACTGAGTTTCAGGCAATGACCCCTACATCATTTACCCATGAGATTTGCAGAAACTCAGTTTAGCTCCGAAAAATATAGCTTCTAGCAAGCTCAACCCAATCTCGTTTCTGTTTTACACTTTGCACAACACGATTTACAGTGGTGATACAAGAGGTTCTGCCTGCAATTTCCCTGAAATCAAACATCGAAAGCCTCATTTTCGAGGACCAAGCAAACACGTCCAGAGAGCAGTGGGAGCTTGCTCAGTGGTTCATGAATAGTCGATCTGAGCCAAGCCCGTCCGTCCAAAACATCCGACAAGTATCCTGGCTTCGCCCCGGTAAATCTAAGTTTTGGTGTAAGCCTTGCATGAATTAACCATTGAATGACTGGAACTCCATCGTGCTCCGTTGCATGGAATTCTGTGCCGTTCCAAGCGTCTTGCGGTTGCAATTCCAACACCTCCAACATGACTGAAAGTGGCGAAACCAACGCTCTTGCCTCAGGTGTCCGACGATTGAGATAGGCTTAGGGTGACACGATCTTCTCGTTTTCTTTCATCACTTGGAGAATATTTTCTAAATAACTGCCCTGTCAGTAGTAGCGCACTGGCCAAGCATTTTGAGACAGAGAACTCACTAACATAAATCTGCCATCAACTTCAGATCATCCGGTAGAAATGCTGGAACGTAGTATTGGACCATGGGCGCAATCCGGCTTAGAATCGCAAACCTACTAGTAATTTTTCAATACTTTGTCCTATAAATCAGAACTGGAGTGAATTATTCTTGAATTCCGAGCAATTCAGAATGATTACAAAATGATTTACCTCTCGCCAAGTAATTAAAAATTTCAGGTCCCAAACGACGGAAATGTGTCAGGTGCCAGTTGCAGAACTGATGTTAAATAAAATATAACCTTCAACTCTAACCAAATGTACGATCTTGGCCCTTCTGAAACTATGTATTATGGTAACACTGTTTACCAAGGGAAGGGTGCAGTTTGTACATGTAGTGTGGTTGAATAAATTTAGGGAACTGAGTGTTTATTGCACGAGTACATGGTTTTATGGAATATGGAATTGGAGTCAGATTTGTGGGGATGCCAGGAGGCACTACCGTTGTTCACGACACCTTGTGTGCGTGCTTGTGTACGCAGATCGTGTGCGTGTGCGCGGCGTTCAAGTTGGCGCGCCGCGCTGCTCGCTGTATCGCTGAGTAAGTTAGTTTACGTTAGGTTACGCGAGGTAAGGTTAGGCAAAGTTAGGTTAGGTTCCGTTAGGTACCGTTAGGTAAGGTTAGGTAGGATTAGAAAGGTTAGGTTGGGTTAAGTTGGGTTAGGTTAGGTTAGGTAAGGTTAGGTAGGATTAGAAAGGTTAGGTTGGGTTAAGTTGGGTTAGGTTAGGTTAGGTAAGGTTAGGTTAGAAAGTTGCTGATTTTGCCACGGATGTTCAGATCGAGATCATTGATGTAAATTGAGAACAGAAGCGGGCCAAGCACGCTACCTTGTCGAACCCCTGATGATACTTGCCTCCAGGCGCTCGTCTCTCCTTCAGGCTTGACTCGCTGCTGCCGACCAGTAAGCCATGCCCTGATCCATCGTAAATAGTCTCCCTGGATGCAGTGAGCTTTCAGTTTTTTCGTAAGCCGTTGATGGGGACATTGTCAAAAGCCTTTTGGAAGTCTAGATACACAAGGTCTACACCGTTTTGTGCATCCTTAATATCTGTAACTTTTGAGCAAAAGTCCAGCAGGCTTGTTAAGCAGCTTCTTCCATTACGAAAGCCATGCTGAGTGTTGGATATGAGCTGATGCATCCTCAGGTGATCAGTGATGCGCTTTTTCAAGATGCGTTCGATTTTTTTGCTAACGACCGGTGAAAGACTGATTGGTCGATAGTTGCTGGGGCTTTTCTTATCCCCCTTCTTATGTATCGGTATCACATTAGCCAGTTTCCAATCCTGCCGAACTTCTCCTGTTCTCAGTGACCGATTAAATATTTCGAGCAGTGGCTTCACGATGACTGGAGCCATTTCCCGTTGTACACGGGGAGTAAGATAATCTGGGCCAGCGGATTTGTATACATTTACGTAGGTTAGCTCTTGAAAGATCTCAATCTCTGTGGAAACACATGTGTGAATGTGAGCAACTTGCATCGGTGCAAGTTCTGGGATATTCGCAACATTTTCAATAGTAAATTCAGAAGTGAAATAGTCGTTCATGGAAAGAGTCCAACGCAGAGCAACGAAATTGATACCTCAGTTGCGAAACAAGCCGTATGTACGTCGCCTAAAGGAACTGGGTATGATCTCTCTCGAGCCAAGACGACTCAGGGGGCAACTAATAGCAACATTCAAGTATTTGAATGGCTTGAACGACGTACCTACAACGGGACTCTTTGAATGAGACCTCATGCAATGATCGCTTGCAAAACAACGGTCAAAAACTCAAGCATATAGCTCGAAGAACGACCTCAAGTCAGCAGTTCTTTCCGTATTAAATTTTCATAGTCAGCATTTGGAATAGACTCCCTTCCGATGTTGTTAGTGCGGAGTCAATTAACACGTTTAAAAATCGTCTTGACATACATTGAGAGAGACATCCTCCACAGCTAAGAACTCCTCTTCCACGAATCACAAACTCTTAACGGTCAAAGCTTCCGAGGTCACCTTAATCCGCCCTCTTCTCTCTTCGGCTCCAACTACACAGCTTCACATCTCCAAGCCCCGCATATCAGCGGCTCTTGATCGTGCTTGCGTGCTTTCATGATCGTCTCTTTGGCAATGATTCTTCCTCCTTTTTTTCTCTTTTCTCCACTATTCTATATCCTACTAACATAATTGCAATAGCTCATAGAGGGCCGGGGCGTAAGTTCCTGTGTCTCTTTGGGAACGGGCCTATTGGTTCATCTTCTGCCGCCCATCAAATCTAATCTACAAAAAGTCGTCAATTTATTAAAAAAAATGCACTGCGTATTCTTACCATCTTAAAAAAGTGGAAGACTCCCAGGATAGTTTCACTTTAAAAAGCCTCCTGGGTTCAAAGTTTCATAGCCATTACCCGTCGACAAAATTTCGAACTGCTGGAGCTATATAGTGAAACTTTATCATGTATGCGAACTTATGATGAAAATAACACAGTGAGGACTGTGACATTACTATTAACCCTTTACCCGGCAAGTGGCCCTATATGATCACTTCCGTAATGCTCTTCTGACGAAAACGTTTCTCAGCCGCCCGGTGGAGGGTTAAGATTCAATTTCCTCGCAAACATACTGAAGAACTATCATTCTGTGTCTTCCTTCGTCTGTAGCGCAGATTGTGTGCACGGTAACAAGCAAGCAAGCAAGCAAGCAAGCAAGCAAGCAGACAGGTAAGGCTATCAGGGTTTATTAGTAAATATATAGATATATTTCTGTTTCCGTGCCGTCAAAAATGGCATCATAATTTTGGGTTTCTCATCAACACTATAATTATAATCGAAACAATGTAATATACTACGTTGTAGGTGTTTTATGTTTATATGCTTATATTTTTACATATATATATATATATATGTATGATGTGCTTATATATTGACATACATATCTTACGATGGGAACTATTAGATGCCCACTAATACTCATCAACCGCCTAATAACTGGCTAAACGTACAATGAATCTGTTACTTCTAACGGTCCTTATATCATGATATAATGCTCATGTAAAACTATAAACACTGTACGGATATGCAACATCCTAATATGAGTAAACTTTGTAAGTTCTGCGAGAAGAAAAATCACATTATACGATAGATAAATACCCCAAAAAATTGGGAACTGCTATCATGACCAAACACCCTCTACCAAGGAGCTTTTGGACCGAATTGCTCACGATGCGGGACTAGGTTAGCTGAAGCAAGGTTAGGTTCTTCTGATGTCCAAATGCAGTATTAGAACGCAAGAAGAACCTGTCCTCGCCTTTCCTAACCTATGTATTCTCATACCTAACCTAAAGAACTGGTACCTCTAATAGCTCATTTCGACATTTACATCTACATTTTTATATGTTATATCTTTCGTGTTATATTCTTAACGAAATAGGGGTATATAGGTTAAAGTCGAAGATTTTGTAATTATGTTGCACTTCGATGGAGATTGATACAATGCTCACATATATAGGGTGTCCGGTACTTTTGGGAACAAACTTTAACATAAGGTTAACCCATTAACACCAGAATTATTTATTTTCTTAATATATGTTATTTCTTACTTGAATAGCACTGCGTAAGCAATAAAAACAGTGGTAAAGGTTTATTTTCCTTTTAAAAGTCATGTTTTTTGAAATAAATGAAAATTAATTGCGTTGCTTATATGCAACGCTAGGCGTCTGTGGGATCCTTTCTTTCTGAACGTGGAAACTCTCAAAACAGTTTGTGCAAAGCCCAATTTCGCACGTTTTGCACTCTGTGCTTACAATGCCCGTACAACCGGCTCCTGGGCACTTCCTGCCTTTATTGCTTGCTATGAATCTCACTAATTGCTGCCGTGAATCCAATCTGAGACCATCTGTTATGCGGCTGTTCATGCTACTTTTTCCAGAAATTTTTGCACTGCGTCTGGGGCGGTAAAACACTGAATCCAGTAATAATAGTAATTTCCAGAAATTTTTGCACTGCGTCTGGGGCGGTAAAACACTGAATCCAGTAATAATAGTAATTTCCAGAAATTTTTGGGAGCCCAGCTCCCTCTTGAACACTTGCCCTACTGCACAATCTGTAAATCTACAAATACAGCTGTACAGTCGAACAAATGAAATCTACAGTAGTGGACTTTTGGCTTTATTTTCTTAACTAAGTATACAAGTATTTGAAGCACAGCATCAACGAACCATGTAAATATTGGACACCAGCATTTTTTACTCTTCACCCTTTTGCGGTAACTATTGATGTTCTAGTCCATCATACATTTCGAAACATTGCATATCGAGTACTTTCAACCTGCAACACTGTTCATAATATATTATATTCTCATTGGGAAATGTTTCAAAGAGTTCGGTCAGTGACCGACTAGTTTATTTTGAGTAATTTAGTAAGGGAAGGATTGGAAGTTCATCTTCATAATCCCAAGAAGTTTTTTCTTTTGACTTTCTCTCTCAAGTGACGACAGTTCTTGGTTTCACGCTTTTCCCCATTCGTAAACAAGCGTTTGCGCCAACACCAATTAAGTTGCCGACCTAATAAATTATCCACTAAATTGCTGTATCTATATCAGCCAAGTCTTATTCCTATCCCACACTGGCTGCTGGAGGTTCACTATAGATTTTTTATCCTCACTTTGCTTTTGAAGCATATGCATAATTTCCCCGAGTGCCAAACCTCTGATGGTTCAAAAAATGTATATAATACGTATAAGTGTTTAGTTTAGAGAAATACACGAAATTTATGTGCTGATCTGCAAAGTAAATAATTGAATCTATTTTTTCAATAAGTGCAAAATCATTGTTTTTAAACAATTTTAGCTCATGTAGTTTAAAATATTACAGTTCTCCATTCTTGTATGTAGCCTGCATTCAGCAGTAGATAACGTATTTTGCAGGTATTGTATTTTATACTCAAATGCACCTAGCGTTGCATATATGCAACGCTTGTCCACACATTGATGAAAAATACTTACAAAAGTTAAAATACAACTGCACTGTTCCAACAGTATGTTGTACCGTGAATTTTAGCAATGAAATGGAATGGGGCGTGAAGAGTTATAGTCTCGATATTCGGATAAAAGACCCTTGGGTCCCAACCTCTTAGATGACGCCATGACTGTACGTGCGGCTGCAACTTGTGTTTAACGTCAACTGGCGTTGACTAATGGGATCAATTTTTTAAGGTAAACCTGAAAATATGTTGGAATACTATGTATATACCAAATTCTTATAGAAAAGCACAATTCTCATTTCAAGTTCATGAAAGACTGAAGTTTCATTTTAGGGTAGAGAATGGCGTTGCATATATGCAACGCTAGGCGTTAATGGGTTAAGACCGTTAAAATGGACATATTTTACCAAATGATGATGTGATCTAAAATGCTTCGTTAAAGAGTTATAGGGACTCAAAAATCTTATCAACTGCTCTGAGTTTTACTAGATAGCAAAGAATAAGATGGGTTTGTTTACATTTTTGAGCAATTCAGCGCAAGATAATGTATCAACGGTAACACGACGGGGCTCCTCCACAATTCGCGCTTGATGTTAGGCAGTTATTGACTGCCAGATATCCAAATCGCTGGATTGAACGTGGAGGCCCCGTTGCATGGCCGCCAATGTCTCCTGATTTAACGCCCTTGGATTTCTAGTAATGGGGATACGGATACCTCATTGGTAGAATTACTGAAACATCGGTAAGAATTGGTGAAACTCCCGAAGTATTCGAACGCGTCCGGCCTATATTGCATCGGCGTTTGAGTGCTGCCACCGAAGTAGATGGGCGCCATTTTGAACATCTTTACCTCCGCCAAGGAGGTTATGTTTTCGTTGCCTTTGTCTGTCTGTTATTCTGTCTGTCACCAAGATAACTCAAAAAGCTATGGACGGATTTGGACGAAATTTACAGGGTTTGTTAGTTATGTTGAGAAGAACAGATGATTACCTGTTTATGATGATCCGTCTGTTCATTTGTTTGTTTGCATCATTTTTCTCAATGGCATAACTCAAAAAGTTATAGAAGGATTTTCATGACATTTAGAAGAGTTGTTAGGTATATCACGAAGAGTAAATAACAAAGTTTTTGAATGATCCGTTTGTTCGTTCGTTTGTTACTGTTCTCTATTTTATGCTTGTTAGGACAATAAGTCAAAAAATAATGGATGGATCTTAATGAAATTCATAGGAGTTGTTAGTAATGTTAAGAGACATAAATGAATGAATTTTGGTGCAGATCGGTTAGTTCGTTTGTATGTTTGACTCATGTTTGGTATAATGTTTGTTAGCAGCATAACTCACTAAGTTATGAACGGATCTCCAAAAAAGTTACTGAATCTGTTAACACCATTGAAGGGCACAATTGGTTAGATTTTGGTGTTAATACAAAAAATCATCGTCTCAGAACCAATTTGAATTTTTCGTAACCTTTGCCTTGCTTGGCAGAGGTATGCGCTCTCAGTGTGCTCTAGTTTATCATTGATCTCTTGCTTCTTGTGTTTATAATAAAACTGTTCCCCTAACGTACACGTTTCAATTCCTTGCTACTCCTTACCAATGAATATCAGTTCAATATTTCTCAAACTCGAAGTTTTAGTAACTTTTTAACGAAGCATTCTAGACCACATCTTCATTTAGTAAAAAATGCTTATTTCAACGGTCCTAACCTTATGTTAAAGTTTGTTCCCAGAAGTGCAGGACACCCTGTATAAGATCAGCTTGCAGAAAATGGAGAACGTGATTTTTTTCCCATCTTTCTTATAATTGAATGCAGTTCTTGATCAGCCAGTGCTTACGTATATCCAAACACTAAAGATATTTATCGGATAAATTAGAATATCTTCTGAGTTTTAGTTTTATTGCCCAAGCTTTCGAACAGTTAAACACTGATCGTCGTCAGGTATGTATGTATGTATGTACAGGTTGTATTAGCACTGCCATGCGGTGTGGTTTATATTACTTTTTTTTTTTTCCATATT
This sequence comes from Parhyale hawaiensis, assembly GCA_001587735.2. NCBI lineage: Eukaryota > Metazoa > Arthropoda > Malacostraca > Amphipoda > Hyalidae > Parhyale > Parhyale hawaiensis. The sequence continues at coordinate 17,014,837 of LQNS02278170.1, read as the reverse complement.
TAACAGCTATAATTGCTCTCCGGTTCACGACTTAAAAATTTGGCAAATGATGAACGAAGTTCATCATTCATCGTGCATTAGCGTAGTAATTATTTTTCTCAACTTACTTCCTTCCTTTGACTAAGCGGTATTTATTTGGGAGTTAAAATTTTGACATGCTGAAATTGCATCATGCCGTAGATAGGATACGCGGCCGAATTTTTTTTTTAAATTCGCTGCTGCTTCACTGCTTGCTGATATCAGCTGATTTTATTCGCATGTAATCTAAGGGAAGGAAGGAGTGAGCTGCTTAGATGAATCGATGTAGAACACTCATCTCTTATGACAAATTCAGTGGGCGATATTGCGTCTCCATCAGGAGCAAATTAGTTACGAAAGCATGATCAATGAAAGAGAGTCATCAGAAGTTCCTCGCTGCTGTTTTTCACAGCGCGGGCACTCTGGTGATAAAAGACAAATATTGGTAGGCGAAGACTTGCTTCAATGTGCAGGAGAAGATTTTATTAAAAGTTTCGTTTGTTCCTCTGCTTAGCACGACATCAAGTTTTCGCAGATGATTACATATTGCTTCCAATGTGTATGAAGAAAAGTTTGGAATACAATCAATTGGTGTCGAGTTTCTTTTCTTTACCTCATGAAAGAGCTGTCCTTAGGAAGCTCATTTGCAATTTCTTCCATCGTGTATTTTTGGCGAACACTTTACCTCCAATAGCATTTTCTTGATGGTTCTTGTTTCGAATATAGAACAAAAAATATTTTTTTACCTGGTGTCCTGCTCGGCGCAACGTAAAGTTATCCATTAGTAAATACAGTACTGGGGTTGGCAAAAACCACCAACACGTGAGAATTATTAACCTTGTGACTTATTGGTGGTCATTGCTAAGGGAGGACTGACGGGAGACTAACGCCTGCTTAAACTGTATGGGAGATTGTTATCGTTGGGTGTCATATGTAGTTTTAGAATGAACACCTCGGCTCCTCTGTTACTGCCAGTTAGTATCCTACAATGTATGTGAAACTTATGCAAAACATGACGTATGAGTCTAGTGCCGCTGAGTAGGCCTCTTTGAAGATTAAGGTTCCGTAGGATCTTGATAACAGTACCAACTTTAAAACTGAAAGTGTGACGTTGCATTCCAGACGGAGTGAATGAAAGTACTAAGAACTTTCGGTCAACAAGTGAAGAATATCTTCGTTTAGCTTCATGGCTTCAGTATTCTTTGGTGATAAAATTACTTTTGATAATATAACTTTCACAGCAGGCACGTCGAACGATTCTCCAGGTATGCTTATGTCAATACCGTCTTCACCTGCAAGCAATTCCGTCTACCTATCGGTGATATTCTCAATGAGTCCATTCTGGTTAGTCAATGCACACAATGTTTAATAACGGCTGCATTGAATTTTCGTGGAACAACAGGCCTAGTTTGGTCGAAATCTCTTCCTAGTAAGATTACTTTAGCTCCAAACGATTTGTTAAAACTCATTATTTGTCTTGCGAGCATGTCAATTACTAGTAAAATATAAGTTCAAAGCATTGAAGCTTCATCTATGATGAAGAGAGAAGATTTCGCGATTCCTCAGAGGGAATTTCCATAAGAGAGACTAAAGTTTCTAATACGGGAAAGAGATCTTTGAATCCGCTGAGAACAGATAGACCATTTGTCATCAAGTCGGCAGCTATCCCTGTTGTAGCGCAAGCGAGAAATTTCTTTTTTCGCTCCTAAGGTCATCAATTAGCGCATTAGTGGCTCTACTGATAACTTTCCGCTCAACCTCCATGACCATCCAAGAAGAAAAATCAATGCAGTGACTATAAAATTTTCACTCCCGCAGACGGGTGCAATTTTAACTCTTCATTTATGTCCTTCGGCTGTAGCTCCTCTCTTGTGACGTCATTCCCTACGGGCGACGTTGACCTTCAGTTCCGCTTTCGGCCCATCTAAACAATGAATAAATTCCGCCTTCGATTTGTCACCAGGTACGTGTTGACATGTTGCTTCCAGATCCTGCTTATTAAATTTCTCAGCCATTTAACTCGGCCGCTTTAACTACCTTAAAGTAATTATTGTTACGTAATTATTCTTAATTGAAGCGTTCCTTCCTTCTAAAGCGGACTTTAAATTAAGGCTGTTAACTAAGGGCAGTGCCCGTCCTTCTACTTTCTGGCTAAATTTGTCTGAACCTTAAGTGAAGTCCCTCGTATCTATTCAGCTTCAGTGTTGGGGTATCGACTACAGCTGGTCAAGTATTCGCGAAGTGTCCAGTACTGCTTTCTTTAGTGGATACTCTCTATATTGCACATTTGCTGTAAAATGGTAAAGTGTATCAGCGAGTATGAACGAGTTGAGTTACCTCCATAAATGTCTTTTTTTTTATGGTTAAGTAGTACGTTCCTCGTCATCCCCCATTATAACGAACTGATGGGTGCGTTGATTCGCATCAGTGTTAGGGTGTCGCTGATTTAGTGATTTATGTCTTTCCCGCTTTCCCTTAACCGGATTTGCGTTTTCGTCCTTTCTTACTTACTTTCTATTAACACTATCTGCTCCAAGGCGGTAGAAAATTGTACCGAATTACCGTTTCCCGTTCACAGTTCTGCTCCCAGTGATATTCAGCGCCTAATATTCCGTGACTTTTCTCAATTGAACATTACTACCAATAAAATTCTATTATACCCGCACATTAGCTACGGCCAAAAATATAGATAAATATAAATATTTCAGAAAATTAGCTGATAACATTTCCGTGTAGATTTTCCTTTTATACATACAAAAAGAACTTTCAAAGTTATCACTAAAAGACGGCAACAAGGCTAGGAATGAAAAATAGAAGCGATTATACGTTCAGCTTGTGAAAGTATGGAAATTGCAGCAGATGTGCTGCCGGGGTATTTACCCTGTACTGTCCGGAGATATTTTCTTATATTGAAATTTAAATGACATTAAAACCACTATGGGGCATTATTTTTTTAATTAAATAGGCAAAAGAATAGTTGAATAAATGACTTTTGAGACTATAAAGAAAAAACTCTGATGCTGATATGCTATGAAAATTTTTAGCGGGAGGTACATATTTGTACCGCCCTGAAGCTCAGGCGGCTGAAAAAAATTGGTAACGGATAGGGTTAAAGAACGCACTAGATCTTCCCTTTTTCTTACGGTGTCTGCTACCAATTATGCCATGATGGCCAATATCAGATCGTGAGTGGTTAGCATATCTCTGAAAAGCTTTTCTCTTTTTATGGCAGTTCTTATATCAAATTGTCCTAAGGCAGTTATTCTCTCTGTAGGAGAAGTTAATTGCTTCCGTTTCTGCCGGCGACTGTCCTTCGCAGTGATTTTCCGTTGTTTGTCGATAGAACTGTGAATGGAAAATTGTACCAATGTTTGCGTAGTGGATCCTTACCTAAACGATAGTTCCGTCATAACGTAACAAATTCATCATTTCTGCAATTCTATATTCTTTTTTTATTGCCTTTTAGTCGTCTCCTTTTATAAGTTCAAATAAAGCTCCTTCCCTCACTTCCCGCTTGGAATGTTGACTAAATTTTCTATACGTATAAGAGAAATGCGCTACGATTCTGTGCAGCTCCTCATTGGCGGGCTGTCTTTGGCGGCCGGTGTCCTGGGCGGCTTGTTCGTCTGTAAGCCTGTTACAGAACGATGTGTTGGATTCGTCATCCAGGATTAACCTGTCACTCTTTTCGGCCTTCTAGCTTTCGAGTCCTAAATTGGCATGCCTGTTGCGGCCGTGGATTTAAACAGCTAACTGGGGATAACAGCATTTTCGTAAACATTACTTCGCTGTTCTAATCTATTACTCAAAGTTTATTATCTTATCGGTTTTCATTTAGAAGGAGAAAGAATTAGACTTAAGTTGATCGTGCTGTTGCTGTTTGAACCTACGCAACGTTAGATAGTCTATTTTAACACGCCTTGCCGTGCGGCATGGCATCCTTGAGCAATAGAGTTGTTCTAATTTCTTCCCTCTCCGTTCCTTGCCTAGCTAGGTTTGGTCTGGAAGAATTATCGATCCACAACTCTGGATCACATACTGCTTCTAGGACTTGTTCAATGTAGCTGGACATATTTCAAAATGCTCTAGCGCCTTTGGAGAACATGCTGAGATTCAGCAGTCATGTGTTGACTTTCTGCCACTTTATTGTTCTGCAAAATATCAGGAGTTGGAAGGCCACTATCACGACTGCTGAATTCATGATTGGCCAAAGTAGACTCCACATCACCCAATACATTTTGTACTGCCATACATCTCTTGCTCGTGATTGAATATAGTCTTTTATCATTTGTGTTTCAAATGCAGGAAACACTTCTGATGGATCTCAGGGCGGGTTCAGCGCGCAGATCACTTCGTACAAGTACCTATCGCAATTACGAGGCCATTTATGTGGTAGAAGCTTGGAATATGGTGCGGAGCCATTTATTATCAGTATCATGCAGATAGATAGATGGCTGTGAATTGCTGCCTTGATAGGTATCGTAAAGTACTCTGGCCGTTGATTTACAAGCGAATGTTGTCAGTTGTACATTGCCGTGCAGTTCGTGCAGTTCCAATAGCCGCAAATAATATAACCATCCGGGGCAAATGGCGATAAGGTCATTTTGGGGGCAAAAAATGATTTCGGTCTCAAGAGACTTAGAATCACTATGGACAATAAATTAGTGGATAAACTCTTAAAGCATTTATTTGCGGTCATTTTTAGTGTTTCTATTGCTGTTCAAAATTAAAAATGAATATGTGAGGCCTAAATATTTTTTTTTGCCCCCAAAATGACCTTATCGCAATTTGCCCCGAATGATTATACCTTTCTTTGTTTTTTGGGACTAAAAGAACGCATCCTTGATATAAAGTAACTCTGTTGCTTCTCTCGGTCGTTACTTCCATGCTTCTGTATCTTTGCAAAATACGTAAAGTGAATGGGAATCTCTGATCAGAGAGCCTTCCTATCATTCTCATTTCTTTCCTTGAAGAAGAACCGTGCAGCTAGTGAGTGGGACTGTCTGCTCTATCCAAAGCACGTATTCCTGTCCTTCAGGAAATGCACGAGTTGTCAGTCCTGCAAATACACCGGTAGTCTGAACACATTATGCGATCTATCGTGTATCTTAAATTCCTGCTAACGCCACATTCTTTCGAGAGCACTCACATTTCGAGCATCGACATGTTCCCGGATTTCATTATGATTAATTTCACCATTCTGTCTAATTTGATCAACGTTCAGCCGAATGAAGTCGTAGCCTTTCTACACGTCCTTGAATGTTTCATTAACAGATATGACTACGTGGCAGATGTCAACTTTGATGTGGTACCTAGTTAAACCTATTCCGAAGAAACGTATTATTAGGAACTGCATATCTGTTATCAAGTCTTACACTTAGCTATCACAGTAATACTGCCTGCGTTGGTATAGAGCGTAGCCATCGGTAGTTGCTGCCGTTTCTAGCTGGAGTGTTTTTGGGAAGTTCGCTCTCATTAGGTATATTCCATGCAAGCAGCAATCCAGTTCTGTTCGCCTCAAGGGCCGAGCGCCATGAATTTTCTGACTATTTTGTAAAGCACAGACTTTCTTGCTGCACCGAGAGTCTCTGCGCACACTAGCTCATCAATTTTTGAAGGGTAATTGAGGTCATTGCTTTCTTGAAGTATTGTTATCGTACTAGCTGGAACATGTGGAAATTCGATAGAAAATAGAAGCAATGTTGTTCAGTGATATTTCAGGCCAGTATCATTCTAATCTTCCCCACCTGATACTGAAGCAATCTGTGAAAATTCCACCGAACAAAAGCATTGTTCCTTAATTATGATGCCCTCGGACCTTTATCATGCTTCCGTAAGGTGAAACATGTACCAAGTCAGGCAGTGAATCTTTTTCCTGAGGCCTGTGAGCAGTAGCAGCTCAAATTTGAGCTGGACTCCTTCTCATAGAGATCCCTTCCCAGATCGTATCAAGGATAGCTCAAGGAAATCTATAACTTTCTTCCCTCTTAAGCTGATGAAAGCGTGAAGGTCGCGCTAACCACAGTTCATTCACAGAAGATAGTTATGCCAGATCTGAGTGTTTATGCATACTGTCGTACAACCTTCAGCACGTCAAGCCAATACCGTTAAACCATTGTGGAATTACCCAGGATCCCTCGTTGCAAAAGGAGTAACGCGATTGGCTTGATGTCACAATTCTGAAGGCTTGTAGAGCCGTAAGGCAAACAATCAGATCTGAAATAACCATCTTCTGTAAATGAAATGTGGTACTAACTGCAACAATTAACTAGCTAACTAACGAACGGAGGGACAGCAGAATTATAATACCTATAGACTAGTGAACCCGTGCGTAAAAAAACTCATGCAATAATGATATTTTTTTTTAATATAGACCGTTGCGGAATCTTCTTTTCTCTGACTTGCTTCATTTTCTTCATTGATCATTTGTCGTGCTTTTAATCTTAGGTTTTCTTTTCTCTGACTTGCCGTTTCCACATTTTCGTTCTTACGCTTATCAGCTGCTCTCATTCACTTCTGTAACCTTTCTGCTTCATGTCTTTCTTGACTGAATCGCATAGATGATTCATCTTTCTCCATTCGTAGCACGTTTTCGATCTTGAGACCGTAGTAGTCTCGTACTTCTTATTTGTTCCCTATCTTCGTTCATAATTAGACCGGCGTCTTCAATAGTTAGAGGCAGAAGTAAATCTTGAGTAAAGCCCTGCAATAAACATGAATGTAACTCCAGCCAGCTTGTATGCATATGGGCGCTCCGTAGCCAAGATACGGTCTTTCAAACTTAATTATCTGCTTCACTGAAGTGCTGAAATTTTGGGCTATGAAGCAAAATTCGCACCATAAAAGAACAATAGCATGAGGGATGATATGCGTGATATTGAGCTGGAGGAACTCATGGTATAATGGACAGAAATACATGGTATAGCAAGATTCGCTTCAGTGACCCTCTTAGAACGGGAATAATACTGCTGTAGAAGAAGAGGAGAAAGACAGTAAACTAGAGGACATATTTGTCTACTACTCGTGAAGAATAATCTTTTCGTGACTGTTCCGTTGGTCATCTACAGATTTTATACGTCGTGACCTGAGAGAAGAAAGTTATAAAATAGGACTCCAGAAGCTGCATGCATATTGTTTCGATTTCAAGAAGTATTTCAAGCAAGAAGTGCTTTCATATAAAGGGGTAAGGGTCCCACTTTTGACAGCTTCTGCAACCTGGCAATCGATCTCAAGGAGGCTCTATTAAGCTCCTTGATTGATCTCTATGGAAACTTAACTACAAATCGGTAGCCTGGCCTATTTCCTTAAGAGCAGACACGAAATAAATAAATATATCAGGCGTTTTATTATACAGGGTATTGGAAAATTCAGCGCAAATATTTTAACCACAAGTAAAGTCATCATAGCCGTACTATGTGGTGCAATTTTTTTTTCTTTTTGGCAGAATTCTGCCTTCTGAAAAAGTTACAGTGTTTTTAATATTTATTCCGAAAAACAATTTTCCCTGTAAAAAATTTCATTTTCGAACTATGTATATGACAAAAATTTGTAGTAAAGTTAGCCTATCAATGCTCTTTGCGCACATGTCAATATTGAAAAATTATGTAAAGTAACTGGGAAAATGACGTTTTTTTCAAATTCACAACAGGCTACACAAATTAACTGTCACACTCGTAAAAAACGAAATTCCTACGATGAAAACCTATTTCAAGACCTTTCTGATGATGTA
>LQNS02278170.1:16870369-16955959 GCA_001587735.2 Parhyale hawaiensis | reverse complement strand
AGCAATTTTCTTCGACGGATTAGTAGGTTTTACATGCTCGGAGATTGTTGTTTTTAGGAAGTCCACGTCTTTCTTGTAAGTGTTGAGGTTATGTAGCTCTACGTAGAGGTTAATAGTTTCCTTCTGCCGGGGGTCCTGTTCGAAATGTTTATTCATTACTCTCTTGATGATTTGGTTGAGAATAGTGAATGGAAATCCGTTGTTGGTCAGGACTTGCTTGACTCTGGATTTCTGCTGTGCATGTTTCCCAGGATGAGCAATGGTTTAGGGCGCGGTGAATGAGCGTTTTGAATTATTGTAAAATACCAACGATTTACTGCAGTACAAACTAATTATGAATACAAAGTATGGTTGAAAAAATGTCGTCCCGGTAGATGAGAGAGAGTGCAATGTGATATAAGCGAATGAAACTCACGTTTGCACAAGGGGCGATCTTTGTAGAAATAGAAGTATTACCAGAGTGCCTGCTTCGACGGTTTTCAAGCTCTTGCTTCACTTTTGCTCTGTTTCTTTAGCGTTCGTTTTTGCCGTTTTCTAAGCGTTTGCTTTTACTGTCTTCTAGGTGCTTGCTTTTGCCGTTTTCTCAGCGTCTGCTCTGACTGTTGATTTAGCACTCACTTTTACTGTTTTATTAAGGTTTGCTCTGTCTGTTTTCTTGGAAAGCTTGTACCTCAAAGTCCCTGCATCTGCGATATGTGGAATGACGGTCACCGAACAGTGTGCAATAATGGTGAAAGAATTTAAGACGATGAAAGCTTCGACGACTGAAATGACCGGGTGTGGCTCTAACGTAGAAGAAAGCACTCAGAACTACCCAAAAGACTCTTATCTTGCTGTAGCGTCCCTGATGTTTTATAGCCCTGACCATTGGTCTTTTATGATTGCAAACGCTATAGCCATTCGCTACGAATTATGGGTTCCAAGTAAGGGTAAAGGCGTTAGAAAAAAGCAATACAACTTGAAGTATTTGAAATCGCTTTTTAAAAAAGTACTGCTGCCAGAATATCAGTGTGAAAATATTCTGTGTATATCGAGTTCTAACAATAATTTTAAATATCCTTAAAATAGAAGTAGATGAAACAACCATTGTTAAATTCGAAATCTCTTCTGTAATATTATAGTAAAAATGAAACCTAAGCTAGAGTATTTGTATTTACTTTTGAAGATGACAGTGGCTGAGAGTAAACTGTGGCCACGGTATTGTCTTTTATCTGAAAATGGGCCTCTTAAAAACTACACGCATGGGCCCACACAGACAGGTGATAAAACTCAAATGATGCTTCATGCAACACCAGGAAACCCAAGACGCTGCTAAAGAAATAACGCAGAAGACCAATCTTACTCAAAGTACGTGACACGAGATGTCGAATATGTGCTTCAGACGTAGGCTGTTCATCAAGAAGATATGTACATATCAAGAATATCCAAAGAGCTAGAGCTATGAAGCACAGTTTCATCTATTTTCAGTCGTGAATGATGTGGTGAACGTGTCCGAGACTGACTGACAACCATAAATACTTAGTCTAGCCCGCATTCAGCTTCATACTCCAGGCAGAGCACCATGCAGTAATGCGTGACATTATGTATGCCGGGGGTCAGTATCACAGCTATCAAAGTAGAATCGTCCGCACAGTTGATCATCGTGTTTGCCAGCCAAGTTAACGCGTTACTCGTGCACAAAACAAAGAGCAACGGGCCAAGCATGCTACCCAGAGGAGCGACCGAAACCACTGCAATTGAAGTACTCAAAATAACCATCTACGGACACGCTCTGCGTTCACTCAGAATCAACATCAGAAAACACTACCACCTACACCGAACTCCAACCTATACAATAGCCCCATGTGATTCCCGCTATTGACACAACACTAAAGTCCAACTGAACAGGGCGAGCATCACCATGCCAGTCCATGGCCGATTGTACCGGGCTTTGCAAAAGTCCTGACCTGTTTTGTATTTTCAAAGTGTGAAACTCATTTCAAAGACTTGATGAAACTTATTGACAATGACTCATTCCTATTGTTTTTCAGATAATATAATAACTGGTAACAGAACTCATTTTCATACATTGTTGGTAATGGAAACAAAAAGGATAAAGATAACAGCTCTACTTCGCGCGGGTCACCGGAAGGCGGACATCGTTAGGCTGCAAAATGTCAGTTTATCAACGGTGAAACGGGTCGAAAACCGCCTTAAGAATAATGAAAGCCTCAAACATCGACCACGTTCAGGCAGACCACACGTTATTCAACGGAAGAATGTTCGGAGAGCCTTTGAAAATGATCCGAAACTCAAAATGACTGAATTTGCAAAGAAGATTTCTGTGTCAACCGTGTCAGGAGCTGCAAAGAGTGAAGGTGGAAAGAGCTTAAAGCGCCAGAAAAGACCGCTGCTAACTGCTGACATGGTTAAAAAGCGCCAAGAGCGATGTTCCCGCCTTCTTAACGACTTGAAAAGTCATGGATCAGAGCTCTGGATTTGATTGACTCCATGGCTGAAAGCTAGCAGTGAAATATCGATCCATTAGTTACAGGACCTTGATACACAGTGAATTAATAAAAAAAACTAGAGCACTCTGAGAGCGCATACCTCCGCCAAGCGAGGCAACGGTAGCAAATAATTTCAAATTGGCGCTAAAACCATTATTTTCTTTGTATCAACTCCAAAATCTAATCATGTGTGCCTTTTAATAGCAATAACAGCTTCTGAATTTTTCTTGAAGATCCTTTAATAACTTTTTGAGGTATGCTGCTGACAAACGTTATGACAAACATAATTCAAAACATACAAACGCACAAATCGATCTTCACCAAAATTCAATCATTTACGTCTCTTACATTACTAACAAACCCTATATATTTCATAAAGATCTATTGATTACTTTCTGAGTTATTGTGCTTAACAAACATAAAATTAAAAACAGTGAAAAACAAACGAACGGACAAACAGATCATCCCAAAAATTTGGTCATTTTTTCTAATATACCTAACAACTCATGCGTATTTCATAAAAATCCGTTCGTAACTTTTTGAATTACGGTATTGAGAAAACTGAGGCAGACAAACAAACAAACAAACAGAAGGACGGATCTTCACCAAAAGTTAATTATCTGTTCCTCCTAACAAACCTAACAATCCCATAAATTTTGAGTTATCTGGTCTGATCTCTTCGTTGAACGGCTTCAACGATGTACCTACAACTCGGCTCATTGAAAGAGACCTCAATGATCGCTTGCGAAACAACGGTCAAAAACTCAAGCATAAAGCTCGAAGAACGACCTTAAGTCAGCAGTTCTTTCCGTATTTCATAGTCAGCATTTGGAATAGNATAGACTCCCCTCCGATGTTGTTAGTGCGGAGTCAGTCAACGCGTTTAAAAATCGTCTTGACGTATATTGGGAGAGACATCCTCCGCAACTAAGACTCCTCCTCCGGGAGTTGCAAACACTTAACGGCCAAAGCTTCCGAAGCATCCTTAATCCATCTCATTCTCTTTCCCGCTCCAACTACACAGTTTGATGTCTCTAAGCTCCGCATTTCAGTGGCTCTTGAACGTGCTTGCGTGCATTCAAGATCGGGGCATGGACTCTTCACCACCCCCCCCCACTTTTTGTCTCTCTCTCTCTCTTTTCTCCTGTCCTCTATATCCTACTAACATAAGACAATAGCTCATAGAGTGCGGGGCGTATGTTCCGGTGTCTCTTTGGGAATGGGCCTATTGGTTCGTCTACTGCTGCCTATCTAATCTAATCAAGGTGACAGACAGACAGATAAACCCGCCGAAAACATAACCTCCTTGGCGGAGGTGATAAAAACTGCCGCAATTACTACTGCTGTCTCATGGCAGGAACACTCGTACACTGTATGTCGTTTATATGTGCAGTAACCGTCCCAGGTACAAACAGCCGCCCCACGAAAGACAGGTCTAGATCTAACTAGCATCCGAAGACCCCGGACGTCAAGGCGAGGTCACTAGGTCGGTACCCAAGGCCTCATTGTACAATAGAGGAGACGATTCCTTGCTCTAGCCTGTCCTGGGTGCACAGGCGTCAAACTCGCACGCAACTGTCGTCGTCCAAGACTATTCTGTGCACGTACATCGCTGTGCGTGCGTTCAAGTACGTGTGCTGTGTCCCATTGCCACAAGTCCCTGTATCGCCGGTTAGGTTAGGTACTGCCTATGGTAGTGCTTTTGGTGGTGGTGACGCGGCATGAACGTACACGGCCTAAGCGAGGCACGTATTATTGTTATTATTAAATCACACCCGACTGGCGACTTTGGAACAGAGAAGCTCCATGAGATTGACAAACTCCCACGCAACCCAGCGAGCGAAGAGAAAAAAAAGGAAAAGAGTAGACCCAAGATCACAGAATAGGTCTGTGTACGTACACAGAATATTCACGAACGAAGACAGTGCAAGCGAGTTTGGCGCCTGTGCGTCCCGGATTGCGCTCAACGCCACCACACAAAACTAATGTACTCGAAAAATCACAACATAATGTAAAAAACTTTCTAGGGACTTCTCCTGGTTTAAGTATCTCTGCCGTAACAGAATAAACAAACACAGTACACGTTTTTCTCGTTGTATGCGAGCTTGGAATATAACAAATAAAATGGACAATTAGTGTGACCCCTGATTCACTGTATACAAGAAAAATTCGCTCTCAACCGGTTTGCAAGTCGGGTGGCCAAACCGAACCGAGTGCGACCGTATGGCAGCATCGTGTTTAAGCCTCTTCGCCCCCCACCCCTGCTACCGCCATCCACTCCTAACCCAGTACAAGTCTTACACCTGTGATTTCAGGAGTGAGAATTACCATACTACAGTATCTTGTTTCTTCCTTGTTTTTTCTCGTTTATATTTTTTTCATATACTGCACACGGTCATAATATAGCATTATAATACTGTATTTTAGCTCTGCTTTAGTGCAGTATTATTACGTCCGCCAAGGAGGTTATGTTTACATCCGGTTTGTCTGTCTGTCTTTCTGCCTGTTTGTCTACCTGTCTGCATGTCTGTCCGTCTTTCTGTCTGTCACCAAGATAACTTCAAAAGTTACGGACGGATTTTGACGAAATTTACAGGGATTGTTAGGTATGTTAGGAGGATCAGATGATTAACATTTGGTGAAGCTCCGTTAATCCGTTTGCTTGTTTGTTTGGCTGCCTCATTTCTCTCAATGCCGTTACTCAAATAGTTATGGACGGATTTTTATGAAGTTTACATGAGTTGTTAGGTATATCACGAAACCTAAGTGGCAAAATTTTTGTGATGATCTGTTTGTTTTGTCCATTTGGCGTTGTGTTTATTTTATTCTTGTTAGCGCATTAACTCAAAAAATTTTCAAAGGATCCTTAAGAAACTTATTGGAGTTGTTAGTATTGTAAAAAAACACAAATTATTTAATTTTGGTGCAGATCGGTCGGTTCGTTTGTTGGTTTGACTTATGTTTGTCATAATGTTTGTAAGCAGACTAACTAATAAAGTTTTGAATGAATCATTAGGAAATTTACAGGAGTTTTTGGCAGTGTTAAAAGACATAGATGATGAAATTATGGTGCAGATTGGTCGGTTCGTTTGTAGGTTTGACTTATGTTTGTCATAATGTTTGTAAGCAGACTAACTAACAAAGTTTTGAATGGATCATTAGGAAATTTACAGGGGTTTTTGGCAGTGTTAAAAGACATGAATGATTAAATTTTGGTGCAGATCGGTTGGTTCATTCGAATGTTTGACTTATGTTTGTCATAATGTTTGTTTGCAGCTTAACTCAAAAAGTTATCAACGGATCTTCAAAAAAAATGAAGAAACTGTTTATACTATCAAAAGGCACAAATGATTAGATTTTGGAGTTGTTAATGGATTCAGAGCCAATTTGAATTTTTCGTTACCGTTGCCTTATTTGGCGGAGGTATGCGCTCGCAGAGGGCTCTAGTTATGTAAAAGTACCAAAAAATTTGGGGGAGGAGAGGAGGGTGGTAGAAAAATTGGCCACGAATGTATAATAATCACTTCTATGTAATGTGAAGATGGATTCTATATATGCGAATTCACCCTCAGCGAGCTTTTTCGAGAACGTAACCCTCGCATATAATCAGAACTGGGTATATTTACAGTGAAAAGAATACGAATATTCAAGGGGAAAATTAGTGGAAGAATACAACGATTTAGTTACACCACATGCATTTCTAATGTGATAGATACCATGCACACTGCGTTTCAAACTTTGGTAGCATTGTACTTTCACGACAATCGTGGTTATTTGTTCGAATTAAGATATTTACTTACTGCTTGATGATAACACATGCCTGACCTATTGCATTAAATAAGGTAGATTCACGTAGATGTAAGCAAACGGGAGTAGATATTGTAAAACTACAAGATGACTGAAACCGCAACAACTTCATCGTCTTATATCATTAAGGAAATTTCAAATGAACTAGCATTATTTGGGATTATGTGTCACACATAAAATTTGATTTAATATCTGAAGGGATCTCCTATGTTCTCTTAGAGTTAGATAATTTTAAACTCTCAACCATCCAGGGAAAAGATCCTCGAACTAAAAACAAGATAGCGAATTTTTCTATTGACCTTTTGAGGCTGGGCAGTGTTCTTTGAGGGCTATTTCTAAGCGTAATAAATGTATTTACAATAAGGGAAGTTATGAAGAACCCGGGACTAACTACAGTCGAGAAGTGTGACAATCTACAGTCCTTGGTGTTGCTTCTCGAAACAGAAAAGACAAGAACGTTTAACCTGTTATATGGTACACTCTGAGAGTGGCTATTTCAACAAATAAGATATATATAGGTAAATGAGCAGAAGATTACATTGAGACAGATTTGTCAAAGTTCTTTTATTGGCGAATGCAGTAGTGCCCTAAGCGAACTTGATAGGAAGAGGAAAAGAAATACTCCAATTAGCGGAAATCATCCTCATTGTTTGAGACGCCAACAGGGAGAAGGAGGAGTTATGAATTTGGTTGGCATAATTTGGGACAAATTTGTTAGTACGTGGAAGGTTTCAGACGACTATTTTAGGAAATGATTGAGGAAGCAGAATGTTTCGTAGACGTGAATACTAATATTCATGTAAGATAATGTGTTTCTCCTGTGTTCATCAACGGAATACCAACAACAATTCGTCTTCTCTAGGCACACTATTCGATGAAGTGGCCAGTGTATTCACCCGACTCAAATCCAATTGGAAATCTCTGAAGTGTTCTGAAACAAATAATGCACACTGCAAGGCATTATAAATTACACTAAACAGTTACTCTAAAGATTACCATGCATTACCAAATGAGGGAATTTTTACGTGGAGGATCATAAATCCATAATTGCGAACTTTATTGCGTTATTCTTCTTTTACCATATCATTTCAGCTACATGATTGTGTTCATTAAAACGTCTGCTATATTACTGTTGTTAGCCTTTATTGGTCGTTAAACCTGCCTAATGAATTAAAGCTGTAATAATGTTGCTACGAGGACAAGCGAATGCGACGATTTTATTTCCTTTGTATGTGGGTAGATAAGGTTCATTTCAGCGCTGTACATTCAGACATAAGTATACATCATTCAGGGAAGAAGTATTTGAATTCTACAAATCAAGTAATTTATTATTAGGAAGCACCAAAGTGCCTAATAATATGACTCGCAGTGTATTCTGGATACCTGTGCGCGCATTTCATAGCGGATAATATACTGTACAGATGGTCACATGAGATCATTGTAGCGGCCTTTCAGTTCTTTATTGAAGGTGACCTCGAGCTATAGTACCACTATACAGACCCATCATTACTGCTAGTACAGAACAGTAGGGCAGTAGTGAAGCCATTGAACGAAGCTCCATTGTACTTTATTCCATGTCTGAGAGCAATGCTATAAGTAGATCAATGTTACTAAGATGTTTATCTGCTTTTATTGACATATTTAATCGATGGAGCTGAGGATGAAATCATAAGTGTTTTTCAAAGGGGCCAGTTCAGTTCAATGAAAAGTTTGCTGTTCTTTTGAAAGGAGTATCTGATGTACAGTGAAACGCAAAGCAGTAATTACACCGAATAGCGTGAAATCTCAAATTCATATCAATAACCTATTATGAGTAGAATTGGAAAATTTCGCAATAATTCGAAGTACTAAATACTTATGCGTTTCACTGTACATGACTCATATATATATATATATACACTATATTTTGAGATGGCATAAATATAGATTTCGATTAGGAGTAGTTAATGAAATTTTGATAACCACGACGCGCGTTTCGCTGTTCTCCAACTCATCAGGTGGGAGGGTCAATGTTGGTAAATTTAGTTTTTGAAATCTTGCGAAATTCAGAGACGTTACCATAGGAAAGTGTAACTATGATACCGGCTGTTCCAAAAGTATAAATAAAATTTCCAGCCCATCGACGAATCATAGTCAAAGCCAGATTGCAAGAGATTTTTGGGCAGCGTATTATTTCTCTTAGAAATGCAGTTGAATGGCCACCAAGAAGCCCCGACCTTACCCCATGCGATTTCTTTCTTTGGAGATACGTGNATTTTTCATAGTATTCTTCTGAACAAAGAGTTTTTCTACCCTTTCAGGAACTAGATCACTGTGAATTAGTTATTCAACCAATTTAAAAAAACCTAAAATATTGGAAAAGAAAACAAAATTAACGATATTTTGGAAAAAAGAAACCTAGAATACGTTGATTTTAAGCCGAGAAATAATCAATTAAAAATCAAGTACATTTTTGTGGGACACCCGGTATAATTTTACCGTTGTGTGTGTTATGAGTAAGAAAATTAGGTATTATTACTGAATATAGGTACCTGATGATACCAATATTGGGTAGTATATGTACATAGTGTATTTTTGCTCAACTTTTATTACCTTCGCCAAAGAGGTAAAGTTTTGGCCAGGGTTTTTTATTCTGTCAGCCTAGCTGGCCTGTTAGCAACATTACTGAAAAAGTTACTGATGGGTCTTGATGAAATTTCTAGTACCTGTTAGGATTGACACGAGGAACAGTCGGTTATATTTTGGTGACGATCTAAATGAAATCCTTGGTTCAGGACCATTTAAAAATTTCGTCAGTATGCATTCCTTGGCGAAGGGCTGCGCTTTCGGGGGCAGCAGTATGGTTAGAATGGTTTGCTTACATCGGATTATTCGATACATTTCAAATTGGAATTATTATCGGTGCATGAGTAAATTTTATTTTTAATAATTCTTTTACCTATAGAGGTACATCCACTGGGCTTGCAGCTAGCAGATGACATTCTTGACTTATAATATTTGATAAAATTTTTACGTCATCTTCTAAAAGTGGTGCCTCTACATGCAGGAATGATTATAAAACACTCATTATGAAAATACTAAGGGCTTTTCGCTAAGCATTCCGAATAGCAACCGCTGGAAGAGAATACTCGATTTATACATATATAATGCAAGATAGATCTATTGATATACAGTACCGTCCAAATCCAATCGAGAATCTTTGGAAAACACCAGGGGTGAACGTTATGGCAAGAAACTGTCCTTGCGGCTTTTGGGCTATGGGCGAACCCCGTTGGTGCGCTAGGGTTATTGGCTGGTTATAGATCTTGTTCACAGAGTATGGTTCCCGGTGTCAGACGTTTAGCAGTACTCAAGGGTAAGGAGACACTGAGAGATCCTTAAGGAAGTTCACTATTGAATATGTAAGGTTGCACCATCACTGGTATGGGTATTATACAGCTGGCGTGAGGGTTATAGTGTTGCTGCCAGAGACCGCATGACGGTATTGGACTGAGGCTTTTTTTTTTTACGGTGAGTGGAGTGAAGAGAGGAGAAAATTAGACGATAGTGGGAGAGATGTTAGTAGGTAGAGAGGAAAATGGAAGAAAGGTGGAAATAGAAAAATAGGATAAGAATGAATGACCGGGCAGTGCCGGTTTAATTAGGGTAGGTGCTTGGTGCGTCCTCTATTTATACCTTAGGTGACCTAGGAGTGGCTCGCTGTTTCTGATGACAATTGAGAGCGTGCTTGCGCAATATGCATATGATAGATTTGCGCCATCACAAAACCCTGCCAATGCAGACGATCTTTGAATGAAACTTCAAGAGGAATGGGTGAAAATTACTGTTGAAGATTGTCAGGAGTCTCATCCGGTCATGTAGTCGACGATGTGCAGTTGTAATCGAAAGCAATGGATTATTTACCAAATACTGATGGTTCACCACCATTTTGCTAAATATTTCTTGCAAAATATTGAGCTAAATGCAATTTTCTTGTTTGTCCCTGTAGTTTTGGACATTATAGATTTCAAGAGAAAAGCTTTCCGTTCATAACTTTTTCATTATCCTCCATACATGTCTCAAATTTCTACACAATAATTAACATCTTACTGGCAAATAGTGTGCAGAACAAGAAGTATCTGGCATAGTTAGAAAAAAGTTATGCCGTTTTGAAAATTTGTCCCTTAGTTTTGGACGGTACTGTATGTATCTATTTCAATATGCAGGTATATTAGTAGTAGAGTCTCATGAAAAGTGCACGGGTTATTTATTATTCATTATTTCCACAGCAGCCTTGTAAGAAAAGCTAGCTCCGACACAGTGATCGGTTTAATGATCGTATTTATTATTATTATAATTATTTTTAAAACTTCACGCTTGAGATCCTACAGACAGGTAATGCAACCCAAATGAAGCAAGCACCTTACAACACCGGGAAGCCCAAAATGCAGCTAAAGGAAATCTAGTAATAAGCCAATAACAGCTGACTTAAACGCCTGCAGGCCAATTCGACCGAATGCCGATGCCGGCAAAGAATTCCAAACCTTAACCGACCAGGTTACAAAGCACCGACTGAGCTGACCAGTTCGACATTCACAATCCTCCAACGTGAAAGAGTGCGCTCCGCACGCAGCACGTGTCTCTCTCCTAAAGACCTTGAGGACAGGGAGAGAAGAATACAACCAATGCCGCTCATTGTTGTACACCGTATAAAACATACATAACTCGTCTACCATTCTCCTGTGGGATAGGTTCACCAGATCATTATCAGCGCACAGCCTGCTGGCTGCACTAACATGTCGGTCCAACAGACACAAGTGAGTGTCAGCAGCTGAAGCCCTGACTGGTGAGCAATACTCCAACACAGGCAGCAAAAAAGCATAAAAATATTTGCGGACAACCTCACTGTCACCAAACACTGAATTCACCCTACGCAGGAGCCCAATCTTAGTGGAAGCACGTGCCACCAACCTCCTAATATGCAGCTCATAAGTAAGTTTCTCATCAGAAACCAAGCTAAGAATCTCCAAGGAGCTAGACCCCTCAAGCAAAAAGTCATCAATCTCCAGTTGGGGATGCTGCGGTACAAGTGTAGGAGACCAACTGATAATCATCGACTTGGTCTAACTGGCATTCAGCTTCATATTTCAGGCTGAGCAATGCATGACACATCCCTATTCAGAGACTGGTCGACAGCATCACGCAGGCTGATGAAGGTGTCCGATCAATGGCAACTGTCTTCTTTTTTAAACTAAATTCTTGAGTTTTCAAATACTAACTCACGTAGGGAAAGACAACTACAGAAGGACTCTCAGAGCGCATACCTCCGCCATGCAATGCTTCATTATAACAACAACAACAACAACGACGAAAAATTCCAAATTTGTCTTAATTCGGGACTCCTTTCTGATTAATTATCGCCATAATTTTGTCGTTTATTTCTCGTAACAGTTCTTACAGTTCCGGTAAATTCCTTGAATATCCATCTATAACTTTTTAAATAATGTTCTGAATAACAAGAATGATATCTAAACGGATGAATAAATCTTTCACCAAATTTGTTCATTTGCGCTACTTAACCATACCAACAATTCCTGGAAATTTTTAAAAAATCTTTTCATAATTAGTTGTCATGTTGCTGATAAACAGTAAAACAGACATGCAGTCAAACAGATAAGGGAATTAAAAGATCACAAAATTCATTCAATAAATTTTTTAGTCCTCGTAACATTCCCAACGTATCCAGCAAATCTCATAAAACTCTCTGTTCATAACTTCCTAAGTTACGTAGCTACGAAAAAAAAAACAGGCTGACAAACAAACAGTCGGTGGAATGGGCTGTCGTCAAAAGGTGATCATCTGTTCGATTGACATGCCGAACAAACCCTGTAAAGTTCATGAAGATCAATCAAGTACTTTTTGAGATATCTTGGTGACCTGCAGAAAAACCGATAAACAAAAGCCGCCGGAGGTAGCAAATTGGACTTCTTCTCTTGTCTTATAGTGCATGCAAAAGCAGATATATGGCCATTTAAAATTTCGTAGAATGTATTATAATTAAATTATGTACAGTAATTAATAACTAAATCCATTTTTACATGACGTGTAGAATATATTGATCTAAGAGTATGAGGAAGTGCATTGAAATGCACAGACAGACCAACTAGCTTTTTGTTCTATATTCACTCGTTGTAGTATGTACATAGAAGATCCTTTTCAAAATCCTCATGAAGTAGCTGATCGCAAAAGTTGAAGAAGCATCGATTACAAGTGAGTAAAGTATAGTTCTTTTACTTGTTTAACCCTGGCAAGATAGTGAAAAATTTCACGAGCACTTACCCTTATTATGATAGAAAGATATTGCTTGTCTATTTTTTTTTTGTACATGAAAATCACTGCGATAAAAAAAAAAATCTGTTGCTAAGCCAGCAACACAACATTACTGTGTTTATGGCCCGTATATTAATTTTCATATTTTACTACATGGGACCTAATTAGCACAGGGCACAGTGAATCTGTTGAAGCTTGTTTCTGATTACAAATTCTATTTTGGGAAACTGATATCTCAGCATTGTTGGTGTTTCAGTCGCTTGAAACTTTTGAAACTTGTAAATACCCCAACTATTTCATCCTTTTTTCTAGAAGAGAGTTTCAAAACCCTTGTCTAAACTGCTGCAGCAGGGTAAGGTCGCTAGACATGGCAACAAAAGTTGCCGGGATTGGCAATTGGCCGAAAAATGCTGTACGATACTCTCTAAAAAAGTTGCCTGGGGAGCGAACGCAGCAGGATACGCAATTTGGCTCATTTTGTTCATGGCGCTTAAGCATGTTGAAGTAACTTGCAACTCAGGTTTAATGGGTTAGCAGTTCCATTACTAACCGTAATAGATTCCAAATGTGATGTCAAACGTTAAAAAGTAAATTACTCTTAAAGTTTGAACGGAAGATAGGTAGCAGAAAGCGCATGTGTCATGCGAGGCAGCCTAACATGACACCTACTCTTTTGTTCCTTGTACATTGATTGTACTTATTACCTCCGCCAAGGAGGCTATGTTTTTGTCGTGTTGTTCTGTCTGTTTGTTTCTGTTTGTCTGTCACCAAGATTAGTTAAAAAAGCTATGAACGGATCTCTACGAAACTTAAACGGATTGTTAAGCAAGTAAACAGTAACAGATGATTAACATTCATCTGTTTGTTTGTCTGACTATTTTGTCTTTGGGCTACAGCTCAAAAAGCTATGGACGGATTTTCGTGAAATTTAAATGAGTTTTCAGGCAGATTACGAAGAGTAAATAACCAAATTTTTGTGAAGATCTATTTGTTTGTTTGTCGCTATGTGTGATTTTATGCTAGTTAGCACAGTAATTCAAAAAGTTATGGGTGGATCTCTATTAAATTTACTGGACTTGTTAGTAATGATGACTTACATAAAATGATAAAATTCTGGTGCAGATCGATTGGTCCGTTTGTGTGTTTGACTTATGTTTGTCATAATGTTTGTTAGCAGCATAACTCAAAAAGTTATGAACTGATCTTCACAAAAATTACAGAAGCTGTTAATAGTATCAAAAGGCATAAATGATTTTTGATCTTGGTGTTGATGCAACGAAAATCATGGTTACAAAATCATTTTGAATTTTTCGTTACCGTTGCCTTGCTTGGCGGTTGTATGCGCTCTCAGAGTGCTCTCTAATTTTATATCAGATATTGTTGTTATACTTACTTTAAGTACACTTTCAGGTGACATGCCGAACAGTAAGTACCTCACAAGTGCAGTGTCACGATGTTAGCTTTCTACCGTTGGGTTGAACCTTGCAGCCAAAAGAAGACCCGGCAGCGTTGTACCCCACAGAAATTGCAGAGAAGTACTCAGTTTCCTGGAGTCTTATTCACTCCAGATTTGAAGACGTACCTGAAACTTTACTACTGACACTAAGACTAGTGACTTCGTGGTCACTAGTCTTATGGTAGCCGCACAATTTCCTTTCAAGCTACAAAAATGCGCAAAATATACTATTGCTGAACCCTGTGTACGGAGTACGACAGAGGATTATTGCAATGCGTGACTGCCGCTCCTTTCTATTCATGGCACAGTTTAATAAAGTTATCCTAAAAGGCTACAACTACATACCCACTTCCCGTACACTTGTAGGCTGGTTGTGCATTAAAATGTCGGGGCGAGCTTGACATTCTAGCAATTTCGTCCAGTGAGAATCATCACATATGCCGTTCGTCCGCAGCTGTTATGTAGCCTGCATGGTTCACCGTCGTTTGACCACAAGAAAAAAGAAAACATCCAGTATTGCTGGGACTGTGTACTACAACATACATCTATTATTGCAAAACTTTATTTTGCAACCATCACTTCGAAGAAGTTGGAAAACACTGATTTAGAGAATGAAGAATCTCTGAACTTGCTTGGTAGCTCCTGCAGTTCTGGTGGTCATCAGTTGATCAAGCACAGCTGCAGCCGAGCAGGATGATTTCAGATAAGACTGTTTAGTCTCCAAAGTTTTATGTGTGACCAGTAACTCGCGTGCCAATGTTGATACCATATTTATGCCACCAACTTTTATTGCCCAGTAGCAAAACATGCAAGTTGAGTGTTCGCTTATATGCTGTGACCTCGGCATTAGAAGCCTTGCGGAGTTGCAGTTCACCTCGCCATCTGTTGATCGCTGAAAAATCAAACGCAGCTGTAATTAATGCGTGTCTTTTCATGGGTAAAATAGTTTCTTACTTTCTCTCTAGAAAACCAAGATGGCGTCAGCACTGCCTGCTTCGGCAATAATTCTCCTCGCCATGAGCTGGTCAACAAGTGGTCAAGCAGAGCTGCGACTGAACATGGTGACAGATAAAACATTCCCTTCTACTGATGTCGCTCTCAGCCGACACGGATTTCTCAGTATGTGTAAGTAACGAACATCGTAGTGGGCTGTAAAATAACTTTGCAAAATCTATCCCGTGAATCAATGTAAATTGAACGTATGATTGATGTTTTTCTTGCATCCATTTATCCTTTNTCCACTAATGTCGCTCTCAGCCGACACGGATTTCTCAGTATGTGTAAGTAACGAACATCGTAGTGGGCTGTAAAATAACTTTGCAAAATCTATCCCGTGAATCAATGTAAATTGAACGTATGATTGATGTTTTTCTTGCATCCATTTATGCTTTCATAGTTTTTCATCAGGTACATCATTCGACTTTAGCATATAGTTACGATATTTATGATAGTTGTACTGTTAAACTTATAATAATGGACTGATGCAAATAATACGACAATACTCGGTTATAATCAACTATTTGCTTTGAATGTATAACATGGAGCTATAGAGCGCTAACTTGACAGCCCACTCTCAGAGATACCCGCTTGCATGTATTGGAGCTGCCGATGGGTTTGAGCTGAGCTTCAGGGAACAATAACTCGCGGAATTATGGCTCAAGAGGCAGAAAACTAATATTGTCACTGCAAGTTTCCGAAAATTCCCATTTATGGTTTTATAGATAAAATACTCTATGTCTGATAATATGAATGTAGTAGCGGAATTGACAGCCTATTACAAAGATGTACGTCTAATTTCATGATATTCGATGAGAAAAAAACATTGAGAAGATAGTTAACCGCCAATGAAATACATAAAGGCACCTATTGATGAATTACCCGTGAAAAAAAATATAAACACTCGCAGTGCATATTAAAATATATGTGCTAGTTCTTCATTTTCGTCGTGGTGCCTTTTTTCACTCATCGCGTGTAACAGGAACCGTAAGATACAGTTGCTTCTCCATCATATTCTCACCGAAATATTACTGCAGGAAATTAATTTCTCAGCTTTAGGCATAGCAAAAAAAATGAATCAATAATAATAAATGCCCATTTCTTCTCTCAAGCATTGTAGTGATCTTTTCATTCACTTACCTCTATTATTTTTCTCGCTCCATTTCTTTCCCACAAAAACATTTTAATATAATATAGGAGCACAGTTGTAATTTTTTTAATAATTATTTTCCATAATGTTTCGCTATAAAAATAAACTATTATTTTTCATCATACGACCTGCAGGTATGAAGTACAAATGGTATTATATACTATTAAGATACTAGTACATTTTACTAGTGTGGGAATTATTCCCGAATCAGAATACTTCAGGCAAACAGGCGATTTCCAGAGAAGATCTCATCGAATATCATCGATTATTATTTGCTTAAAAATGTTCCGCTGATCATTGCAGAAAGCTGCCTGTTACGGTATTGCCAGCTATGCCTGGGCGATATTATTTTAATTGGTATCAAAAATTCTGACTTTATTCAGCGTTGTAAACTCTTCACTACTTGGGTGCGGTATGAATAACAGTGCCATATAGTGTTATTTCTATGGAAGAAGCAGCAATGGCCTCATCTACTCGTGATGTTCATTTTTTATGAATATCGGTAGTGCTACAAAAAAAGGCTCACTCTGTACGTTTACCTTAATCAATGAGAGTGAATTTCAATCTGGGAAGCACGAGGTTAGTTTCCAATCGAGCCAAAGAGAAACTCAGTTTTCTTCAGCTAAATAGAAAGTGAAAACTTCATCCCACTCACTTTTTTTAGTGAATAGAAAAATCATTTTTCCTTTTATTTCTGAAGTTGAATTTTCTGATGTTCCAAATGAAGAAATCCGTGTCAATGTATTGTAAGTTTTGTTCAACTAATTGCATAGTACATTTAGTACATTTATAAACAAGTCTCCGATGAGTTCCGCAGGGTATAATTACATCACTTTCCTTTTTTTACCCCTGCCAAGGAGGCTACATTTCTGTTGACATTGGATCAGATACACCAGCTGTCAGCGGGTACATGCACTGTTTAAATAATTCGCTCCTGGTTCTCTTTTTGGTCGCTAATTGCTACCCTACGACAGAAACTTAGAGTCGTGACTCCACACACGCGAGGTGACGAAGGGACGTCACCTGGACATCGTCTGTAGATTCATAGGGTACACACGGTAGGCACGTACATGAAATTCAGGTACACCGTTCTTCGGTTAACAAGTGCAGGCGATCTATACGCATTAGGTGTATATTTTTTATTCACACAGAACTCATTTATGATACTCCTTTTTAGCTCAGTCACTAGAGCAAAGAGTTTTCTCATTGCAAAAATACTTTGGAGAAATGTGCCTACGAGTTTGTAATAGTACAATAAAAAGTTTCTAGTAACGTCTCTTGATTACTGATTCGTGTCCAAATAATGTTCGGTAGTGATTTATTCTTGAAAAACCTCTACGTGTTCAATGTCGACTTTCCATAAGCCATTTAGTTATTATCCTCATGTTCTCGCATGCACTTCAGTACATGTTCACAAAAAGTATTGGGCGACAAGTAACTTTGGCAGATTACTTTGCTGCACTACATGAGTGGTTTTTGCATTATGTGCTGCCTGAGACCATTCGAGTTTCTAAAAGTTAGCCTCTATGAAAGTGAAATTGTCGTTTCTTTATTTCATAGCTAACTTGTATATAGCTGCATTTTTTTTTAATATCTCGAAAATTCCTTGTGGACAATACGTTATTGTAAATAGAGACGAAAAAATAAAACATCATGTTAATTGGGTATAAAAGCTTTGCAAACTTCGCCAGTAATTGATATTGTTCATTGGGATGTAATTCTTTGACGGGATCTGTGCTCGGCACCTGAGGGTTGTAGGCTTTCATGTTAGCCGTGATTACTTTTTACGTTGCCACATGCTTCAATTGAGACTTATATCGCCTGTCATTGACGCCCTGACGTGACATTTGAATAAAAGTGAAATTTCCCAGGTCTTTTTTTTTTTTTTTTATTGTTGCGTCTGTAAATATCGACACTGCTTTATCATGAGATTATTAGTGGAGTCATCTTTGAAGACGCGTTTTTCCCATGCTCTAGATTTTAAATGTAAAGATATTTTAAACTTTAAATGCAAAGCAATGCCATTTCAGTAATATTTCCTGACCAACTTTGCTCGTCATCTTCTCCAAAATTTGCTTTACAACTCGGCAGAGTTTTTTATCATAAATACGGTCATACTCTTTGGTTTATCCCTAAGCCTAAGGCATCTCATCCTCGTCTACAGAGATTTTCGACCTCTGCCTTCTGATTACAGTTAGTTTCGTATTTAAGCCCTTAGATTCGACTCTAAATTTGTTTCAAGGATCGATACTGGAGTTATCAATACTTTGATCTTGTGAACTTTCACTTCGTTTGACAATCAACGCTCCGCCAGGGTGAGAACAAAGACCATATTCAAATGAAGCATTTTAAATACTTCAAGCGGAAAGAAAGAACACATGTCACAGACTGACTTCAGTTCATCACCGACAATATTTGAGGGCATTATCGATTGGTAACTAAATGAAGCTTTCAAAGTTTGGCTAGTTCAAAATTTCACGCAACATTTGCAACACGATTCAAACTGACGAAGTCAAAGTTCCTATCATCAGTTTTAGACACGTCAAGTGGGTTCGGTTCAGGTCAAATGTGATAACCCAATCGAACAAGCCGTTAATTTCGGCACTCGATCAAACGTGTCATAAGTCACGCAAGGAAATTTTTAAGTGTTGCAGTACCTAAACCTTCAAAGAAATTAATTAGTTATGAGAAACAAACTGAACTTTGACTGAAAACGTAGCATTATATGTAGAACGTGTATTTCAAAGAGTAAACATTATAGTTGAGAGAATACGCTCTTTAAAGGAAATAATTTGACCAATGTATAGCGAATATACCTGGAACTAAAATTTTGATCCTCATTTAAATAGTACTTGGAGTAATAAGTAAACTGTTGCCTAAAACTTCTCACAGTTTTTCTAGAAAAATTGACAAAAAGTTGACTCAATCATACATTTTATTAGATATTTAAAACGAAATTTTCACAGAATAATAATCTAATAATTTATTTTTAAATAATTAAAACAAATTGGCCTCCTGACCCTTCAGAACCCTCTTGAGCCGGTCGTGGAAGCGGCCGGCGACGCTCTTGATGAAGGCGTGGTCCAAGGGCCCCTTGACCATTTATACCAGATGGCGTAGTTCAGGGGTTCAGGTCGGGCGAGGAAGGAGGCCACATGGAAAGGGGCCAGAACTCGTTCCTCTCTGAGGTCAAGAATGTCTGCGTTGACTTGGCTGTGTGTGAGGAGGGGCTATCTTGCTGAGAGGCAACTGCCAGGGGGTAATTCTTCCTTTGCTAAGGCAACAAATGCAGTTGCAGCACGTTTTGTTGTACCACGGCGTTGACTTTTCGTTCAGGGGGATGGAGATCATCCGACACTTCTTGCCGTCGCTGGCTACGATGGCGAGAACCATGATCTTCCCAAGGCTCTTGGACAGCGAGCTAACCTTGAAGCTCATTTACCAAGCTCACAGAAAGGTCAGAGATGTATTTGTAGTTTTGCCTGTGCACCACGGCGGCCATAGAGAAGAGCTTCTCGTCTGAGAAAATTCACCCCATCTTGGAGTTGGCCGAGTTCTTTATCCAGTTCTTCAAGACAGTCGCACGCTCCAGCCCCTGCTCAGCGTTCTCATCAGCACTCGGCATGTCTCTAATCCTCAAGCTCTTTGACGACAAGTCCTTTATGACAATTTCCTGGACACAATCCAGATCGTGGACTCCAGGGTCTTGTTGATCAAGTTTCGGGCTTTCTTGATGTTGGTCATCGTCCTCACTGACTTTTGCCTCTCATTTCTTGACTTAGTATCAAGACTCGGGTCAACTTTGATCAACGCTGGTCTTCATGACGGTCGACTTGGACACCTAGAGATCCCTTACGCTGTCGGCAACCCTCTTGCCCACTTGCAAGAGCTTAGAGATGACAATACGATTCTCAGCATAACTTTGGTTAGAGGACATTTTCAAACGATCTGTTTGTTTTGTTATGTGGTGATAACCCAAAAGAATGCTTCGTGAAAGCTCCAACTTGATCTAAAAAAAGAAATAAGACGATTAGGGACTTAATTAGAACTATTGGACTGCAGTTTGTATCACATGGTGACGACTACCATGGAATAGACGTATCATACATCTGTACGAAAAAGCTAAGAATCAAGATGCATTTGAGTACTATTGGAAGCTTCAGATATCTTCACTGCTGTGATTTCAATTTCGGCAGTGCAAGAAATGCATTCAGACATCAGGCCACCCTATACCTTGTCATAGATTCGATATATGGAGAAGGTAATAGCTGTCAAATCAGACTAAGCCTTCGATATCCTCGTTGTTTGAATTTCAACTGTCGCTGATAAAGATACGATACTGTCATCGTCAACCCTGCCTATTTTCTGCCAATCAGTTTTCAATGAAGCTTAACAGGATTACTGTCAACAGCCTCCAGCCTGGACTACCTTCCGCCTAGCTGTGTTGTTAAAGCGTAAAAGAAAATGGATAGATAAACAAACAAATGAATAAATAAACAGATAAATACAACTCGGTCTTTATTGTATTGTACATAATAAGAAATTCGAATGGTGAAGATAATCATTCGATATCTGTGATACGGGGCTGGACTTGGGCAAGCCTGGACCTGAGGTCACCGGCATGATCGTGTTCGTACATGTTCAAAGGTGATGCCGGAAACGCCACTTGCATGCACCATGTACATAAGCTCTCAGGCGGTGAAGAGTAGACCTCTAAAGAAAGATAAACAGAGGAGACGACAAGGGTATTTCTGAAGGACTAGTTTTCTACCACCAGTATTCTGACGGCTCAGACAATACTGAAATGCTTAGTATTGTTTTATGGAAACCTCCCTGCGGAGAAAAATAAACGTTTCATAATTACCCACCCCCACCCCTCTAGGTTACGTTTTTACCGAGTTTGTCTTTCTTTCTATCTGTATGTCTGTCACCGAGATAACTAATAGAGTTATGGAGGGATCTTCACGAAATTTACAGTGATTGTTGAACATGCTAGGAGTAACAGATGATTAACTTTCGAAGACAATCCGTTCAACCGTCTGTGTGGCTGCTTCTTTTCCTTAGTACCATACCTCAAGAAGTTATTGGTGGATTTTAATGAAATTTACATGATCGTTAGAAATTTTTGAAATTCAAATTATCAAAAATTGATGAAGATTGGTTGGACTGTTTGTGTGTTTTTCAGAATGTTTGTCAGCAGTATAACTCAAAAAGATACGGACGAATCTTCGAAAATTCTGAAGTTCGTGTTACTGTCATAAGGCACGAATGACCAGGTTTCAGTGTTGCTAAAAGCGAAACTAGAGCACTCTGAGAGTGCATACCTCCGCCAAGCAAGGCATGGTACCAAAAATTTAAAACTGGTTCACAAACTACGATTTACCCTGGATCAGCAGCAAAATCTAATTGTTTGTGTCTTTTTAACAGTTTTAAGAGTTTCTGAAATTTTCTGGAAGATCCGTTAATAATTTTTTGAGTTATGCTGTTAACAAACATTCTGACAAACATTAGAAACATTAGTAAGACTCACTAACGAACCAACCAATCATTACCAAAAATTATTCAATCATGTCTTTTAACATAACTAGCAATTCTGGTAAATTTCATAACGGTCCATTCCTAGCTTTTTCAGGTATAGGCCGAACAAGTATAAAATCAAACACAGCGCTAAACAAACAAACAACCAAACACACAGTTCATTACATAAATGCGGTCATTTACTCTGCGTATACTACCTAACAACAACAAATTTCATATAGTCCATCCACAACTTCTTGAGTTATGGCAATAAGAACAATACGGCAGATAAACAAACAAACGGATCTTCATCAAAAGTTATTCATCTGTTCCTCCTAACATTCTTAACTATCCCTGGAAGTTTCGTTGAAATCCGTCCATAACTTTTTGAGTTATCTTTGTGACAGACAAACGGACAGATCAAAAAACACACGGAGAGACAGCCAAACATACTCAAGGAAAACATAACATCATTGGCGAAGGTAATAATAGCGTCAGACCTAATTTGAACTTTTCGTTATCGTCGCCCTACTTGGCGGAGGTATACGCACTCAGAGTGCTTTAGTTATTGCTATTACGGTTTGGAACATGCTCTGGGAACTTCCGATTGGATGGTAAAATTAACCTTTTGAGGCTTGACTCCTTATAAACTTCAAGCAGAACCTTTGAATTTGCCACCTTGAATCGCGTTGTAAATGTAAGAAGCGATGCGAATACGTTGAACCCGTAGGCAACTCCCTTTCACGAAGTGAGATTGAATTGTTAGAGAATTCTCAAGGGGTTACAGAGTGAGGGTGAATGCCTGTTAATCAATTGAGGCAATGGAAGGCAGCGTGCTGACTTGAAGATTTGGACAAATCAAGCGTCAGAGCGTAATTTTTTTCGATACTCAATCGATGCTGCCCTATATCTCATACAGTTTAATATCTCGAGAGCCTTTCCACTGCTTGGACAGCACTATACTGAGAGCGCCATCGTTAAAGAGCCTAATAATTATAATAGTAGATTTCAAAGTGTTATATTTTTGTGTACAATGTAGTGTGTCCAGACGGCGAGACTTTTATACACAGATAGTAATTGGTTTATAGGAGCAAAAATTTAGGGGTGATTCAACAATGCTTAGGTAATTCACGCAACTATGCAGGTAACACTACAACTCCCCAAACAAATTCTGAAAAGTAACTGCTGTTTTTAAGCTTATGTAGTCACGAAGATACTCCTCGAAAGAAATTGGATGCCCCGGTGAAACTTTACGATGATTTGCAGCACAGCTCTGCACACCTCGAAAGAAATTGAAGACCCCTGTGAAACTTTATGATGATTTGCAGCACAGCTCTGCATAAAGAGTTGCTCTGAAACTGCTTCTTAAGCCCGGTGCCCATTTCACAACTTACGTTGGCCCTCGTTATCCAGAGGCAACTCAACTAATCTGATTGCATAGTCGTGACCGGGACTTCAGCATACCGCTTGTGAATACCGTGCTCTAACTCCTAAGGTATCAATCCTTGTGGATTAAAACTGCTCTTCAATAGGGCCGAAAAACTAAAGTTGACCATTGGCACTTGATAGTGTATAAATAATTTGTTGTAGTGGCTAGGAGTTTAACAATTTTTTATACAAAAATTTATACAATTAAATATCGCGCAAATTGAAGCCGTGCCGCCGCAGACTAAGAAGCTTATTTGAGTTGGCTCTAGGCTGCTGACGCCAATAAAAGCTGTTAAATGGGCACCGGCAACACTCGTGAGAAAAGATATCTTGGAAACTCTGGGGGGCTTGTTTTTTTTCCATTTTCACATAAATATGTTTCCATGTAAATCACATTAAAGTTAGAAGAAATACGTGGAAATTATGCCTCCAGGTGAGTGCAAGAAACTTTGCTTACTGGACGATGCTTGCAAGATTGTGACCGGCTACCCGAGCTCCAGTTCCAAAGAACACAAAGAGGTTCCTTCCACTTACCAGCATTCCCCATGGTACTCTTGCCTCATCTCCAACAACCAGGTGCCGGTTACTACTCTCGCTGCTTCTCCAACGGCGCTCACCTTCTACAAAACCGGTACGACATTGATGTTATACTGCTTTGTTGTTTTGGTATATGATTTAAACACTTGTATTCCCTGGCCTGCAGAAGCTTATGGCTTAATCAAAGCTAACCTAACCTGAACAAATTGAAGCATGGCGTGACTTCATCTGTTATAAGCTAACGTAACTCATTCTGAAGCACACTGGCCTATCCTAGTCCTAGCTGACTCAAAGTAATCGAATCTAACCGAGGAAGAGGTAAATCTAACTTGACCTAACATAAAATAACCTATTCTTAGTTAGCTCGCCTAATCATATCAGACGTGTACTCATACAGGTAGCCAAACGTAAGATGCATAGAACACAAGCTTAATTACTTAGCAGGTACAGACATTTTTTACGGATCTCTACCTAGGCCTTCTAAAGTACTCAAGGAGACCCTACAAGGATGTCGTATGCGGTATCTTTTGCAGGACCCTAAAAGCCAATAGCAAATAGGAGCTGAATTATTTTCCCTGGAGTACTGTTGTGTTGCTTTCCCCTTTCATGTGAGGCACATCCTAGTTGGATCTCATGCATCCACTTAATTGTTCATTCGTATCATCGCTAAGAAAGTCAACTATATTGTTGCTTTTATTCAGTTGTGGTACTTGGAATATTACACAGGAACATTGCTATACATATTAATAAGCAGCTTCAGCTTTTCGGACAGTAACGGTACTATTATTGACTTGTGGTGTATCATAAATCCTTATGTTATTTTCAAACATACAGAGCTTCCTCTCTCTCTCTCGGGATATCATAAGTCCACACGCTATGTTATGTTTCCTCCTTAAAACGCTAACTGCTCTTGCTCCAATTTATCAGTGGACGGTTACTTCCTAAAAGGCGACTATTTCTACCGCATCGTCCGCACCCCCGACACCCGCAAGAACGCCAAGACTTTGTGCAACGCAGAAGGAGGAGAGCTGCTGTGTGGGGTCACGGAGGAGGCCGTACTGGAGATGGCGTCTGTGTTCAAGGAAGCAAGTGAGTATCTATCAGTGCACGTTTGAACTACTTGTTTATTCAACAGCACAGACGCAATTTTCATCGATATTTAGCTGTGTGGGGTCACTGAGGAGTCTGTGCTGGAGATCGTGGGCATCTTGCAACAAGCTCGTGAGTATACCAGTCAATCGTCTACATCTCTTCACGCTTCGACTGATTGCCTAACCGAGGAGGATATGTTTTCCCCGAGCCTGTGTGTGTCTATGTTATCTCTGACTACTTGTTTGCCTGCCTGTATGTCTTTTTAAAGGTGATTATTACGTCGCTAAATACGTAAGAAGTTCCGGATATTCAAGAACGCTGATAACAAAAAATGACCAATTATGAACCTTGTTTGCTTATAACTAACTTTAACTCAGTAGCCTTCGTGGTTAAAGGTTGAAAGGACATAGTAAGTAAATGCGACGGCGCCATTAAAGTGGCCTAACGAATCACCCACACTAAACCCCGGGTTTACGCATAATTTCATGCTTCGGCTACTCTTGTACGTCATTTTCTACACCGGTAGTCAGGGGGTACTAGACGAGATACGCTACAAGTTACCCATCGGCGTCGATGGTCGGCTGACACGTACCGAGGTGCAGGTCGCTCGGACAAGGTGCAGGTCACTTGAATGCGGTGCAGGCCGCTTGAATACGATTCAGGCCGAAACAAGTGATTGAGTTGAGGTCGCTGCAGGTCACGATACAGAGGTGGTAAAAGCACTGGTTAGACCGAGAAGGGGATGATGTAGGTCCCAACTCAGAGTAGGCAACAGCGTGAGTCAAAACCGGAGATAAAGGAGAACACAACTCACAGGGCAGGCCACAGCGCTGCTTACACTGGGGACAAGACAGGTCACAGCTCACAAGGCAGGCCACAGCGCAGGTTACACTGGGGACAAGACCGGTCACAGCTCACAGAGTAGGCAACAGCGCAGGTTAAATTGGGATAGAGCAGGTCAGCGCAGACGACTTCAACGGAAGTGCGGGTTGCACAAAACAAAGTACAGGATGCTTCAGGAGTAGTGAAGCTGGCACCAGAAGAAGAGCACACACATACAGAGGAAAATTTTAGTTTGGTATTTTTACCAAAGTGCAGCGAACAGCTTGGCCTAAAGAAATGTTCACATCGCATTACTGAACAGCCAGCGAATAATGTGATAACAATCACATAATAAACTAGAATAATTAATAGGCTTGTCGCCAAGTAATACAGCAAAGACCTTATAAATAAGGAAAATGGCAATGCGTGGCAACCGTCGTCAAGGGGACAAGAGGGTCAGAGCAATAGAATAAGAAGCAGCGATGACGTGTAACAAGTTAAACTTTCATTTGAGCCTTGACGAATTGGGAAACTAGTGAGATCGTAACTAACAGGTTAGATGCACGCTACATATTGATGGAATACGTAAAATAGACGCACGGTATAGGAAATGTCTGTGAGGCACCGGCAGCTCATGCAACAAACTCGCCATTGGCTATGCACGTTTGTGTACTGGCGTCGGTGTACGTGCGGGCGGCGTTCAAGTTGGTGTGCTGTGCCTGTTCGCTGTATCGCAGATTAGGTTAGGTTAAGTTAGGTTAGGTAAGGTTAGGTAACGCTTGGTTAGGTTAGGTTACGTCAGGTGAGGTTAGGTTACGTTAGGTAAGGTTAGGTTAGGTTCGGTTCGCTAGGTAAGGTAACGTTAGGTAGGTAAGGTTAGGTTAGGCTAGGTTTGGTATGGTAGTGCTTCTTGTAGTGCTTCTGGTGGTTATTGCGCGGCAAGAAAGCTTACTTGAACGCACGCGCAGTGATGAGCGCAAGCAGAATGGCGAGTTTGTTTCCAGTGTACTGGCCCGGAACATGACACTGTGGAACGAACGACACGTCATGGGGGGAGGGAACATTGAACATGGATGGCGACAGGACGGATGGACGGTCACGTTAAAATTTAGTATTCAAGTTAATAAACACTCTTAAAACACACTGTATACTCCACCCTGCTTCACAGATGCTAATAGCATAACTTACCCGCTCCAGGAGTCAATTCAATGAATCACAAAGCAAGAAACTAGTGGGAATGCTAGAGCGCCAGGCGAACAGCGCACCTTCTCTCTCAGCAGGAACATGCTGACACTGACCTCAGACCAACCAATAGAGGCTCACGAGGTGGAGGGCGGCGATGCCATAAGCGAAGAATAACAGAAGAAAAAATAGCAAGGTTTGAGGAGGGCTGAGTCCCCTGACATGGATATAGCTAATATAAGCTGAGTTAAGCTCGATAGTCAGAAACTTAGTTACCTGTTACTAATAAGGTGTAGAACCTCCACGAGTAGCAATTCTGGAAAGCGTTGATTCTATAAGAATTCAAATGTACAGTTGATCCATTTTGAACCACTCTTGCATCAATCGACTCCCCTAAGTCAGTCAAAGTGCTGGAAGATCTCCAACAAAAGGCAGCATAATTATGAAATCTGCAACCTGGCCCACTTTTGCTCATCTAGCCTATTTCGTTAGGAGTGTCACACGAAAGATATAAGTACATAAATAGCTGTAATATTTGGGAGTAGCCCTTCCTTCGAACATGTCTGGCTAAAATTCACGCAATATTTCTCCGTCGACATATCATTACTAACTTTTTCTAACAAACGAATTTTAAAAATAGTTGGCTTTTCAGTTTTATGGACAAATTGGCGACAGTTTAGTGAGCTGAAGTTGATGCTATTGCCACGCGTTTCGATCATTTCTGATGATCATCTTCAGGCTGGCTGGAGGAGAAGTGGGGACCTAGGGAGAATTAAGTGCGGGTGCAGATGGAGAGGGTCGTGAACTGGTGAACGAAATTTCGTTACTTTTACAAATAAGCACCTGCGCGTACCCTGTTGTCGGTGCTGGTAGCTGATTGGCTGTTGCCGGTGTGCATGTGGCGAGTCAGGGGTTCCTGGGCTCTAGTGGTCGGACTCTCCATGAAGCTTGAGACTGCAGCAGGATCCAGTTGTTTGACCGTTTATGGCAATTTATGCTTGGTCCTCTGGTTGTGATGCAGTATTGTTGTGTCTGATGTGCTGATGCTGACATCTATCGGGTTGTGGCTAATGTTGTGCTCCTGCCGTTTGTACGTCTTGTGTCCTCCATTGGAAAGATGAAATGTGAGCCTTCTGGGCAGAATAGCGGTGATCATGCCTGTATACGAGCAGTTCTGGAGTTCGCTGCCCCTAGTACGACACGTGTGTTCGTGCACGACATTGGTTTGCATCAGCGGAACTTTTGCGGTACAGGTATATATTGTACTTCATTACGAGCGAGCTAATGGAAGGGTTCTCGTTGTAAACTAATCATTTGATTTTGTTCTCTCTATTGATGCAGTCGGTGATCTGATAGAGTATTTTTTGTCTGTTTTGTATATTGGAGAATTCTGATATTCGTTGAATATGATTTGTTTATATCCTTTATTGGCTGGGGAGTCCCTACGACTGTTAATTCCTTAAATAAGTATACACAGATATAATACCTGACGGAGTTCATTAGCTTTTGATTTGTAGTCACCGTTAGAGCCAGTTTGACTTGACGGCTAACGGTTGCAATTCTCTTAGCGTAGATGCAGAGTTGTATTTACAACATAATAATATATTTGAATCATGAGTTGGAAGAGCACGTTCATTTTCTGGCGCTGTCAACCCAGCTGTGGAATCTCGACAACTACAAAAGTGAATTATTCGTTCAGTCTGAAACATCTTTGAGAAATAAATATCATGTGATGCTCACAGTAACTTCGTAAGTATGCACAGCAGTTTTTGACTTAATGTCTTCTGTAATTGTTTCTCTGCAGACATACAAACCTCGTGGGTATTCGCCATGAAGCTGCTCAGCGCTGACGCTACTCGGGTCACGGACATTGTCATGAAGCATATTGACGGTAAGCAATAATATTAATGGATGTAACTTATGCCTAGTGCTAGTACTGGTATGTAGCAAACATTGCACGATGCACATTGATGGTAACCAATTACATTTGTGGCATTAAATTAAACCTAAAGCTGGTGCTGGAATGTCATGAAGTATAGTAATGGTGAGCAATAACATAATCCAATAACGCAATTGCTCCTTTTACTGGAAGGAATTATTGGTGCCAGTCATATATGATATAAGTCAATGTTTACTTTTCGCGTCCATGGATTATTGTTATGATGCTATTGGTGCTACTCATGTGACCTCACGAAGAGCACTGACTGTGAGAAACAAACTCGGTTGGGATTGGGTCGGTCATTCAACCTGCTCGGGTCCACGGCTGTTCAATTGCAAGGAACTCATTGATGGTATTAGCAACAAATCCACGACGATCAAATTCCTTTTCACTCCTGTTTGTCAAGTCATTGGCTACTTCAAAACCTAGGCGTTATAAATAATAACATAAACATGCGATAAAATTCTCCTTTGTTAGTGTTATTCTGGCCATTAATATTGGTCATTGCACATCAGGGCGGAGCAATAAAATTAATGCCATTTAATTTCCCATTCTGGTGTTACTCAGGTCATAGGTAGATATCGTACCAAATTAATTAGACGAAATGCCAAATACTAAACGTCGTGAAGATCCTTGCTATTAATATAACGCAATCGCTGTCATTGTTTCGAAACAGTTTGACCGTAATTGACGCAGTAAGTGCTGTTATTATTCAGTCGATCGCTAACATCATCTCGGAAGACATTGACCGCAAGCAGCAGAATTATTGTTATTACTTAGAGAAACGTTGTTTACATTTCCTCGCGTATTATTTGTATTCTAAACTGAACATAGGTACAACAATATAGTAACTGTAACAATAACACTAATTTGTTCGCCATGAAAAAATATATTGGCAATAAAAGGACGAATTTTGTATACGCGATAGCATTTTTTATCTTTTATTTTGTCCGGCGTGCACCTAGAACCATCCAGGAAAGAAGCTCGTACTCTTCCATGTTTTCAAGTTAGTTCATGCAGTATAGGAGCGTGTAGCTAGGAGTGCGAACCGGAGACGTACGTCATGAATAGCAAGGTATCACCGCGACGCCAAAGCTAGGGGAGGTTATAAAGGCAGAATTCACCCAACATTAATTACTACCCCAAAATATCTCCGACCTTGATTCACCTTCGCATCTGAAATTATCCAACAGACAAACTTTTTTAATGCTCTATTGGTCTGGCCTTGACAGCTCCCCGTATTGTACTTGTCCACGGTTCGAATCTCAAAGAGCCTTCAACGCATCTTTTAATTTGGAAACGAAGAAAGACTCTAAGCTTATATCCTGGCTATAATGCTAGATGCGAGTGGGGCCAAAAACGGAATAATCTTGGGCAGTAATTATTTCATGAAGATATTAGCGGTAAGCTCCGTTAGTCAAATCATCGTCATAGTCAAATCATCGTCATAGTCAAATCATCGTCATAGTGAGGCGGTGTGATGCTTGACATTAGCTCGCGTACTACCTTTTAGCTCCGCAGGCACTTGCTCTGAGGGTGCGTTTAATTATTTTGACATCTTCCGGTCGAACCTCCTCGAAATCGTAATTTTCACGCATGAAAGACTGAAGAGGCACCAACAATATAATTGATTTCCTAGACGTTCCAATTAATACAGACCAAAGCAGTTTGCATCACGTCTGTTTGTTAAAACCCTACGCTCGCGGTTATTTACCTAACAATAGTAGCGAATGTTCAGCGAACAATAGTACCGAATGTTCAGCGAACAATAGTAGCGAATGTTCAGCGTAAAATAGTAGCGAATGTTCAGCGAAAAATAGTAGCGAATGTTCAGCGAACAATAGTAGCGAATGTTCAGCGAACAATAGTAGCGAATGTTCAGCGAACAATAGTAGCGAATGTTCAGCGAAAAATAGTAGTCAGCGAAAAATAGTAGCGAATGTTCAGCGAACAATAGTACCGAATGTTCAGCGAACAATAGTAGCGAATGTTCAGCAAAAAATAGTGGCGAATGTTCAGCGAAAAATAGTAGCGAAACATTCGGCAACATCCAAGCTCAAATCTATTGATTCATTAGCTCGATGGGTGATACACAACAAAACTACAGTACGCAAAACAATTCATCACTGGCTAGGGACTTAGTAGCCGGATCAATGTTCAATTTGGCCTTTAAGCCATTCACTCCTATACAGAATTAAATTGTGATTAACACACTACAATGAATAGTCTCAAAATGGGTCTACCAACATCTATATCCAAGTTCAATTCAATGACCTCTAATGCTAAAGTTGAATGGGAGACAAATAATTGAACATTATTTTGCTGATAATAACCCACAGCTTTCTCACCGTCGATAACTGGATCAATGCTAATTATTGCTCTTGATTCAGCTGTTTCAGCGCAAATGTACGAGAGCACACTTTTGGCTCTAAGGCTAAATTGTTTATGAACAGCTAAAACTCTAATAAAAAACCACGTCCACATTGATCTTACCAAGTAATTACAAGCCTACTGTAGCCTGATCTATACTCAGGATCACTTAATTACAAGTAATTCATTTCCCGCAGCACTACCTGAATAGTTTATAAAAGAAGAGTCAGTATTTGCAACCTGACCTCTTTCGCCTGGTACATGGTATATTGAATGGATGGCGTTTAGATGCCCATGACTTGATGTATATTATCGGTCGGTTGGTGAAGAGGTCGATACTCATCAGTGCTCGTAATATTATTCTTCTGTCATAAGACAAGATAAAAAAGTTTCTCTTTTGAGTCAATTTTGTGTTAGTCATTTTACAATGATAACCCTCGATGGCATTAAAAATAATAATAGTAAAAAAGCGGTTGGTAGAAATCCACAATCTAACGGTTGATTGGCATTTAAACTTCACGACAGATATAGATTTAATCATAGTTGTTGATGTACATTTAAATATAACGGTCGATGCACATGTAACCGTAACCATATCGCAGCGGTTTATGTGTATACACATGACGGTTGAGAGACATTTAAACTCAACGGTTGATGTGCATTAAACCTTTATATATTCTGAACATACTGCAGGTCACTTACATGATTACTGCTCATTATTGCATCTAAATCAGGCATCGTAGAATGTAATTCTACATTCACAGCGAAGAAAGAGAGTGTACTCTTGAAGTGAAGCATGCAATCATGATTTGTTGCCAGAGCGGAATGAATAACGTACACGAGGCAATTATTGTAAGGGTGTACATCGATTGCACGTTTCATGCTCATTATTAAACCCTCGTCCGAGCCTATGATGTATATATGGTGAACAAAAATAGCGTTTGTGCTTCTTGCCAAGAACAAAATATAGGCTCCAATTTATCATATCGATATGGACGACACTCCCACCTTGTTAACTTGCAGACACTGACCAAAATTGGACAGCGAAAGCTTAAAGCTTGAATTAAACGTAAGCTTCCATTATTACATAAAACAAAAACCTCATCACCAAGTCTTAGCTACATCATTGTTTAAAAATTGAGGTTTCAGCCTTCGACATCTACCTCGACATCTGAAAAATATGGTGGATGATGAGAAGTTTTGTTGGTTGAGTAATGAATGCCAGTAATCTATATACTTACGGAACTCTGATAATCTTGCGTGTTTACTTGTTTGCATGACACCGTGTTCACAATCTGCGCTATAGGACTGGAAAAAATTCTAGTATTGAAGATTTACTAAGACTACATCAATAGGAAATGCACCTGAGCTCGGTGGCCTTTCCAAGACATTTTCTAAAGCAGCTTTCTGACGAGCTCAGTATGGTCTCGTAATTACTTTAAGTATAAGAGACACAGTTGAGTTCCCTGCACTATCACATCAGCCACTTATTCAAGCGCAAGCAATTTGGCAGAACCTGCTGGCAAAACAGCGTTTAATAGTCAGGATGAGAAGGAT
This sequence comes from Parhyale hawaiensis, assembly GCA_001587735.2. Classification (NCBI taxonomy): domain Eukaryota; kingdom Metazoa; phylum Arthropoda; class Malacostraca; order Amphipoda; family Hyalidae; genus Parhyale; species Parhyale hawaiensis. Next base: position 16,923,308 of record LQNS02278170.1, on the reverse strand, counting down.
ACTTAAGGAGCACAGTAACTTGGATACCGATTGCTATATAATTCGAGTACGTTAAAGAATGGAAATTCTGTAATTTTATTGACGTGGCCGGTATCGTATCGGTAGCTAAGACGATTGAAGGAAAGCACCACACTACCATTTTAAAGCAAAAGTAATAACAGCATACATCTACGCCTGAACAGACTTTTATTTCAGATAAGATATTCGTATCTCTGTATTTTGATACTTTAAAATCTGACATAGCCTTCAAATCCACAAATCGAGCAGTAGAAAATGGAATACTTGGAAGAAGTTCTTAGTGACTCAACTGGCCACGGGCAGTGTAGGAATAGATAGATAATGACACAACAATTTACTTACAGGAAAAAGCTGAGGTACAGCGATACGCGCTTCGTGGGTAACTAAGTTTTCCTTTGTGCTTCGCATCGTATTAAAGGAAAGAGGATACATTCACTGTTACCAAAGGCAATATGTAGGCACACTTTGTTATGTAGTACAGGCTTTCTCTTGCTTGTAGAAAAACTATGTACAAACTGCCAGGTTACTCACTGATGACGCAATTCACAAAATCGAAAAATCGTCGCTAATGACTATCTGATTACTTATCATGTCATGGCTGTCGGTAGAATCATGAGGCAGATTGTGCAGTATATTGCCGGCACATTTGTTTATGCCAGCATGATCAGCTATGCGAACCCTGAGAGACCGCAAGATCGCGTCCACGTACTCGGATGCACACTGTCCTCAGCTCTAGCTCTATTGAGGCGAGCAGGCTTTCCCTACCACCGTCGTTGAAATTTGAACGAGACTTTCTCGTTACGCTACTTGTACAATGCGGAATCTCCAGGAGATTGCGAAGCTCCAGTCTGATTTAATATGTAATAACCTCTTCATTCACCCTATACCGCTTAGCGTGGTTATGATATGCCCTGCTTCGGCTGACTTGTTTCAGTACCAAAGGTATTTTTTTCTGACTCTCGTCCCGATAGTTAGGGCGAAGCCTGTGAGGAATTTCTGTTCAGAGCGCCGTGCCTATCTGCGTTTCAGAATTTGAGGTGGTGCTGCGCTGCGGGTTGTGGGTTTCCACACAGGCTGATTTTAATTCTTGTTTACAGTGGATACCGTAACAAACTTACCAAAGGTAGATTCGAGTTGGTTTATGGATTACAGTCACTGTATCTTGTATTATCCAACGCCTGGTAGTGGAGAATTCTGTAACTTATACTGTGTTTTGATGCATGACGTCCTGATCACAACAATATCTCGTTTTCTGGCATTCTGATGGCGCTAACTCTAAGTTATATCAGTAATGTTTAAAGGGACCCTAAAACGCTGACACTAGGAACAGCCTTCAAAAAAATGTCTCACCGCCACTGGTCCAATGCTTCAAAAAATCTGCACCAAAAGAAAAACTCAATACAAGAAATTTTTTTAGTTTTATTCAAATGGTGCGTCTTTTGAATTTTTTTAGAATTTAACCAAGCATTCGACGTTCTCAGGAATGTCGTTTTCAAGGCAGGAACTTCGAAACTCTCGGTCTGTCGCTAAAAGCGTGGAAAGCTTGGTTGAAATAAAGATACAAAATGCACAAGACAAATTATTTGAATTAAACAGAAAATCTGGAAGCTGGATGTGGTCTACAGTATATTAGTCGACTACAAAAAGCTGCTAGCAGACCACCTCGCCCAGCTATTTAACACTTCTTAAACCCTATGCCTAATAACGCCTTTAAAAAACGGTATAAAGATCGTGTCATGCGATTGTACCAGTATGACCATTACTCGTTGCCCAAAAAGTTTCACAACTTTTTGATGGGTTATGCAAATATATTACTGTATGTGTATTGTAATCTGAAAGTCTTCAGTATTGTACTGTATATCTGTGTGTAAGAACCTATCAAACACTAGATAAAAGAAATTGCCACAGTAGAACCTTGTTCAGCGCCGGTAAAAGCGCATACAGATATGCGGTTGCTGAACTCTTTATAATCAGCGATTAATGAGACAGAAACGTGTTCCGTTTTAACACAAAATTGTGACGAAACATATTTCTGTCAAAGCAGGGAAACTTTCTGCGTCGTTATTACCCTAAAAAAATAACGTGATAAATTTAGGCAATTTTCATTAACGTAACCGCAGCTATGCAATTAGCCCTTCTGCCAACTCCAACAGAATTCTGGTTCGCCCAAGACACTGAGAGCAGAAGTCAGCTTTGGAGTGGCCAAAATTTCCATCGGAAATTTAAAATCGGCGCCGCTTTCAAGTCGGTTCATGGCAGAAAATAGCCACACAGGCCGAAAAAAGTCAGTTAGGCGCCGCAGACGACTGCACCAAGTAGACCAGCTACGGACGGCTGATGTAAAGAATATTTTTAGGCCTGAATCCCCGTAGGTGCCAAACAGTTCAACAAAAGGACATGTCTGAAGTAACTCTTTCCGAAACTCAATCGGTCTTACTTGCCCCTAACGCGTCATTGGTACGGCTCTGGAACGGCCTCTTCTGTTAATCGAGTTCTGCATCTCAGCTATGTCATCTCTTTATTTTCATTATTAAATTTGTTAAAAGGAAGACGCTCAATATTTAAAATATTTCTTCTCCCTGAGAACTTCAAAAGCTTACTTCCGGTATTCTCTATAAATCAAGCTGATATTTCAACAACACTGAAAAATTTAATAATAATAACAGCTGAATAAATTCAGTTAAAGTAGACGCAATCGCGTCTTCAAAATATACATACTGTACCTCTATTATTCTGCTAAAATATAAGTATGATGTATTTTTTGCTACTCCATTAAAACAAGCGTCTCTTCCTGTTGCTTTCCAGAGCCTGACTGGACATATTCAGGATCGGTCCAGCGAGAAGATACAGTCCTTGGCGCAGGCAACTACAACGTCATGTTTGTTCTCAAGTCAGACGGTTCAGTTTGGTTCGATGTGTCAGTTGAAGACCAGCCCTTCATATGCCAGAGGAGAGCTGAAAAGTAGTGAAACGTGGCGTTTTTCGCCACGGAGGTAGTTCCGTAGAGAAATGCTACAGCAGATCCATCACAAGGAGCTACAAATAATAAGTATTTATGCGCCCTTTTTTACCCCTACCGTTGCTACACGTTTTTAAGTGCAGTTGCAGAAACTATCACTGCGTGATGTGCAATTCCTCTCCAAAGAATAGATGTGTGGACCCTTTCATTGGCCTGAAGAAATTGTTGTTCCTGAACGAGCAATGTTTTCCGTACGCCAAAAAAAAATAATAATAATAAGTGCAGTTTTTGTAAGCACGAGCACACCAGGCCAGTCATTTCTAATCGGAGTCCGGGAAGGCGTGCGTTGCTTTGGGACACTACTTTACTTGCCGACTTCACACGTCGCCTGATCAATGGTAGTGCCGTCAGTACTATTACCAGTAGATAGTCGTCCAGCATAATTAAGTATCTACGTATGCTTCCTGTCTCGCAGATGGATACAAAAAGTAACCCTGGGTCCCATCACTGTTTCGATGAGTTGGTCGACCCTACGATACATATCTGCTTGTCTTTTCTCCTTTTTACCTGCCGGCCTGTGCAGCAGAAGCCACATTCTATGTAGTGTAGTGTAGGTGCGTTTACCAATGGCTCAAAAAATATCAGTTTCTCCTACAGCTTCCGTTGGTGAAGTGCCCAGTAATACAGAAAAAATCAGCGTATTCTGTGATACCGTCCTGTGTTCTTCGACAGCGCAGGACACATTCGTGTGCCTTATTATAGCTTGATGCGTCACCCGACAATACAGGGAATATTCGTGGATCCTAGTATAGCTTGATGCGTCTCCCGACAATATTGGACTATTCTTGCGTTCTATTATAGCTTACTATGAAACCTGACAATGCAGGAAATGTTCGTGTGTTCTATTATAATAGGACAAACGAATATTTCCCACTCGGTTGGGTGAAGCTTCAAGCTTTAATAGGACACACAAATCTTTCCTGCACAGTTGGGTGACGTATCAACTGCATATAATAGGTCCCACGGGTATTTTCTGCATTGTCAGGTACGTATCAAGCGATATATATTCGTGTGTCTTATTATAGCTTGATGAGTCACCCGACCATGCTGGAAATTAATATACGTGTGTCTTATTATAGCTTGATGCGTCACCCGACCATGCTGGATATTAATATCCGTGAGCCCCATTATAGCTTGATGCGTCGCCACGCAATGTTGACAATATTTGTGTGTTCTTGTACTTTTTCGACTAGTCAATAGATAATATATGTACACCACATCACTTATTTGCTAATTTGACACCATTGAAATACTGTGAAATATGGTCACTGCGATTAATTCTGCAATTTCTTCGAGGCTAAATATTGCCTGATGATTCTGTTGGATGATTGCGGATCCATTCGGAAGTGCATTAAATAACAGGTTGCAAGCTGGCTCAGACTGATGATAGTAATGATAAACTACAGAAAATGAAAGGGCTGGAAGTCCAAGTCATATCGAGCAGGAACAAATTTTCGAAGTCATTTTATCTTCTGTAGAGAATGCTCAAATTATACGGACCACTTAATGATGAATAGACTAGCTGAAACTTTTATTAGAACTACTTGTAAATTTCATCACTTTAAGTGCTCATAGTAAACTGGATGTAGTTGTCTACTCTTGGTACCGAATTTGAGGGATAGTATCGCCACGGCGCCAGTCAATTTCTAGAGAAGTTGTTTCTAACATAGGGCACGAGTACCTCTAGGGGTACGAGAAGGATATCCAGGGGGTAGGCGTGGTTTGTGAGTGCTGTCATGCTTAACTAATTTACTTGTTATGCTTGTAACTAGATATATATCCCATCGAATTGAGTTACTCTAGAAGCATGAAGTACGCGGCTTATGTACGGGACCTCCAAGTGGTGTTATGATATAATTATACACATGAATACGTGTATACTAGGTCGTCTAATTTAATTGGGTAATTAATTGCCGCGTGACTAATTAATTAATTAACTGCCGTGTCAAAGAAAATAACTGTTGGAACCAATGAGTACTTTGTGTGAAATACTTCTCTTACAAGTAAATATGCCGCGTGACTAATTAATTAATTAACTGCCGTGTCAAAGAAAATANTGATGCGTCACCCGACAATACAGGGAATATTCGTGGATCCTAGTATAGCTTGATGCGTCCCCCGACAATACAGGGAACATTCGTGGATCCTAGTATAGCTTGATGCGTCTCCCGACAATGCTGGACTATTCTTGCGTTCTATTATAATAGGACACACGAATATTTCCCACTTGGTTGGGTGAAGCTTCAAGATTTAATAGGACACACAAATATTTCCTAGGACACACAAATCTTTCCTGCACAGTTGGGTGACGTATCAACTGCATATTATATGTCACACGGGTATTTTCTGCATCATCAGGTACGTATCAAGCGATATATATTCGTGTGTCTTATTATAGCGTGATGAGTCACCCAACCATGCTGGAAATAATAGTTATTCGTGTGTCTTATTATAGCTTGTTGCGTCACCCGACCATGCTGGAAATTAATATTCGTGTGTCTTATTATAGCTTGTTGAGTTTCCCGACCATGCTGGAAATTAATATTCGTGTGTCTTATTATAGCTTGATGCGTCACCCGACCATGCTGGATATTAATATCCGTGAGCCCCATTATAGCTTGATGCGTCGCCACACAGTGTTGACAATATTTGTGTGTTCTTGTACTTTTTCGACTAGTCAATAGATAATATATGTACACCACATCACTTATTTGCTAATTTGACACCATTGAAATACTGTGAAATATGGTCACTGGGATTAATTCTGCAATTTCTTCGAGGCTAAAAATTGCTTGATGATTCTGTTGGATGATTGCAGATCCATTCGGAAGTGCATCAAATAACAGGTTGCAAGCTTGCTCAGACTGATGATAGTAATGATAAACTACAGAAAATTAAAGGGCTGGAAGTCCAAGTCATATCGAGCAGGAACTAATTATCGAAGTCTTTTTATCTTATGTAGAGATTGCTCAAGTTATAATGATGAATGGACTAGCCGAAACTTTTATTAGAACCACTTGTAAATTTCATCACTTTAAGTGCTCATAGTAAACTGGATGTAGTTGTCTACTCTTGGTACCGACTTTGAGGGATAGTATCGCCACGGCGCCAGTCAATTTCTAGAGAAGTTGTTTCTAACATAGGGCACGTGTACCTCTAGGAGTACGAGAAGGATATGCAGGGGTACGCGTGGTTTGTGAGTGCTGTTATTCTTAATCAGTTTACTTGTTGTGCTTGTAACTAGATATATAACCCATCGAATTGAGTTACTCTAGAAGCATGAGGTACGCGGCTTATGTACGGGACCTCCAAGTGGTACTCGATCATAAAAAGGACGGGGACCACAGCTCTTAAGAGTCTCGTTCAGTTTCTTGAAATGCTTGAAACAATGCATAGATATGGCAGGTTATAGCTATAGTTTGGTCAGCTTTTTCTGTACAGGGACATAGCTGCAATGAACCCTTGCAGCTAAATAATAATTAACACAGCCCTGTGTGAACAGGGCTGTGTTTGCCTACTGAGGTATTCAAATTTGAGACAGTACTTGGTAGTTCGCTCAGGTTTTCTGTCTTTCAGTTGAGCAATGTTGAGCTTGTTTAATTAGTTCACTAAAGCTGATCTATACCAGGCAACAGGGTTGGTTTGGCGAATCTAGAACGTTTTCTCGATGGTACTAAAGAAATCCAGGCACGCTTAAGGCTCCTAGAAACTCCATTTTGCAGAATATATGATTGAATTTCCAACCGTTGCGTAGGTTATTGAAGTTAACGTCAAAAATATGATTGAAATTGGAGAAGTTAAGGCCTCTGTCTAGGGGTCAGACGAGGCGATTTCGCTTCAGAGCGAGTTTGCACAGCCAGTCGAACAAGCACAATATTGAGCAGCAAAAGGGGGATAAAAGGGAAATTCTTAATTATGATAATTTACTCCATGTGTATTATAAGATAGCATTGATTTCCCGGTGGCGGCGGCCACCAGAGACATTATAATCCAAAAGAAGGAGTGGAATAAAGCAGCGAAAGTAGTTCTATTCATCAGTAATTATTACAACGCTGGATGGCCTATAAGAAGGCATAAGCGGGAAGTGCCGTACACAGTTAAATGCTGATATTCATAGCTAAAAGCTGCACTTACCCTGAGAGCGTAGACCATCGCCGAGCAATGCGATGGTAATGGACCGAATGATTGACAGCCAGAGGAGCCGACAAATGGACTGACGGGTCATAACTAAACTTAAATCAGCTGTGCCTCGTGGCATTTCTAAGAGCTCCTGTAAATCTTACACAGACCCGTTCTTAACTTTTTTAAATATGTTGTTGATAACAGACAGACAAACAAACCCTGGCAAAAAATATAACTTCCTTGGCGGAGGCAAAAATATTTCTAGTACGACTATGTGGGAAGCATATCAACAGTCCACAAAAGAATCAAGATTGGGATATAAAATTACTGCACAAGGGCACAACTGTTATATTACCACAACTAGAGCCCTCTGAGAGCGCATACCTCCGCCAAGTAAGGCAAAGGTGATGAAAATTTCAAATTAGTTCTAAAGCTATGATTTCCTTTGTATCAACACGAAAATCTAAACATTTGTGCCTTGTAACGGTAATAAAAACTTCTGTAATTTTGTTGAAGATACGTTGATAACTTTTCGAGTTGTGCTCCTAACAAAAATAAGTCAACACACGAACACATGAACCGATCATCACCAAAATTTAATAATTCATGTCTTTCAATATGAATAACAATTGCAGTAAATTTCATGAAGATCAGTCATAATTTTTTTTAGTTATTTTGCTTACAAATATTAAATGAAACACAGAGACAAACATATATAGTCAGATCGTAAAAAAATTTTGTCATTTACTTTTCGTGATATACGTTAAGACTAATGCAAGTTTCATAACAATTCTCCAGTAATCTTATGAGTTATGACATTAAGAGAAAAGAGGCAGACAACAAACGAACAAAAGTTCGTTCACAAAAGTTGATTATCTCTTCCTACTTACATACCTAACAATCCCTGTAAATTTCGTTAAAATCCGTCCATAACTTTTTGAATTATCTTGGTGACAGACAAAGAGTCCGACAGACGCACAAACAGATAAACTTGACAAAATATATAAACTCTGACTAATTACCGAGAAGTTACCTGCGTATCACGCCATACCTCCTATTACACATCAGATACATACACAAACAGATAAAAACTTTAAGTATCGCAATATAGAGACGTCGTGGTGCAGCTCAAAATAGGCGTGCGTACTTGGCTTGACGTATCCTGAGCTTCAGACAAGAGCATTAATTTTCAGCTTTAAACAGGGATTGAGTAATAAAACTGAAATTAGTTCACAGATGCCAGTACTGTATGTAGTTTAACTCATTGGGCATATGGTGGACTAAGAAACCCATAAAAATTGAATTAAATAAAGGAGTTGTTACCTCAGAAAAAGTTTGTTTTCGTCACCGGTCATGAAATGAACTGCATTTTTTTATCATGCATAAATTTCCATATCGAATCGGTTCCGCTGTAGAAAGTAAAATCTTTGAGAATATAAACTATGAAGTTTCTTGCTATAGTATGAGTATAAAAATGAGATGTGTTTCGAATCTGACAAATTGGATGAAGTATTCTTAAAGATTCAAAATTTAAAATCTTTCTTTAACAAAAATGCATTTTCCACGCTTCAGTTGTACTGCAAAAGAGAGAAAACTTACTAAATGAGACGCGAGATGCAAAAAAATAATAATAAACCGAGTATTTTAGAAGCTAATATTACAGGAAACTCGCAAATGAGCTTTCAAGGTCATATTCTTCGTTGAAAATCAAGTACTGTTATTTCTTCCTCAACAGAAACTTTGCGTTTCTCAAACTAGAGTTCTGTCAGGTAGGAACGAAAGTTAGCCCTTTTCGAGAGGTTACTCCCTGTGCCATTATGAAGATAGTAGTGGGAATTTGAAGTGAACTCGCCTTCAATAGTCTTACTGTGCCTCATTTGAGTATTTCGAAGAACGTTGAGCCTCCATAGACGACACCGTAATTTGATTACTGTTCATGCTTCTATTCTTCGCAAGCGTCTAAACGTGCAAGCGAAAGTGTCAGGCGTCAGGAAATACAATAATTGAAGTACAGCTTAACCGGTACGCTGGAACTATACGAGTCTCAAGATTTCGACAAAACGTTGAATTTTTGAAAATTTCATTCTATAACGTTAGTAAAATGGCACAGCATTAGCTATATAACTAACACGCTGTATTAAAATCATGTTGTTCTCAAAGGGTTATGCCGGTATTATAATAAACTATCATACATTGCATTGCAGCTAAAATTAATTGACAAGTAATGCACTAAAAATTGTGATTATATAGGACGGTCAAAACTGTCCTTACTGGTTGATACATGGAGTGCTACTCATAATTATCACTGCCAAGAGATAATAGACTTGCTCGAGTCTGGCAGCATCAAACATACCTCAAAAAATTCGGGACGCATCTTCATGAAATTTTGGAGGCACTATTCCGAGTGTCGTGAGGAACAGATTATGAACGTTTGGTGATGATCAGTCTTTTTGCTTGTTTGCTTGTCTGTCTGTGGTCCATCATTCTGCCTATGACTGTTGGGTTGCTTGGCAGAGATCTGCGCTCTTGGAGTGCAGCTTGAGTTATAGAGGGATGTCATCAAGCTGACAAAACAAAGCTAAGAGAGACGTACGTATGTTTGGGCCATTAAGAGGAGGCGATTTTGTCGGGAGTGATGACGAGACGATATACTGGTTCTGCTTTAGTACGATTCCGGGTGAAGTCATCATTGGATTTGTTTTGGTCACGTTACGAGAAGGCTCTACTTACTTTAACATTTTTCTCTGTACTTGTTGAAAGAAATTATTTTATAGTTTTATATGTTCCACCTTAACTAACCTGCCACATTCTCCAACTTTAGAAAATTTCTAAAACCTATGTAAACATTTGGACTGACAATTTCAAATGTCGGCACTCACAAACTAGGAAACACCGTTGTGGCTTGGTTAATGGCGTAGTTAATTAATGCACTTACCTGTAGAACTATTGGCAGTAATAAAGGTCGAAGTTCAATTTCATTCATGTTATAAAACTAGAGAACTCTGAGAGCGGAAAGCTAGGCGAAGTTGTACGGAAAATTCAAATTGATTCCGGAACTATGATTTCCTTTTCATCAGCACCAAAATCTGGTCATTTGTGCTTTTTGACTGCAGTAACAGCTTCTGTCATTGTCTTGGAGATCCGTTGATAACTTTTCGAGTTATGTTGCTGACAGACATTCTGACAAACATTAGTCAAACACAAAATAGACCAATCGATCATCACCAAAATTTTATCATTTGTGTCTTTTACATTTCTGACAATTTTTGTAAATTTCATAAAAATCCGTTCATAACATTTTGAGTTATTTTGCTAACAAACTATAAATTAAAGACAGAGACAAACAAACGAACAGATTCTCAGAAAACTTGTCATTTTATCTTCGTGATATAACTAACAACCAAAGCGAATTATGTAAATAGTAGTGTGCCCGCGCTGTCAGAAATGACAGCGAAAAACTTGTGTTGATCATGCTTCATTAATTAACCATGCTTTCCTTCATACAATTGCGAACTTTAAAGGTCATGCAGATGAGATTTCATGGATTCATAATTACTCAGCAAAAACACTCTTATTTCTCTTCTCTGAGATGGAAAACATTAATTTCTTTGGCAGGCAGTTCAGCAACATTGAAAAGAATTGATTCGATTTGGTGTCATAAATACCCTTGTATATCTGTATGGCAATAGCTCATAGAGTGCCGGGGCGTATGTTCCGGTGTCTCTTTGGGAATGGGCCTATTGGTTCGTCTACTGCCGCCTATCTAATCTAATCATATTTTGCCCGATAGTTTTTGGTTATTGAAAGATTGCATCAAAGTTGGAAGAGTAGCTAACGCAACGAAATCATCTGTGAGAAGATACTACGAATCAAGATGCTTGAGAGTGCTGATGGAAGCTTCAGATATCTTCAGCACAGTGATATCAACTTCGGAAATGCAAGAAGTGCATTCATACGTAAGGTCGCCCTTTACCTACTTTGCCATAGATTTGATGTATGGAGTTGGTAATACTCGTACAAATCAGAGTAAGTCTTCGATATCTTCATTGATTGAATTTCAACAGTCACTGATTCAGATTAGTTTGCCATTATCTGTAACCTGGCCTATTTTCTAGCAGTCAGTTTTCGATGAAGCTTGACAGGATGACCATACAGAGCCTCCAACCTGGGATAATTTCAGCCTACCTGTTTTGTTAAAGCGTGGCAGAAAATTGATAAATGAACAGATAAATACACATCGGTCTTTATTACCTCCAAGGAGGTTATGTTTTCGTCGGTTTTGTCTGTATGTCTTTCTGTCTGCCTGTCTTCCATATAACTCAAAAAGTTATGGACGGATTTTTATGAAATTTACAGGGATTTTTAAGTATGTTAGGAGGAACAGATGAATAACTTTGGGTGGAGATCCGTCTATCGATTTCTTTGTTTGTCTGCCTCATTTTTCTCAATGCCATAACTCAAAAAGTTAAGGATGGATTTTTATGAAATTTACAGGAGTTGTTACATATATCACAGAGAGCAAATGACAAAATTTTTGTGATGATCTGTCTGTTCATTCGCATATTTGTTCCTGTGTTTGATTTTATGTTTGTTAGCGCAATACCTCAAAAAGTTTTTAGTGAATCTCGATAAACTTACAGGAATTGTCAGTAATGTTAATGAACTTAACTGATTAAATTTTGGTGTAGATCGGCTGATTTGTTTCTATGCTTGAGTTGTCTTTGTCTTAATGTTTGTTACGTTGTAACTCAAAAAGTTTTGAATGGATCTTTATGAAATTTGCTTGAGTTGTTAGTAATATCAGAAGATATAAATGACTAATTTTTAGTGCAGATAGGTTGATTCATTTGTATGTTTGACTTACGTATTTCATAATGTTTGTTACGCAATAACTTAAAAAGGTTTGAATGGATCTTTAAGAAATTTACAGGAGTTGTTTATATTATGAAAAGGCACAAATGGATAAATTTTATAAATTTTGGAGAAGATCTGTTGATTCGTTTCTATGTTTGAGTTGTGTTTGTTATAATGTTTGTTACACAATAATTCAAGGAGTTTAGAATGGATCTTTTATGAAACTTGCAGGAGTTGTTAGTAATGTTAAACGATATAAATAACTACAATTTTGGTGCAGATCGGTTGGTTCATTTCTATGTTTGACTTATGTATGTCATCATGTTTGTTAGCAGCATAACTCAAGCAGTTTTGAAAGGATCTTAAAAAAAAGTTGCAGAAACTGTTAATATCATTAAAAGGCCCAAATGATTAGATTTTGCAGTTGATACAAAAGAAATTATGGTTTCAAACCAATCTGACTTTTTCGTTACCGTTGCCTTACGTGGCGGAGGTATGCGCTCTAAGAGTACTCTAGTTATATTGTAGATCCGTCTATAACTTTTTACGATATGTTACTAAGAAACAAGAGGCAGCCAAACAAACAGATAGTTGAACGAATCTTCACCAAAAGTTAATCATCTGTTACCATCAACACGTCTACCAAGCCCAGTAAATTACGTGAAGATCCGTCAGTAGCTTTTTCACTCTACTTTGTGACAGAAAAATAGACAAGCTCGACGAAAACATAACCTAAGAGGAGGTAATTACAAGTAATGTCCTTTAGCATAGTGTTCTGCACTTTTATTAAATGTAGTAGACATAGCTGAGTCTGTTGGCGGAAGACTATTTAGGCCCCTGTATATCTCACTAACACTTTTTTTTGAAGGTTTAAATAAGTTTTTAAGCATGTTCGATTGGGCAGTGAAATTAGGCCTTTGAGGATTGACTTGTCCGAACCTTCAGGCAGCCACTCTGGCTTCGACTTGCCGATTCAAGTTTCAGGCGTCAGCGTCTTCATTTATTGGTTTTTATCTTGATTTGGTACAGAGGATTCGAGTTTCATCTATACAGCGCAAGCCACTCGAAATTTCATCGATACTTCATGGCTGGAAAACCCTGAACACAGAATTTTTTATAAAATAAAATCATCCTGAGCGTCAGTCTGCAGTCTAAGACGTTAAGAATAAGCGTTACATATCATCGGATGAATTCATGACTTGCTCATTGATATTTTATAGTTTTGCTCAGTAAAAATATTTTCCTCGTTATTTGAAACTATTCATGGCACGACGCCGATGGCTGAACGATAATGTTACAGGAAGCGCGAGGTAGACGAGGTAGAGCTCAGCTGCGCTTGGAAGCTGTCCGTCTGTGGTCTCGTCTGAGAAAGTACAGTAGGTACTGAAGAACTGCCCCTCCGCGACTCCCTGAGTCTGTGCTATAAATGGCTTACGGTCTGCACTCAATGGAGTATTGCTTCTTGGTCTTTCTCTTGGGAACTTGACGGCGCCCTGACGCTGCGTGCGCCTCGCACTGCTTCCAACCGCCCAGTTGTGCTCATATTATTCTATTTTGTGTCAATAATGAATTTGCGCACCCTTACGTTCTTTTTACAACCTCAAAAACGTCTAAAACACTCTCTGTCGCTAGAATAGATTGGTTAAGGCCGCAGGTAAGAGGCATACATCACTTACGTCGTATCATCCTTAGGATGCGTGGCCTCATACGAAATCGAAAAGCAATGAGCCTGCAGAAGTAGCAATGATTCGCAAACAACGACGACAAACGAAACTGGGATAAAAAATGACTTAATTATTTTGATGGATAAGGTCTGTGTCTTGCTTCTCTTGGAGCCCACACAGCTTATGAGTCAATAATCGATTGAAGAAGGTCGATGGTGCGTTGAGTTGAGTATATGATTGGCCATTAATAACTTGCAGACACAAAAGTTTGCTAACCATCTTCCATATTTAAGCACCGTTGGTTCAGAGAGCAACGTTGTAACTCAGACTAGACCACAAGTATGTAGACTAAAAAACTATAGCCGCTTATAACGTGGGAAAAACGTAAAGCGAAAATACTTTGGTTGTTGACTAGAAATATGAGTACTGTAATTGGAACCCAGGAATTCCCCATATGGCAAACAATGTAACAGGTTCCAACCCGTTTTCACAGAAATCAGGTGCATAACAATTATTAAAAAGACCTTGCCCGGTTGCACCGGATTACTGACAGCCGTATCATAGACACGCTGGTTTCCCAAAGCGCAATATACGCACCGCAGTTACGTACGTAAGTAGGCAGGTTGGTAGGAACGTGTGTATTAATATATAGGTTATAATAATAAATTTTAGTATTATTATCCTGAATTCTCCGAGCTCCTCTCAATTTATGCCCTATATATAATAGCGTTGAGTGTGTGCACGAAAGCATAAAAGCAAAGGAGCAAGATTATCAGTTTTATACGTACATTATCATGTAGATATATCTTTCAGGGTTACAGTAACATTGAATTAATTTGCTCCAAATTGAGAACATTCAAAGAATGAGACAATCCCCTTTTAATTGTAAACAAGACGCCCATCCAGTTCTTTTTTTTACATAATGTCACTACATATGTCAGTACATACACTGCGAAACTTTATTTTTAGGGCAGCAATTAATTTTTTTACTCCTCAGTAGTCGAACGAGTATGCGTATTGACTTATGCAGCTTAATTATAATGCTGCTGGGGATGTCATTCTAAATTTATAAACAATTTACTGGGTAGTGGAGCGAGAATAATAAAAGTTATATTCAAACCGTTATCGTTCGCACGCAACTTTTGTGACTGCTTTAATTTAGTATTTATGCGAACAGTGGATGGACACGCGAAACTTCGCGTATATTATTCAATGCAGTAGCTATTTGTACAGTAGCTAGACGCATTTAAATTCTCGACTCGGCTTCAATGTTGTAGTTAATTGCATTATGGGTAGTCGTAAGGAAATCCTTGAATGTTGCGGTTACTTGCACAGTGGCTAGTCCAGGCTAGAGGCTCAGCCAGAGCCATCTAAAAATACTCAGAATTTTTGATATGGGACGACTGGTGGCAAACCTAATTCCCAGGAAGAATAAAACCCCTAAACTAGAGATAAAAATCATTTTTTACGCATTCAGAACAGCTGGTTTCGACAAACGCCATGCTCATTGCTCAGAGAATTCTTCTGGAAATAAAAATCAATAACACCGTCAGATAATAGTTCATACAGTAAAAACTGAAAAAATAGATCTACATGGCATATAACGGTACGGCTGCTTGATCTACATTTAGAGATGGATGATTTCTAGCTATATAAAGAGATTCTAAAACCCCAACATTACAATCGGAAGTAGAAGTTAAAATTTCAAAGTGGTCAAGAGAGAACGGATGACTGGTGTTTTCACAGTGAAGTCTAGGAGAAGAGTGAGGCAAGAATGTAATAGGGAGGTCAGTTCTGAAGGACAGCCCCCAATGCTGGTAAAACCTAATTTCAGACTGCTTCTGGGTACTGCCGATGAAAGAACTATGGCAAGTTCCACAACTGTATTGATAGATAATATTCGACAGTAACTCAGAAGGCATTCGGTCTTTGTCCTAAAAAAATGATCGGATTTGGTAGTCATTTCTGAGCGCAAATATAAAGTCGATTTGTGGGTAAAACAATAACGGCTACTCCAACTCTGCCTTTGATAATGTTCTCCAACGCTATATTGACGCACTGAACAACCAACGAAACTATCCGGCAAGTACAGCAACCACCCACACGGTCTTCTACTAGAATCAAATGTCACCAGCGTATAAGACAGACGAGCGCATACCGAAGCAAATAGAAACAATACTAACTGCACCAATCGGGAAGACAAGCTACGCCTTTTAATCTACTACAAGAGCCCAACAGTTAGCTCACTAATAATGAAAAATAGCGCCATCAACAAGGCACCATTGAAAGAAACCATTGTCGTGGATGAGTACCCTTGTGTGTAAGATTGGAGACTGTAAACTCCAAAAACACTCATACATTGGCATGACAACCACAACACTTTCTCGTAGAGTACGATGCATCTCTCCAATGCAGGACCGAAAGCACACACAGTGCAGCAACATAATGCCACTTTCAAATACTTCAAATCAGCACTAAATTTAGCGAAACACTTTGTCTTCTGCTCCAAAGTTCTAAAAATACACCTCTGTTTGCCACTATGTTTATTCAATACTATACGATAGTAAAATCGGAAACATGCTAAATAAAATATGACGTTTCATCCCTCAACGGTGTACATCTTCTGGTATAGGAATAAAAATCTACCATCTGCAACAAATTAAATGCACAAGTTAGCTGGACATAATGTAACGAAAGGCTTAGCATCACAAATTACAATTAAAACATGGCCACACTGCATGTGGTGAAGAGCAGAGCTGAGAACGAACTGGAACGGTCCAGACAATGACGGTTGGTCGTGTACTGCAATGTGAAGTCACTGGTCTGAAGGTGCGTGGCTATATCAGTTGAAGAGGTTGAGGAAGTTTAAGAATTCATTGTATTTTACGTTGATTACTGGCATATCTCTTCTAATGGTTATGGCTTCCGCTTTTTTGAATGATGTGACATCCGGATATGAATAAAGGACAGAAAATGCGGTAGAAAATATTACTATAGGGCGGTTCGGTTTGATGTTCATCCCGAAAGTGCTTAAATATACTGCTTGATGAGTAACGGTGTTGCTTGCA
Organism: Parhyale hawaiensis; assembly: GCA_001587735.2. Lineage (NCBI taxonomy): Eukaryota > Metazoa > Arthropoda > Malacostraca > Amphipoda > Hyalidae > Parhyale > Parhyale hawaiensis. The sequence continues at coordinate 16,906,563 of LQNS02278170.1, read as the reverse complement.
CCGCCTCTCCACCGCGCAGGTGGTGTGCCCCACATATTGCGCGGCGTTACAGCCTTGATCTCGGCAGGCAAAGCAGTACACAACCCCGGCACACTGAAGTTCAGGTGCTTTGATGCGAGTGCTCAAGAGTGTAGACAGTTTCTTAGGCTTGTAGTAAGGAAGCAATACTATTTTCTTCAGTGGATCGACAGGCTTGGTGTATTCGGAGATGATACTTTTATGAAATGAGAATTTTTCTTGTAGGTGTTGAGGTTGTGCAACTGTATATACAGGTCTATTGTTTCTGGCCTTTGTGGATCTTGTTCATGGTGCTTATTCACGGCTGTTTCTATTCTATTTTCTTGTCCAGAAGAGCACAACGGCACGCTCCATCATCGATACATACAGGCAAAGAATACAGTGAGATCAGTTCACTCCACTATTTTAATCCAGCTCAGCTCCTTCCGCTCTGCTCTCACTGTTTACCAGCTTCAGTTTCTTCAACATCCCGCCTGCAGATGACCATGTGCAGTGGTTGAAACGCGTCGCGAAGAACTCAACTCTCTCAACTTTGGCCAGCTCCTTCATCGCACAGAACGAACAACAATTTTAAACATTATCTGTCTCGAAAAATATAATAAAGATATTATAACAAGGAAATATGGCGTGGTTTTTAACTGAACATGTATAAAAGAAGGGTTGCTTCCCAATTATACAAATATACGTATCTATACAAGTTTAATTGAAACGAAGATGACTTCGAAGCTTACAGAGCTTTACAGTTTCCTCTTCCACTTCATGGAAGCTAGATTTGAGCTCTGCAGCACAAATATGTAGGATAATTAAAGATAGCCATTTCATTAAAATGACGGTGGGTGTCATTGTTTAGAAGCGCAACATTTCGAACTGGACTCGTTCATTGTCATGCAAGGACTGAGTGTCCGAGTGTCCGAGGAGCCTGCTTTACATCTATGAATGCGTTTACAGGGTTGCCAACTAGTAATTTCCGTAAGAATAAAAGACAGAGATGACAGGTTCCAACAATTTTGTGTGTTACTGACGAGGGAAATTGTAAACATAGTATTGCACGATAAACACTGAGATGCGTTAAAATGACTAGAGTGAGCGTATTTACTCTTTGTACTATTAGAAAGCCAGGTAACTTATTTATTCACAGAAACCTTAAAAGAATACTCGAGCGTGCGTCTCGGCCCATTCCTACGTAGGCTTCTTGCCCAGAAGAGCACAACGGCACCCTCCATCATCGATACATGCGCTAGAGTATTCAACCAGGTCTTTTGTGGCTGTGAGACGTGTTCATGAATCTTATTGGTGGAAGTGACTGGGTAGCAGCAAGTTTTACGTGGGAGCAGCAGAAAAACCTATGCACTGATATACGATTTGTGCATACGGTGACTGGCTGCAGAGATAAGCGACTCTTTACTGATATGCGATTGGTACATACGGCGACTGGCAGCAGCCATAAGCGACTCTTGAACTTCATAGACGAGGCTCCTAGCTCCCTCCTCTCTATAGAAGCTCCTCGATTAAACACTAGGGAAGATTCTCAGTTGACTATTATTCTTTTGTTCTTTTCGATGTTACGAATTAATCGTTTTGAAGGTTCTGGCAAGTGATGAATCAAAGTTGCAAGAGTCATTTTGCTTTATTTACAATGTACAGTTTCATCAACGTTTCGAATGCTCGTTATTCATTTTCAAGATTCTGACTAAATTTATGCTGAAAATTTCGTATGAAAGTTTGCTCATGTTGTATCATTGATACCGAAATGGAGATATTTTAATCCACTATATAATAAAAGTTGTTGGTCGTTCGCTTGCTTGCTCCAATATGTTAGTCCGTCTCTCCGTCACGCATTATGGAAATAGCATGGAAAGAAATTCGAGTGCTGAAGACGTTGTCAATGGAAGGGAGGCCCTTTATGGCAATAAAATAGGAAGTAATCTATTGTTGAAAACGGTGTGTAATGGGGGTGGGCATTCCATGGAAATAAGATAGGATGTGATTTGACTATTGAAGAGGATATACAATGGGGGCCTACACTCGGGAACTCCACTGAGCAGTCTGAACTCGCCTACATCCCTCTGTTCGGACGTGTTCAAAGGTGCTACGGAACGTGTCAGTTTTCCTAGAAAAATGCTGAATTTCCATTTAAGAAGCCCTCTGAGCAGTAAAAAGCACAGGAGACAACGGGAGTTTCGTGAAGTACCAGGTCTCTGCCGTCATTTATGACGGCTCGGGCCAGTAGTTACTGAATAATTTCGGTGTCCTTGCGAAAGTTTCGCACTGCTGGCTTATGGCAGGGATCCTGAAGTGTAAATAAGGCTTCACCTTAGAGAAGAAGTTAAATCAGAGCTGCTGCGGGAGAGCATACAAGAATATTATTTCCTGATAGAGGTAACCTATACTGGGAGTCTTCAGGGTGTCAGCTGCGCAGCTACAGTGGTAATGAGAGGGGATAATTATTTGCACACTTCCTACACTAAAACTGCCTTTCTGTATGTATTCAAGTGGGCACAAAAAAAAAAAAAACATTAGCTATAGGGCACTGCTCTCTGATAGGAGTTATTGCATGAAGGCCGGAGAATCATTCAAAATGATGTAAGAGGACTCTGAATAATGATGTAGTCATCAGTGTGTGGACGATAGCACAGAAGTCCACAGTTAAGTTACTAGATATTGCACCGCTGGAGTGTCAACACAAGTGACTGCCTCTGACAATGGCACTCACTGGAAACCCACCCACCTGGTGACAAAGAACACTTATTAAAAGCCAACAAAAAAAAGGAATATAACTGCATATTCTACATTAAGATTTAAAACACAAACACAAAGAAACACAAACATAATGTATCTGCGACAATAGTAAATAGCAATGGTTACGTATTGATATCATACTTGTTAGCCCCCATACAAACCGTTCGCGCCCCCCGTAACAAGGACAATGTCGCAGTGGAGGGAAATAAAAGCCAAAAGTACGTCCACGTGAACGCAGGACCCACGCACGAGGGTGAACCCACCCAGAGCCAGGCACATAGGAAGCCAGTCGAGAAAGGAGGGGAAGATTATTACTATTATATTCAGAAGTTTAAGCCTCCGTGTCCAAGACTAAAAAGATATCACAGCAACAGAAAGAAGAGACACACTGCATGGCAATAGATACGTGAACCTACGCACGAGGGTGTTCCAGCACCCAATCAACGCGCATGGGAACAGTAAGTCGAGAAAGAAGAGCAAGAACGGATGGAAGAAAGATGGGTAGGAAGCAAAGCTTGGCTCGAAAGACAGACGTCCTGAAGGCCTAACTAACGCTAAGACCGTGCACAGACGAGCGACATCATCGATGATTTCGGAGGGACAACTTTGTGGGCAGATCCAGCTTTGCGGTGACATGTTAATTCACACACAGAGCAGTGACCAGTGCTTTCAGTGGCAATGCTTTAGGGTAAAATAATTAGAAATTCCACGAAGAATAAAAATAGTATATATTAACTTAATGCATTTTTTTCACAGTTTTTTTTTCCAGTGAGGAGCTATGGTCGTAAAATGTTCAGATGTCTGGGGGAAAAGCTAAATGAAGTTATTTGGCTTTGAAACGGCTGCAATAGAACGAAATTTTTGGAAAATGCAGGTGAACCCATCGCTTTAATAGGCCAAAGCGTCCCGTGGGACAAATGAAGAGCGAGGGACGTGCATGGCGTCCATTGCAAAAATTCAAGATAAAAGAATTCATTTGGCTTTAGCGAAATAAAAGAAAAACTGCAAAAATAAATAGAAGACGGGCCACTTTGGGACACAATTTCCCAATGGGACAAACGAAATTTTCATGGCCTAAATGGTACAAATACCACGAGATGAAGTTTAGAAAGCATTTTGGCGCTAAAACGGCTCCAATCGAGCGAAAAGTGCAGAAAATAGAAGCGGGCCCGCATCGGGATAAAATGTCCCTGTGGGACAAATTAGACCCATATATAGCAGGTCAGATTTCAATAAAATAAGCTCGCCATTACACAATTAACTCGCGATCATACGATTAGTTAAAGACTTAATAGGACGTGTTCAAACACGCGTATGATCTTCGTGTTCCACTAATATTGGCCGATCGCGTTCTCAAAAAACATACATAAACTTAAGTTCCGACGAAAAAATCCGTGAAAAACTTCTAAGAATGCGTTATTCTGCGTTCACATTGCTATAAAATGATCTCACGATTGCTCAAGTAGTTAAAAACTTAGTAGGATTTCTTCAAACACACGTACGATCATCACGCCTCTGTTGATCAACAAAGGCAGAATTCAATATGGCTGTAATGGCGAACCTGACAAGGAAACAACGGGGAGTTCAAAGTCAACTATCTCGAAAACTAGGCAATGACGACGAAAACGTCATTCATGAAAAACGTCTTAGAATGCATTATTCTACCTAAATATGTCGACAAAAATAGTGAGTTTGATTGGGGTGTATTCGTGAACAAATACATTTTTCATTTGCTTTACACAAACAGTTCACCATATGAATAGCAGGGCTGGGCGCTCCGAACATACTGCATTTTTGTGAACCTTTATCCAAGGATTTGTTCACACCGGCAAAATCCCGGATTTTGTTTGGAGGTGCGGATTCGGACCGGTGTTAAAAAATCTGACTTTCGGGTTCGAAACGACTTTTTTTCGCAAATCCGAACCTCCAAATCACCAGAAAAATTCGAAAATACGAAGACGACCGAACACTGATTTCCAACTTTTCCTTGGCTTCATTGTTTAGAGCGTACCTCTATCACACAGGCTCAAGTAACTAAGCTCATTCGTTTCCTAAAACGCGGAGCGTAAGCTGACCTTAGAAGTGACCTTTAATTTCGAAAAAAATTAATCACCAAATAATTGGTGGATACAGTTTCGCTGCTGCTTGTAGGAAATAATGGAGTCTTTTAACTTTGTTTTGGTACTGTTTAATATACAGCAGAAGAGTAGCACGATAGCCGTCGAAATGGTCGGCACAGAGTCCAAAGCGAGGCACAGAAGATCGTCCCAAGCATTACTGACATTAAAACATTTTACACCATTTCTTGGCAATCTCAAAGCAATACTGATAATAAGTTTAAAAAGGACGAATTCATGTAAAACAAAATAGAAAACAACCCAAAACCGATGACACACGGTAGTCAAAAGAACGAATATCGTACTTTTTTTCGTTCGTACGCTACGTTAAACTCTTGTAAACATAGCTTTGAGATCGCCAGGAAATGGTGTTAAAATGTTTACCGCCAGCAATGCGCGGCGCCAGGATGATCTTATAGTTAGTTCGGTGCTTGCAATTGTGACGTAAACATGTGTGAAGAGTGCAGTGCAGTTTGACCCTCTTTTATCTCTATATAATAACTGGTGATGATGAGAAATGAATGAATACTTACGGAATCATAATTTAATATAGACTGAAACTACCTGTTCCAGTTGCCAATTCAAAGTAGAACAGATTATCTTATTAAAACGTTCCGCAATATTACCTAGTTAATATTTTACCGTTACCAATTTAAAAATCGTCCAATTTCCGGTTTCTCTAAAGTGACAATTTTCACCCGGTACTCGGTAACGGTGAAGCGGTAACGGCTCCAGGTGAAGCGGTATTATCGCTTTACCGCTTCATTACCGGAAATACCCACTGCCCACTTCTGCAAGTTTCTCGTGAGTGATCCCGTGGTTTATGCTGTTTGCTTTTTAGTGTTTACTGACCCGCGGCAAAAAAAGTAGTTATTCCTGGAAATGTAAGAGCACGTTTTCTCTGAGAGGCAACTCATAAAAAACTATTACCTCGGGAAACTACACTGTTGAGATACCGAAGTCAAAATGGTATAAGTTTGACAATTTACAAGATATTGCAACAAACACAGGGTTCTGAACAGTCAAGAAGCAGCATGATAACGCTAAAATATTGTGGATATTAGTTTCATTGATCAGTAAACGTATAGCATTGGTCAATGACGTTTGACGCTGGGCAGAACTTCTGTACGGCACTGCTGATTCAAAGAAAATCGTTGGTAAAGTATCTTCTTCTCAAATGAATATGTGAATACTTTCAAGTGTTTTGTGTCCTTTCCAAGAGCTGGCTCCCAATTTAAAAGTACAGTATTATTAGAACCTGTCGATTACAAACGTAATAAACTTGACTCCTCATTGCATCCACCAACTGCGAGATCTAAATGCACTGGTTCCTACTGCAGATATATGCCCGCTATTCCCCAGAAAAGCACACGGCTGCAATCGACCAGAGATAGTCTTCTTCCTTGTTAAGAGGTCGACGTTTTGGCAATAAACTGTGAGTTTAAGACGGGATAAAGTTGAAAACCCGAGTAATGCAGGCATTCACTCACCTGTCTGGGAAGTGAATATCCAACCTCGAGATCGCTAACGCAGCTCTGTTATGTCGCAAAAAGGTTAGAATCTGAGAGCTTATTTGAAGTAAAGTAATTTTAATTATAAAATTCAATGTAACTATTTCAAATGGCCAATTCTCATGCCTGCCTGACGGCAACACTGAAAATTCCGGAAACGACTAGGCGCGTAAAGTGTGGAAAAATTCTGCTTGCTCGTCGTGCCGCGTTCCGGTGTGGTTCGTAATGTGTTATACCTATTGAAGAATGGAATTGCTTGAAAAACGCACCATTTTCGAAATAAATACGCGTTCTTCAAATATAAGAGCCATCTTCCATGACTTGAAGGTAAGCATAAGTAGGGCAACTGTTGTTGTTTATCTTATGTTTTACGTTTAACTTTTACCACACTACCACTCCTACACTTATAAAGTAATTCGTTGATGACGCTTCGTTTGGGATAAAGAATCATCAATACGGATTGTAATTCTCACTGATGTCGTAAAAGAAAATGACAGGAATTCATTATCTCGCCTGCGGCGGATGTCTGAGTAGGTTTTGTTACTGCCTTAATCCTAACATTTGGAAGATTTCGTAGTTAGAGGAGTAGAAGAAGTCAGTCCCGAAACCCAATGAGAAAATTCTTTGTAGTTCTTTCCCTCGCCTTTAAATGCTGGAGTGCTCCATGCACTGGATTTCCGTTACTGGCCGAGAATTGAACTTGGTGCTGCTGCATTCAGTCGTGAGTCTCTGTCACTAAGCCGCTCTGAGAAGGATGCCAATATGTGCTATTTCCTAGTAGGTAATTAGCTACATACGAAAATCGGCTTCGACTAAGCTAGCAGTAGACGGACTAACAGGCCCAATGCCAAAGAGCATCTGGAACTAACGTTCCGGTCTTCTATAAACTATTGCCGTTACTTGTGTCAAATAATTTAGTTGTCTGAGGCTCAAGAGAAAGACAAGAAGAAAGGGAAAAAATATTTATAAAAAACTATGCCAAGCCTAGGACGTGACTGTGCAATCGCCACTAGCTGCAGCAGAGTACTTTAAATGTGTACTTCACTGAATATTTTTAGTGTTACCATTAGCATGTCTGAGATTAAAAGTCATAGTTAACGAAACCCGCATTCATCGGCTGAAAGCCTTTTCACCTCAGTTTAATTATGACCGGGACCTGAAAGCCTATATCGGTTAGGTTTCGAACTTTTCAACAATGAACAAAGCAGCCAGACTCATAATTACGAGATATATGCTAATTACGAGACATATGCTCTAACTATGATTACATTATATGAAAATCACTTAAAGATATAAGATCTGCTGCACTTTTTTCTACAATCTTAGCAAGAAGAAGAATCGATATTGAATTTTCTACCAAAAATACGTCTTTATTAACTTTCTTAACTCAGTAGAAAAATCTTGGGGAATTTAGATAACCTGCCTTATTATTTCCGAACTTAAGTTTAACATTACCAGCTAGTGGCGGCTATTTGCTCAAAGTGCAGTAATTTTGTTCACCATTTCTGGAAAAATACTAATGAAAAATTTATTGTATTGATGAAACGGTTCATTAGCACGAGCAAAAGCGACTTGTTAATATTAAATTTTAACCACGTTATTAATCCTATTTAACCACTAACGTTTGCTTGATAGATCGCCCCAGAGTAATAATGACCCATCAGATCTAACCTTCCACACGTGCCTGGTTATTGTCATGAGTTTTTCATATGTACGGCTTCATCTTTCGTGTCAAAGAGTGTTTTCAGAGCACATTTTCTAGACGGCGCTTAATTGTGTACAGAATGCTACCTTGTTATGTATATATGCTTTTCGCAAATACAACATTCCAATGTGTTAGCCTTAGCATTCAGATGTATAGACGCATTCCTTGTGTCATGCGAGTTCATGCCTGGCGGATGTAGCTACCGCCGGCTTCAGGTCAGAGCCTTTAAGATAAAGAACTTGAAAGGTCGTTTAAGACCGTGCAAAAATGTGCTGGCTTACTAGCACCGCCTATAAGCGAGATGCGTAATTCTCAATGACCTTCCGGCTGGAACCTATATCAGTAAAATCTGTCTGTCAAAGCCTGTAACCAGAGTTTCGGAGATATTTGTTATTCTCATTATCGTACAATAATTTACCAGCCGACATCCGACTCGAATCCAGCTGAAGCAACCGGTGTTGTAAATGAAGCCGGCAATCATAGATATTTAAGGCACTTGTGTTATCAAGCGTCAGCTTATTCAGTACTAGCATTAAAGTACTGCACTTGGTCTACAACTTTCTGCTTGTAGCACTTATTAGACGTAGACCTTGTACTCTCTTGTCTGCATCTATCAAGTGGCACGCTTGCAACTTATTATTGGATCATATCGTCTAAGTCTTGGATAATAGGTTGTAAATAAACAAGGAGATCTTGACGACATTCCTTCACCATCCAGCACTGTAGCTTGATAAAAATACTCGGCATTGAACTTCTCTCACGCAACGAAGTACTGTGACGAACTCAATTAGAACTCACGCATGCCTAGAAATACAATATATTACATACCTTAGATACTTCTTTTATTTCAATTTGTTCTTCCAGTAAATGGCTCCTGGAGCAGTAGAAACGTTAAATTATGAGCATTTGAAACTAGAATGGCCGAGCTGTCACTTTGACCGTTTTTAGAAATTCAAATAACTAAAAATGTCATAATTTTGGTTTGATAGACCTGATACTCCTTGACATTTCCTGGATAACAGTGAAGGTTATGTGAGCAAAATTACTTAAATACGATTAACAATTTTTGAAATACAACACGGAATACCTAAAACGGCCGAGCCCTCATTTTGACCGCTGTGTTATTTTGCGGTTGTATTTTATGTGTGAAGCGTTCTTGTAATATGTTATGATACACCCTGGCTTCACACACATCTACATATTACACATATACATATACAAAAATGAATACATTGATACACACGCTCACAGGCCCACCTACACATTCTTTCTATGATTGAAAGAAGAGTGGCTCTAGCACGGTTTCATTATGCTTTGACACGTGCCTATATGCTCGTGTGCAACCGGAATTCATGCGTGTTCATTGTTCAAACCAATCCCAGTATTCTTCTAATTGTCATACCACAAGGATGTCACGCAAGCGCTTGATAGCGTCTCTCCAAATTGCAGATTATTTACAATTAATTTAACTTTTTTTCAGACAAGGTAAAGTCAACTTTGACTGCACTTTGCTCTGGGAAACCCACATGCACTGGATTGTGTGGTAAACATAGGCCAACTGACCCTAGAAGAGTGGCCAAGTGCAGCTGCAGCCGACGACGGGTCTCTAAGAACTATGACGCCGAAACGGAAGGTTCAAAGACCCGCCACCCCCACGATAACTATGAGCACAAGCATATTTACTGACTCAGCGCCGAGAGCTCTGCACAAAGACCGATCACCTGGAGTGGGGATCGTTGCCGGGACTCTCGTCACAACTGTGCAGCACGCAACGTCCGAGTTACCGTGGGTATAGAAATAATCAAGCAGTTATTATTATATTACTGTTTTTACCACCGCAACCACGTCATACGACGTGGTATAAGCAGTGAGATTCCGTTTATTGTGTCGCATCAGTATTTGAATGCTTTATCTCGGAATTCCTGACGGAAAGTCACAGTTGGCCGAGTGCGCGACTACCGGCGGGAAAAAAGGCGCAGAAAATAGAAGAAGACATTTGAATGGACGGCCTCTTCCGTGGCCTTCCACATGAGAGAGAGTAGAGGTGACCTGCGCATTAGGTCATATATCTCGATCGACAGGCCACCTCACGGAACAGAATTGGTAAAAATAGAGAACCTAACTTTACAAACCTCACCTCATCAGCACGAACTGCCGCCAGCTGCAACATCCCATGCGGAGAAGGCACAATTGGGACCCTTGTGTTTGTGAGGCCCAATTACATTATGGCAGGAAAAGGGCCCTCCAGATTATACCCCTAAGGGCTACTCAAGTAGTGATAAAGATGAATAAATTTCCCAGCATAATGAATCCTCATCAGACAGTAGAGAGGAAATTTCGCAAAATGAACCTCCTAACAAAAAAAGACAGCGCTTTGGTAACATCATTGCTTACAGGCATACTCGTATGGCTTCTCTCAATTGCATTATGATAAAACAATAGTATATTTTTATATATTGTTGATATAAATACTGGCATTCATGTGCAGGGAATTAGTATACTGATTACTGATATGCTTACGTAAACATGATCATTTTACTTTTTATTTATTTTTCATACATGTTCTAGGTATTGGCATTCATGTAGCTACAGCAAATTAGTATAACGATTACTGATATACTTACGTATGCAAATATCTTTTTGTTTTGCACAGAGTGAAGTGGACGAGATGATTGTCAGGCAGATGAACATAAAAAATGGAGAACCATGAAACTTTTTTTTTTTTAGAAAATTATACTTAAAACGATAATGCCTTATGTGAAAGAATATTGAGTTATTATGTTTTCACCTATATATTTTTGCTTCTACATGTAGTTTTGAGGTCATTTATAAATTGCATTAGCAACCTGAATTAATGAAATCATGAATAAGAAAACAATAAAAATGTCAGCAATAAAATATGTTGAGGTATTGTCATTGATTTTTGTATTGGCGGTTATTTTGACCGCTCGGCCGTTTTGGAGGGAGGGGGNGGGGGGGGGGGGGGGGGGTGTTGGGAGTCGGTGGCCGTTCTAGTGTTAATTAAGATGAGTAGAGGGTGGTGCATGTAAAAACTTCTAGCATCCATCAGAGACGATCACGATCAATTAAGAGAACCAAGAATAAATTAACCTATTAAAGATCAGCCAACTTCATCAAAAGCAATTCGAATGATGTTATTCTCAACAGAAACAGACTTTATTTGATCTTTAGAGAACTGAGGAAGACGAGTCTTCACACCATTAATGAAATTAGAGCACAAGAGTTGTCTCGCATGCCAATGCACAATAGATCCATTGATTTCTAAAAGGAAATGAAAAATTTCAAATTGAGAGCCCACACCGTTGCACAGTTCGTTAAATGGAGTCAAGGGGCAATGCAATATAGCGGAGTTTTGGAAAACCCATTATGCCGGTATTATAAACTGTTTTCACTCACTCCGGTGGTCTCGGGCGTTGGAGACCCTTTGCCGCTGTAACCACGTTTCTCCAGACGTCCCCCTCCGACGCCAGGCGCATCTAGTTGTCGCGTCCAGTATCAAGCTGCGCGTCTCTCTTGACACCGTCAATCCAACGATTCCTCGGTCGGCCAACTGGTCTCCTTTCTACCGGGTTGTTGATCATAACTTCCCAGACCATGTCTCTCTCTCCCTTCCTGGCTACGTGTCCAGCCCACTGAAATCTTCAGGACTTTACTGTGCTCTGAATCAAAGGTTCGCCTGTAATCTGCCTCAGTTCTCGGTTGTGACGTCTCCTCCAGCCCACCGTCTCCTGATCATAATTATACAGTTCCGCAGATAGAGCGGAGAATTCCGTTCTCAAAAACCTCCAATTTCTTCTCCAAAGCTTGAGTCAGTTCCCCACGCTTCACAGCCATACAGCACCGTCGGTCGTATCACCTTCGAGTACACCTCCAGCTTCGCCGCTCGTGAGAACTAACCTCGCCTGAATATATCTTTGAGACCCGGCCACCTCGCTCTGCTCCCCGAGGCTACCCTGGCTGTGATCTCCGACTCTATATTGCTATCCCTGGTGAGCACTGAGCCAAGGTATCGGAAAGACCCCACCGCCTCCACCTGCAGGCCACCACACCGCACTCAGTCCCTGATATATTCCTGCCCTCTCCCAAACTTCATCAGCTTCGTTTTTTCCTCATTGATCCGTAGACCATCCCTCAGAGCTGCACAGTGAAAAGTTTGAGCTTTACTATCCACTCCCTCAAAGTTCTCGTCCATCAAATGAACATCATCAGCACACTGCGCGGGGCCAATTTCAAGGCCACCTCCATACTCCACCTGCCTCATCACCCACCCAAGGGCAATGTTAAACAGGCAAGGTGCTGCGGGGCATCCCTGTTTCAGTCCCGAGGAAGCCTGAAGCATCTCCGTGCATCTACCGCTTACTCGAACACAGCAGCTGCTGCCCTCGTAGCACATCTCGTTACTCTAACGAGCTTGGCAGCAATTCTCAACATTTTCATTATCTTCCGTAACGTAGGTCAGTGGACGCTGTCGTAGGCCTGTTTAGATCTGTAAACATATGCCAACTGTCTTTGTTCCATTCCCAGTATTTTTGCAGGAACTGTCGCAAAATGAAGATCTGATCCACTGTAGACTTCGCTTCCACAAAGCCAGCTTGGTATCCCCCTAGGATCTCCCTATGGTATCTCCTTAAGCGCGTCTCCAACACCTTTGCAAACAACTTGTAGCCAGCTGAGAGTAAGGTAATACCACGGTAGTTGCTGCATTCTCCTGTCACCCTTCTTGTGCAAAGCTACAATTTCGCCAGTCTTCCAGGCTTGCGGCATCCTCTCGTTTTTCCACACCTTCTGTACGAAGCTCACAAGCCAGCCACGAACACCTTCCCCCGCCACTTGCCACAGCTCCGCCAGTACCTCATCCAGCCCATACACCCCGTTCTTCTTCAGGCTCATGAGACTCGCACTAATCTCTTCTGCAGATGGTTCATCTTCCTCGCTCAACTCCTCCACAACGTCTTCGTCCTCATCCATTTCCTCTTCAGGAGGAGGTCGGTTCAACAGGCTGTGTGCAGGTAAGCTCGCGCTGTCACACACTGTTCAAATATTTCATAGTGAACATATAGCCTTCTAATTATCAGCCGCGAACAAAGTGAGACAGGTGATAATCATCCGCGAAGGAAATGAGAGAATTGATAATGTTTTCGTTCTGTAAGTCTCTATATGTCTCTCGACACAAAAGCTCCTAGTAGGATATGAGCTATCGTCATAATCTCTTGTAAGCAGTCAGCCGAGTTGACCTAGAAAATAGAAACGCTAAAACTATTGACTTAGCGCTTCCAGCCCCTCTCTCTCGTCGCGGGACTTGAGCTTAAGTCACGAGATACTCTAGTCTAGCATATGATCCTGGCGCATCCTATAGTCTACAATATAATAAAGACCGATGTCTATTTATTGGTTGGTTTATTTATTTATCTGTTTATCCATTTTCAGTCACGCTTTAACAAAACAGATAGCCGGAATATAGCCCAGATTGGAGGCTCTGGTCGTCCTCTGAAGTTCCATTAAAAACTGTTAGGTAGAAAATAGGCCGGGTTGCAGAAGATGGCAAACGTATCTTAATCAGGGACAGTTGAAATTTAAAGTAGAGCACTCTGAGAGCGCATACCTCTGCCAAGCGAGGCAACGGTAGCAAAAAATTCAAATTGGCTCTGAAACCATAATTTTCTTTGTATAAACTTCAAAATCTAATCATTTGTACCTTTATATAGTAATAACAGCTTGTGCAGATCCGTTTGTAACTTTCTGAGTTATACTGCTAACAAACGTTAAGACAAACATGAGTCAAACATACAAACGAACAAACCAATCTGCACCAAAATTTAATCATATATGTCTTTTAACATTACTTATAACCCGTGTAAATTTCATAAAGATCCATTCATTATTTTCTGAGTTATTGTGCCAACAAGCATAAAACTAAAACAATGAGAAACAAACGAACAAACGGATCGCTACCAAAATTTGGTCATACACTCTTTGTTATATACCAAACAACAAATGTTAATTTCATAAAAATCCATCCATAACTTTTTGAGTTATGGCATTGAGAAAAATGAGGCAGACAAACAAACAAACGGATGGGCATATCTTCGCTAAAAGTTGATCGTTTCTTCCTCCTAACATACCTAACAATCCCTGTAAATTTTGTCCAAATCGGTTCACAACTTCTTGAGTTATTTTGGTGACAGACTGATAGACAGAAAAATGAAGACATCGCACGCTTAGTTTGATTTGTTCGAGTATTAGCTTCTCCATACATCGAATCTATGGCAAAGTATCGGGCGACCTCAAGTCTAAATGCACTTCTTGCATTGCAGAAGTTTTAGTCTCAGCCCTGAAGATATCTGAAGCTTCCATTGGCACTCTCATGCATCTTGATTCGTAGTTTCTTCCCACAGATGATTGCGTTGCTTCAGCTAATATCCGAAATTTAATTCAATGGTCGATGAAACAGCTTTCGCTAAGAAAAAACCATTTGACCTGTATAGGCTAGCCTACCGTATCCACAATACCGAAGCTGAGCTATTACTTTGAACGTTGCTGAATGGCTCGCAATAAGCAGTGAATTTTCTCCATTTCAGAGAGAGAGAAAAAAGTTCCGATATTGAGCGGCAGTGAAGCCGTAAACGCTCATCTGAGAGTGCTTAAGCTAGCAGTTGTAATAACGAAAGTATGAACAATAAAGAAGGTCATCACAATTTCTTCGATGTCATTTTATGACAGCGCGGGGCTTCTAGTGTTTCATAATGGTCGTACAGTGTTCTCATTTGTGTAGTGTTCCTTGAGAGTCCCTGAATAATACACAATGATCGTTCCCTAATAATGTAGAGTAATCTCATATTGTCCTAATTTTGTACAGTGACCTTATATTACCCTAATTTCACACGGTGATCCTACGTTTTCCCAATTTCACACAACTGTCCTACAGTGTCATAATTTCGCACATTGATCAGGTAAAACCTTAATCATGCAGTGATCGCATTGTGCACAATTCATGAACGAGCAGTGCCCCTATATTGCAAATTTCCTGAGCAGAACTCAGCTAAATTTACTCAGTTCTGTGCTAATGAATAGCAATCGAGATGGGATTTTTTCGTGTCGAGATCGTGGAGACTGAATTTTACGGAGTGCTTGTGCTGTGTCTCAACTTCCTAGAGTTATGGTGTAGAGTCCTAATTTACTTGGTGATCACATCGCGCACTAATTTTTCATAGTGAATATGCAGTACCTGCTCTATCTTCGCTCATTATTTATAGAGCACCCAAGTTTTTTTTCTATGGTGATTTTGAAGGGCCCTAACTTTTCAAGACATTTTTAGCGCCCTTTGTATGCAATATTAAGCACTGAAGTTATTGGTTTTCGCTGATGGTGCAATGCACTGATACTACAAGCTGGAAGACACACACACACACACACATATATATATATATATATATATATACAGTATTTTTTGTACCCAGGACTATTGCAAGAGAATAAGTTTGACACTTAATTCTCGAAATTAGTATTGTTTTTAATGTTTCATCTTCATTATTAGCTAAACAAGAGAAAAATCACGTGAAGAACGAGAGAAAAATACCAATAGAAACTGCAGTCCTATAGATGCCACTGATCATTCGGAAGTGCGTATAAACTATGAAAAATGTTCAAGTTAGAAGCAAGATGATACAAACTGGAAGCAGTCCCCGAAGAGAGAAGCTATTGGTTTGAGATTTTTTAAAGAAATCTACTCCTATGCATATTAGCAACATTTATGCATAACAGGCAGCTGGCAATGCCGCACACTCGATTAGATCTGCACCGTATTTGGAAACCAACTATAATCATCGTAATTTATATAAATAGGGCATCATAATAATCTTTCTGAAAGACAACGCAGTGTGGTGGATTCATCGTGCGAAGATGTCAAAGGTGAGAAGATATGAAATCATTTCCTTTCCCATCATTTGCTTTATTGATGTAACGTTCACCTAGATTTTGCTGGGTGTCACTGATCAGCTATAGCGCAATACAAAGGCCATTGTTCTATTCATAATAAATAAGAAGACCTGCCTGAAGCCCTCAGCAATAGATTTGCCTGCCAATAGCGCGATTGCTCATTGCCCTTCTTCAAACAAAAACAAATAGCCTCCTCTCTCTCTTCGTTGCCAA
Source organism: Parhyale hawaiensis (assembly GCA_001587735.2). Taxonomy (NCBI): domain Eukaryota; kingdom Metazoa; phylum Arthropoda; class Malacostraca; order Amphipoda; family Hyalidae; genus Parhyale; species Parhyale hawaiensis. The sequence goes on along the minus strand of LQNS02278170.1, from coordinate 16,890,304 downwards.
GGCGACGAAGCGATGGTTGCCATAACAACTCGAGGGGACGAACACATACTGTTGAGGAGCTTTGGAAAAATGATCCTCTTACTTTTGTGCCCTGCTGCTCTATGACATTTGGCTTATGTCGCTGTTATTAGTGATGCATGAACAATAGTGTGAAGATGTGAAAGCTGTATTTTTTAGTTAGGATAATGGGCAATTAGATTTTGCGTTTTTGGTGATTCTGCTGCAATGTTGGATTGAGAAATGTCCGACGAAGTTTTGTCTATAACGGGAATACTGATTAGTTTTCATTTTAGCGGCAGATAGACTGATGATTTTATTTTTGTGCATTCTAGTGACTGTGCTGACGCCTCTCCGTAGATAAAATTCTAGCAAACTGTTTGATTGGCAAGGGACAAAGCTTTTTTTTTTTTTGTTTTTAGTAGCACTGGCTACGGTTAACATGTGGAAGATAATTTCTTACGTTAGAATTGCTTGCAGTTATGAAGTAACAGCATACCTATAATTAATATAGGATGAATAATTAAGTTATCAGAGTAGTGAATTACATAAATGTCTAGATGACAAAAAATGTCATCCTTACGTGATAAGAGTCGAATGCACTAAGGCTAAAACCCTATATATGGGGTGATTAAACGACTTCGTTCACGATATTGTATAGAGTTCACCCAATACTTTTCTCACAAATTTATTTTTTTTCTCCTAGGAATTGCACTAAGCGAAATGCTGTACATAGTCCAGCTAACATTCTAGAGATAGGTTGATTCACTGTTTCCAAACAGCAAATTTCATAAGCAGCCTAAATTTCATACTGTGTGCAAATTATGGTTATACTTGCAATATCCATTCATCGGGTTCCAAACAGAAATAATGAAGCAAAAAATAGTCACAGAAATACACAAGTGATTTCCCCACCTTGATCCATGTATGTATTTTAAAATTCATTTTAAAATAGGCTCATTTTTTAATCGCAGAGAAGTATCCGACGTGTTGGTGCGCTCCTCAGTAGTGTACAATTATAAGTGTGACCGCTGCGAGCGCTCGTACATTGGGAGCACTGCTCTCCAATTGTTTGTCAGGTGCCCCAACACAGAGGAACTACTTTTCGAACGATTCAACTTTTACCGAAACCATCAAAATCTTCCATCCGTGACCATTGTATCAATAGTGCCCATGATTTTAGGAGCAATAGTTTTTCTATTTTAGACACGACCCAAACGACGGCTGACCTCCGCATTTTAGAATCGTTGTACATTTCGAAACGTAGGCCTGAGCGAAACGAGTGCTGTAAAGCTCTCCATCATTTCATAGATTTTTAACGGTTAGGGAGCTATGATAGATATATTTTTGTTATTCTTAAGTCTTAAATACCTTTTATAATTTGAATTTTGTCATTTTCAGAGCAATGATGACAGATTTTTAAAAATCCAGAAAGTCTGGTTTTTAATAATGTTTGTGATCACGTTGGTGCTTCTTTTTATCCTTGTCCAGCTAAGCTATGAGAGAGAGAGGGTTAAAAGTGACTTTTCAATAAGCTGGGTTTTTTATTGTGTTTCATTAAGATTGTGTTGAAACATCTCAGTAGCAGCATGTAGGCTAAATGATTTCAATGTTTCTACTAGAAAGTAGCTGGGGTTATTCAGCTAAAATTTACCTTTGTCAAGACGAATAAAGGACTTATTTGCATCTGTGTTGTAAATGTGCTGATTTGTTCTGATGGAATAATATGCAAAACCACGGTCGATTTCGTGTAACAAGGCTACCTCAATATTATATAGCAAAGTGTCTCTTATATCAGCGACAACGCTGACGTTCATATCGTAGATAAATTTATGAGGTCACCACGAAAGTTTGCGCGGTATTATATAGTGAATTGTGTGGGAGGAAAATGCAAGAAAATTCGGGGTCACCTACTGAGTAATGATAATAGAAATAAAAGTGTATTGAAATTATCTCATTACAGGGGGTAAAAACATAATAAAAATAGACGATGCAAGTGCAAGTTATATCTATGTGACTGAGAAATGCTTCAAGGCTGCTGACTAGTCGTGCGACGATTTTGTACAGTGACGTGCAGTATCGCATGTTATTACACAACACACTACTAAAATTTATGATAGTTAGGTGCATCAAACATCTCGCTATGAAGGCTGCTTGCTCTATACAAAACATAAAAAGAGACATGGCTGCTATTAAGGAACGTGATTACTGCAGACAATAAGAGACTTGACACGTAAATAGGCCTAGTGAAACAGAGTTTTACATGGTAACTGGAGTCTCGTTCCACATCCTAGGTAGATATACACAAGCTTATACAGCTTGGCCCGCATTGTATGGCACTATTACCACTTGTAAGTTCAATTATGAAGCCCAAGCACCTCTTTGGTGTGCTAGTAGCATGCAACGAGCTCACTCATTGGCCGGGCGAACAGTGCTTGTGCAGAACATTTTACTGTTACAAGCGTGGGGTGCGTCAATCGTGCTGCTCTGGGACTGTATAGATGCTGGAAGATGCGCGAAAGCAAGTCCTATAGTGTATGCAGTAATGCTAGGCGAACTAAGCCCAGATCTAATAGATTGATTGAGTAAATGCAATAAGGATTTGAATTTTGAAAGTATGGGGAAAGTTATGAGTGATTTGGCGTCGAATTTTCAGCGGGTTTGGTAAGGGTCAACAATCTCCCTCACAAACTCTGAGCTTAGAACAAAGGGGAAATAAATACCCAAATAGTCTGATTGCTGCAGCCATTTTATGCACATCGTCTAATTAACCTGGCAGGGGAAGCCCTGCAACTGAGGAACTGATGAAGATATCGGAACAATCCAATTCGTTGATCAAAACCTATAGACGGTTGTGTGTGTCGAATATACGTTGATGTTATACTATTTTATATAAGCAACGATTCTGCGAAAACGCTGTGATTAAGTGGCGGCAGTTGTTGCACGAAGCAGTGACTTTCATTTGCTAGCTGTGAGAGTTGTATAATGCATCAAGTGAAGATTGTACAAGAATGCTGTAATTTGTTCAGATAAATAGATTGTCTTAATCCTATAGCGATGTACAATGATGTTATACCTCCAGGAAATCAGAGTTACAGTGTATTCAGCCCTTCCAGGGACAATAAGTGTTCATTCGCGAAGTAGAGGAAGTGTTATTTCATTGATGTCAGTAGTAATTTCTTTGAAGTAATGTTGGCAAGAGAAAAGTTTTATGCTTTTTAGCCGTTTAATAAGTGGCACGAAGCGCGGAAGAAAATTGCATTGGATTTTCTTACAGTAAATCTGCCGGTAATAACAAGTGAGGTGTGTAAATAAGTTGAATGAGACTGAAAACAGTGTCTTATAGATGGGGCAACATTGGCCGTTGGGATGGGATGCACCTACAGTGCGAGTGACGTCAGTAGAGTCAGCAGATATGGTCCCTATAGCGACTGGTTTCGTCAACATGGTTTCCCTACTACCCTTCGAAAGTGAATGACCACATGGTTTCTTTTACCCTTCGAAAGTGAATGACCACATGGTTTCTTCTACCCTTCGAAAGTGAATGACCACATGGTTTCCCTACTACCCTTCGAAAGNTATATATATATATATATATATATATATATATATATATATATATATATATATATATATATATATATATATATATATATATATATATATATATACGCAGTATTTTTTGTACCCAGGACTATTGCAAAAGAATAATTTTAACACTTCATTCTTGAAATTAGTATTATTTTTTATGTTTCATCTTCATTATCATCTAAAACAAGCGAAAAATCACGTGAGGAACGACAGACAAGTACCAATAGAAAATGCAGCCCTATACATGCCACTGATCATTCGGAAGTGCATATCAAGTTTGAAAAATGTTGAAGTTAGAAGCAAGAAGACACAAACTGGAAGCAATCTTCGGAGAGAAAAGCTATTGGTTTGAGATTTTTGAAAGAAATCTACCCTATACATAGTAGCAACATCTCTGCATAACAGGCAGCTAGCAATGCCGCAAGTAGGTATTTGGAAACGAACAATAATCATCGTAATTTATGCAAGTAGGGCACCATAATAATTCTTCTGAAAGACATCTCAGTAGGGTGGGGGGGGGGTTCATCTTACGCAGATGTCAAAGGTGAGAAGATATGAAATAATTTCCTTTCCCATCATTTGCTTTATTGATGCAACGTTCACCTAGATTTTGCTGGGTGTGTCTGATCAGCTAAAGCGCAATACAAAGGCCATTGTTCTATTCATAATAAATAAGAAGACCTGCCTGAAGCCCTCAGCAATAGATTTGCCTGCCAATATCGCGATTGCTCATTGCCCTTCTTCAAACAAAAACAAATAGCCTCCTCTCTCTCTTCGTTGCCAAGGCGACGAAGCGATGGTTGCCATAACAACTCGAGGGGACGAACACATGCTGTTGAGGAGCTTTGGAAAAATGATCCTCTTACTTTTGTGCCTTTCTGCTCTATGACATTTGGCTTTATGTTGCTGTTATTAGTGATGCATGAACAATAGTGCGAAGATGGGAAAGCTGTATTTTTTAGTTAGGATAATGGGCAATTTGATTTTGCGTTTTTGGTGATTCTGCTGCAATGTTTGATTGAGAAATGTCCGACGAAGTTTTGTCTATAACGGGAATATTGATTAGTGTTTCATTTTAGCGGCAGATAGAGACAGATGATTTTATTTTTGTGCATTCTAGTGACTGTGCTGACGCCTCTCCGTAGATAAAATTCTAGCAAACTGCTTGATTGGCAAGGGATAAAGCTTTTTTTTTGTTTTTAGTAGCACTGACTACGATTAACATGTGGAAGATAATTTCTTACGTTAGAATTGCTTTCAGTTATGAAGTAACAGCGTACCTATAATTAATATAGGATGAATAATTAAGTTATCAGAGTAGTGAATTACATAAATGTCTAGATGACAAAAAATGTCATTCTTACGTGATGAGAGTCGAATGCACTAAGGCTAAAACCCTATATATGGGGTGATTAAACGACTTCGTTCAACGATATTGTATAGAGTTGACCCAATACTTTTTCTCACAAATGTATTTCGTTTCTCCTAGGAATTGCACTAAGTGAAATGCTGCACATAGTCCAGCTAACATTCTAGAGATAGGTTGATTCACTGGTACCAAACAGCAAATTTCATAAGCAGCCTAAATTTCACACTGTGAGCAAATTTTGGTTATACTTGCAATATCCATTCATCGGGTGCCACACAGAAATAATGAAGCAAAAAATAGTCACAAAAATACACAAGTGTTTTCCCCACCTTGATCCATGTATGTATTTTAAAAATCTTTTTAAAATAGGCTCATTTTTTAATCGAAGAGAAGATTATCCGACATGTTGGTGCGCTCCTCGGTAGTGTATAATTACAGGTGTGACCGCTGCGAGCGATCGTACATTGAGAGCACTGCTCTCCAGTTGTTTGTGAGGCGTCCCAACACAGATTAACTTCTTTTCGAACTGGTCAACTTTGAACGAAATCTTCAAAATTCTTCCCTCCGTAACCATTGTATCATTAGTGACTATGTTTTTAGAAGCAATAATTTTTCTATTTTAGACACGACCCAAACCACGGCTGACCTCCGCATTTTAGAATCGTTGCACATTTCGAAACGTAGGCCTGAGCTAAACGAGTGGGCATCGGCTGTTAAGCTCTCCATCATTTCATAGAGTTTTAACGGTTAGGGACCTATGATAAATGTACTTTTGTTATTCCTAAGTCTTAACTATCATTCATAATTTAAATTTTGTCATTTTCAGAACACTGATGATGGATTTTTAAAAATCCAGAAAGTCTGGTTTTTAATAATGTTTGTGATCACGTTGGTGCTTCTTTTTATCCTTGTCCAGCTAAGCTATAAGAGAGAGGGTTAAAAGTGAGTTTTCAATAAGCTGGTTATTATTATTGTGTTTCATTAAGATTGTGTTGCAACATCTCAGTAGCAGCATCTAGGCTAAATGAGTTCAATGTTTCTACTAATAAAGTAGCTGGGGTTATTCAACTGAAGTCTACCTTTGTCAAGACGAATAAAGGACTTATTTGCATCTGTGTTGTTAATGTGCTGATTTGTTGTGATGGAATAATAAGCAAAACCACGGTCGATTTCGTGTAACAAGGCTACCTCAATATTATATAGTAAAGTGTCTCTTATATCAGCGACAACGCTGACGTTCATATCGTATAGATAAATTTATGAGGTCACCACGAAAGTATGCGCGGTATTATAGTGAACTGTGTGGGACGAAAATGCAAGAAAATTCGGGGTCACCTATTGAATAATGATAATGGAAATAAAAGTATATTGAAATTATCTCATTACAGGGGATACAAACATAATAAAAATAGACGATGCAAGTGCAAGTTATATCAATGTGACTGAGAAATGCTTCAAGGCTGCTGACTAGTCGTGTGACTATTTTGTACAGTGACGAGCAGTATCGTATGTTATTACACAATGCACTACTAAAATTTATGATAGTTTGGTCTGTCAAACATTTCACTATCAAGGCTGCTTGCCCTATACAAACCGTAAAAAGAGACATGGCTGCTATTAAGGAACATGGCTACTACATACAATGAGAGACTTGACGCGTAAATAGGCCTAGTGAAACAGAGTTTTACATGGTAACTGGAGTCTCGTTCCACGTTCTAGGAAGATATACACAAGCTTACACAGCTTGGCCCGCACTATTACCACTTGTAAGTTCAATTGTGAAGCTCAAGCACCTCTTTGGTGTGCTAGTATCATGCAACGAGCTCATTCTTTGGCCGGGCGAACAGTGCTTGTGCACTGCAGAACATTTTACTGCACGTCAATCGTGCTTCTCTGGGACTGTATAGATGCTGTAAGATGCACGAAAGCAAGTCCTATAGTGTATGTAGTAACGCTATGCGAACTGGGCCCAGATCTAATGGATTGATTGAGTAAATGCAATAAGGATTTGAATTTCGAAAGTATGGGCAATGTTATGAGTAATTTGGGGTCGAATTTTCAGCGGGTTATGTAAGGGTCAACAATCTCCAAATTATTGTACATCCTCACAAACTCTGAGCTTAGAACAAAGGGGAAATAAATACCCAAATAGTCTGATTGCTGCAGCCATTTTATGGGCATCGTCTAATTAACCTGGCAGGGGAAGCCCTGCAACTAAGGAACTGATGAAGATATCGGAACAATCCAATTCGTTGATCAAAACCTATAGACGGTTGTGTGTGTCGAATATACGTTGATGTTATATTATTTTATATATGCAACGATTGTGCGAAAACGCTGTGATTAAGTAGCGACAGTTGTTGCACGAAACAGTGACTTTAATTTGTTAGCAGTGAGAGTTGTTTAATGCATCAAGGGAAGATTTTACAAGAACGCTGTAATTTGTTCAGATAAATAGATTGTCTTAATCCTAAAGCGATGTACAATGAGGTTATACCTCCAGGAAATCAGAGTTATAGTATATTCAGCCCTTCCAGGGACAATAAGTGTTCATTCACCAAATAGAGAAAGTGTAATTTCATTGATGTCAGAAGTAATTACTTTGAAGTAATAATGGCAAGAGAAAAGTTTTATCCTTTTTAGCCGTTTAATAAGTGGCACGAAGCGCGGAAGAATATTGCATTGGATTTTCTTACAATAAATCTGCCGGTAATAACAAGTGAGGTGTGTAAATAAGTTGAATGGGACTGAAAACGGTGTTTTAGATCGGGCAGCATTGACGGCTTGCTGTTAGGAGGGGATGCACCTAGAGTGCGAGTGACGTCAGTAGAGCCAGCAGATATGGTACCTATAGCGACTGGTTTTGTCAACATGGTTTCCCTACTACCCTTCGAAAGTGAATGACCACAATTTCAAGCAAGCGTGTCTGTCAAGTTGTGCTTAGATTCAAGCTTAGTCCGATTGATTTTTTATAAGGTACAGCATGCCAGTAGGCAGATTGTTCGAAGTGTTTTCAATGGTTTTCAAAAGTTTGCAGTACTTCTCTGTACTCTTCTTCTAGAAGAAAACCCTCATCTATAAGAAGTTTTAAAATATTGGTTAAATATACTGTAATTCACCGATCGAAATCTGATGAACGGTGTGCTAAATGCAGCTCCTGAATGATCATTCGGTTCGTCAATCTCCAATTAGAATCCACAGAAGATCCCGATTTTATTCGATATTTTTATCAGTTTTTGCATGTAGTTGACAGGATTTCAGCTTCAATCGAGTCTGGGCCTTTTGAGAATGTCACTAACCACTAAAAAACCTGGGCTCTTCATAAAACAGTCTATATAGACCTATTAACGTTTGTTTATCGTTTCATTTGCATTGTACTTGAGTCTGAATTATTAAAATTGATGCCGCACCTTTGCTCGAAAATTACGGTCACTCATATAAAGAATGTAAGAAAAAAACCCACCTCGATACGAGCTGTGTGAATATCCTGTTGACTATACTGACTTTAGACTAATTAGATGTTGGCCTGCATCCCATCCAAACTGCAAGCCACCAATATTGCCAGATATGCCTCGCAATTAACATTCTCATAATTTTAATTTCACACCTCTTGTAATGATTTGGTAGCTCGAATTTTTTAGTGAGGACAGTGCGCAATAATTATATTTTGTGCTAGTGGTGGGCGTGTTGAAATGCTCTGACGCTTCTAAATTATGTGAAATATTAGTTGTGTCAAATGCTGGCTAGTAATGTTTGTTTTCCTGGAGAACTTGGTAACACCCTAGATACTTCCGGTAGAAGCGATAAGGTGCCTCGCAGCTTGAAGCCAAAGCGCGAGTGTTAATGTTTCGTTTAAGATCTACCTAAATGGAAAGTTTCTTAACCGTCAAGTGGCTATGCAACTATATCATTTGAAAATATTGTATGAAAGAACGATTTACATGGCAATATGTATTTGTGTATGATAAGGCCATCAAACATGTAACAAAGATTTATAAGGAGTGCATTGTAGGAAGCAACACTTTACAGGAAGTACCTTTGCGACATGTCTTACAAAAATAGGCATATATTTCGTTTAATCATCTAAAAATTTACTCATCTAAACATTATACTTCAAAGTAATGCCATTGAACTCATGTAATTTCACTCCGGGAAGTACGGGTTCAGTTCTGAGCCGTTCCATACGGAACGTTGATTTTCTTCGACTAATTACTTAATTCTCTGAAAACCTAATCTAATGTAAGCCACACAATGAAAAATTAAATCCTTGTCATTTTAATCCCTTTATTTTAATTTGTATATGTTGTTCCAAGTAGAACGATTAGGGTTACACTGAAAAAACACCAGTCTCCGCTATGTGGTCCATGAGATCTAAAATGTTTTATAAGTAGAGGATTAGGGCTAAGGTTTCTAAACCTTTGGGGGCGACTCGGAGTTATTCTTTTGATTGCAACTGACTGTAGTTGCAGGTGCCACCAGCAAAATATAATATTTTAGTTTCTCTTTCCTACATATCTGACGATATTCCTGGTAGCCTGTCCAAATATCTTCCAAAATTTCTTCGATTTTAGAAGCAAATGCATAGATGAGTTACGCTGACCTGTAAGAAATCTTTTCTGTAAGTCAATTTTGTAATACCATGTACCGTATGTGCCAGTGTCTGCCAGGGCACATCGTGTTATGTGAATTTCCAAAAGTGCACCTCAATCACTAAAACTTTCCAGAGGACCTGAAATTAAGCACACATAATGTCCACCTCGGCCAGATTGCCGTCAATAGACGAGCAAGATTTCATTGGACCAGAAGGTCGGGAACTGCTGGCCACGCTGACGGAAGTTGAAGGGTCTGGAAATGTCCAAAAACTCCCTCTGTTGCATCCATTCGGTGGCCCAACCGAGGCATGGACCGCGCATCTTCCAACATTAGCTGAAGGCAAGCCAGATGGCTTGCCAAGAATCATTGACCCCTACCAAACTTTTGGCGTAAAAGCAAAAGCCATTTTAAGGGAAAGAAATGATGCGGCTGTCAAAAAGCTCCGGAGGTTGAGGAAAGAGTCTCGAGTGGCTCTAAAACAAGAGAAAGTGGACGCCGTGGACGACAGACGCGGTTCGCAAGTTTTGGACGAGTGCGAGTCAACAGAAGAATTCAGGCCTTACTTGACTCCCATGGCTGAGGATTTGGATACGAAGCTGCGACAGTGGAGCAAGAGACAGAAACATGAGGTAAATACGTTATTTTGACGGGATTATATGACCTAGTCTTACCCGTAAGAGTACCACTATATTAAGTGCGAGAAATCGATTGCACATTATATATTGCAGAATTACCTATATACCGGGAAAGTGACCATAGATGGTTACTATTATATCATTATTATTAAAACTACAAGCTCGCGCCACAACGGACAAGTAGCGCAACCCAAATGAAGCATAATGCAACACCAGGAAGCTCGAAACGCTGCAAAGAAAAATCCAACAGAAAGCCACTACCAGCTGACTTAACGTCAGCGAGCCGACAAGACCGAAAGCTGATCACGGCAATGAATACAGTTAATACCATGGTATGATGACGTACAGGTAGCACCATTGCTTGACCAGTTTGTGACTCTTCTGCGCATCTCGCTCCAAAACGTCATCTGGAGACCCCAAGCATGGCGAGTGTCGTTCATGTGAATGGGTTTATGGAAGTAATGTGACCAATAAAGCCCATTATCGATTGTTTCGTTTTTTTTTCGCAAAAAATATAGGAAATTGGCAATGGAATAGATATCGACGCACAAAGATAATAAATGGACGAGTTATCGCAGTAAATAGGCTGGAGCTGCTCGTAACATTTTTCCCGTGCAGTAGACGAGTAAAAATTGTTGCTTAGTCTATGGATTTATGGTGAAAAGTCGCAGAGCATTTTTTATGTATAAATCTATATTCGAGTATAATTAGTGTAATATCTAACTATATCTCCCTGTCTTAGCTTCTGTCTAGGCACTGTAACGTGGGCGGCCGCAAACCTGCTCCTACTCGTTAATGCAACTGTGAGTTATCTGAACTTGAGACATATAGCTGCAGTAACATATTTATGCATGGAATGGCACTATTACTTGGAACTCTAGAGCCAGTATTTTAACACCAGCGCGCTCATCTAACGTTGTAGCTGAATCTACAGACAAGAACATATGTAGGTATCTTCTTTCCTTCAAGCTACGAGGTTGCGTGAAATTTAACTGAGTATCCCTCCTAAAGTTCAATGGAACCGTAGAGAATTGATCGTTTTGGAGACCACCATAATTCTATCGCACGATTTTATGACTTGTTCCTACCGTACTTTGTTTCAAAAACCTTATCCTAACTTGTGCTGTAATTAGTACATAGACGATTATATATTTTTTGTAGGCTGGAACGTTTATCAAGGAACTACTAGTTAACAATATATTTGCGTATATGTTTATTGTTTTCAATGAAATATCTACTGTCACTTTGTTTCCTCATAAGCGGGTTTAAAGTATGCAGTAATCAATGTACTGACTGCAGAGGTTTTTTATCTATTTTTTTACAGTGTTAGCAAGTGAAGAAGAGCTATAAAGAATTTTTGCAATAAACCGTAACATTTTAATTGAACTAGTTATTTGTTGCCATAAGTAAAGAAAGTTTTATCCTATGAGGGAACGAAATTCGTAAATCGAGACAATAGTGAGCCAGTCCGTTTTAGCCTCAGGATGACGACAACTGGCCAGCAAGCAAAGAGGGCTGAGTCGGAGATGCGCGTGGGGCTACCTGTACGTTATTTTACCATGGTTATGTACAGTTATAAAAAGTGGCAGCCAATAGTTATACCTCTAGACACACTACTAGGATGTATAGTGGCAAAAATTTGTACCGCTGGGACACTAATAAAGACATTGTGGTACAAACGGTATTTGTATCACTGTGCATAATATTAAAGACTTGGCAGTGCTTAGTTGTGCCACTTGACACATGGCTGAGAGATATAAAAGTGCACACAACTGGACACAAAAGTACGAGACGCGATAGTGAATGTTTTTACCACAGCCCACGTAGCCACAAGCTTGTCCTTAGGTCGGACCAACGTTGTATTTCAACAATCGCCCGCTGTTCACTTTTGGAAAGTCGAGCCAATCCTGTTTTCCATTCTAAGTTCAACATTGGACGCGTTCGAATCAGCACCGCAGTTTGAGCGTTCGAGGCTTGACTTGTTCGAAACTTCCAACTCGTGCCTGATGCCGACCTAGTAAACTGAGTTGCAGGAGTTGGGCCCTAATCGATGGTCCTTATGACCTCCGGAAACGCATTCCTGCTTAAAATGGAGTTCTGAGCCTGTTCAATGTAATCCAGTAGCTTCCAACACTTGCCGCGCGGTGCAAAGTTGCAATGTAAATGCTTTTGTCTCAAGTTTGGGTCAAGTCATGCCTCGAAGGCTTAGTTTCGGTGTCTGATAGAACGTACAGACTGTCAGTGGATGTTCAACCAACGAAGCAGTTGCTTATGCTACGTACATGGCATTACAGTAGTACCTCCGTACACTAATGGTAATGCTAAATAAGCATCAAGCCTTATTCTTACAATCATAAGCCAATGAACTTTAACTTAAACATAAAGACCCGAACTATAGTGAACAAGGGGCAGCCTAAAATTTTGTGGGTTTTAATAAAGGGTGGCAATTATAGGATGATTTGCTGAGCTTTTTATTACAGCGTTTTGCAAGAGTGGTCCATTGTTGGCTCAACATTGCTTTGCAACGTGTAAGAACACATGCTTATCGTATCACATCGGTCCAATATCGGTAAAGAAGTCTCCGACATCCGCCCAGCCTTCCATCATTGTGCTATCTCTATCCTAAATTATCTTACTACGTGAGTGGGTGCATAGCTCAGAGGCGTAATGATGCAAGGAGTCTCCGAAATCCGTCCAGCCTTCCATCATTATGCTAACCTCTATCTTAAGTTATCTTGCCACGTGAGTGGGTGCATAGCTCAGAGGCGTAATGATACAAGGAGGCTCCGAAATGTTCCGCTGTATTTCGAGTTTTTACCGTTTAAATTGCTTCATGCAACTAATATACATCAAAGTGTCTATACAGTTACCTACTGCTTCATGACGTTTAAATGTAGGTGTCTTTTTTATTTAGAAGTATGTTTGGGATGTCGAATCCACCCAAATGTGTTATTATATTGCCGGAAATGTGTTAAGGTTTGTTTCGAACAATACTAATTTTGATATAAGTAACCACTGTGTGAAATAACAAAATACATATTTTTCCTGGCTATCCCCATATATGTTTCTTTTTTCAAAATTGACGAATTAGGTAAAATCCATAGTTTCGGACTCCTTATTCTAAGTGTGTTGCCATTATTTCTGTTTTCTCATGCACCAGAATGAGCCTTGTAAACTCTTTTCAACCTATTCAATACAAAAATGGATCGAGCGGAGATTCATCCATTCGTATCACTCCTGGATGTTGCCATGCAGCAGATTAATTTAAAAGAAGTGTATGGAGAATTTAGTCTACCCAATGTTGTTTTGTTGTAAACCTCGAACTCGCAAAACGCAGCCTGGATCATATTGCTGTCCGTGTATTACAACCCACTCCTTACACAAGGACTTGTCGTAATAACTTTAACTTGCTATTAGCACTGCATATAGAAGGAAATTTTCCTTCTCCAAATGATACGTGATTTAGGCGACAGGTTTACACAACCAATTTAAATTTAAGGTCTTCTAATAATTTTTGGCGTTCGTCTCGCAGGACATAAAGAACTTTGCTTTGCCAAGCCTCGTCCCCTTCCAAATTTCGGGCAAGCGAAATAAAGGCGAGAGACGCGTCCAGTCGGCGAGATCCCCCGCAGCTGCTGCCCTGCCGGAGTCGACCCTCGGCAGAGCTAAAAGTTCCGTTCTGCAGCCGCAGACAGCGAGGCAATATGTCTGGGAGACCATCGCCACAGCTAAAGAAAGAGTAGGTGCTTGTATCTTATACCATATGTGTCCTCTTATGTCTTATGGACCATCGCCACAGCCAAGGGAAGAGTAAGCGCTTGTGTCTTATTCCATATGTGCCCTCTTATGTCTTATGGACCATCGCCACAGCCAAAGGAAGAGTAAGTGCTTGTATCATATACCATGTGTGCCCTCCTATGTCTTATAGACCATCGCTACAGCCGAAGAAAGGGTGAGCATTCGTAGCTTACCCCATTTCAACCTTCACGTGTCTTAAGCTATTGATTCTCTCATGTATCAGGGAGACTGTCGCTACATCCAAAGAAAGAGTGAGTATTCACATCTTATGGTGTTTGTATCTTCATTTGTCTGTGAGACAAAACGCTACAGCTTTAGGCAGAGTAAACATTCACACCTTTAGCCGTTTTTTGTACCTTCATGTGTCTGGAAGACAACAGCTACGGTCCAAGGGAGAGAAAGCAAACATTCTACTAAGGTAGGACGAGAAGTTTTTGTTCTACAACTTTTTTGAACAGAGATAGCTGTACATAATTGATACTTTTCAACTAAGGCTAGTCACTGCCATTAGCAATGCAGTTCGTCCAACGAGCAACGAGCTTTTATATGCCTTACTGAAAAAAAATGGTTGCTCTTTAAAACATATTCGTACCACATCCCGAACGTCTCTGTCGACAGATATTCAATGACCTCTCAAAGCTTCCTTGAGTTGACCAAACAAACGAAACCCTGGATGAGCGAGGTCTAGACTATAGGGAGGATTTTCCTGGGACTCCGTATTATGCTACAAGTTTCCAGTAAATTTCAGGATCTCTGACACCTTCCGACAAGAAAAATATGATAACAGCTCTTTGTTTCTCTTTGGTGCAAATTGATAGCGGACCTGCCATGCTTATGCTGTAGTTACCAGAGGGCTGACGTGATCATGAAAAAAATGCCCATAGAACACCACACGATTCACAAACTATACGCCTGCGAGCACAGACGCCATGCAAATAACCTTAAAGGTTTATAAAAGCGAAAATGCAAGGTATTTCTGACTTAGCCTCGTAAAAATAGTTAGCATTCGTACCATATGATCTTTATGCTCTCATGTCTATGTAAACCATCACTCCTGCTAAAGTATGAGTTAGCTTGAAATGCACACAGATGAGTACAAATGATATAAAGAATTAAAGTACCGGTAATATAATTTCATCAGAAAGTCGACAGTATCTTCATGGCTTTCTTTTTCTGATGTAAAAAATGCACGCATGAACTGTATTTTGCGATGGCTAGCAGAAAATATGGAAATTTCATTCACAAACGTCTTTGCAGATTCGGGTATTCGTAAACCCTTATAGAACTTCATTTCGGAAGTAATAGAGCGATACATGGTAAAAATTCCAAGCACTACATGATGTTATCTCTCTGATTCCCTAGAAAATCGTGTTAAGTTTAATCAATGTGATATTTTCGTACATAAAAGGTTAACCACATATCGTGAAGAGTGTTAATGCTAGTTGCAGAATAAACTAAATTTTGACTCCAAGCCTTAGATTTACAACCTTACTCTCTTGGCAAGCCGACTTATCACTTTGATATATCGACGAACAGCTTTCACCTCCCAGAAATACAATGTATCAATTTTTGTATAATTATTTTAAGATATTTATCTAGTATCTCGTAAATGTCTGCAAAATACAATCAACTTTTGATAAGAACCACACCGATAAAAGACAACCTCCTGATGTATCAGACACTTCAAATTACAACCTACGCTCGGAAATCATTTATAATAAAGAAATCCAATTTTAGCTACATGTACACAATTGCTCAGAGTAAAACACACTGCAATATAGAAGAGATAAGGACTACACATTTAGATTTATTGCAGCACCTCAACGCTGTAGCTGAGGCAAAACATCAAGCTTCAAAGGCCGCTTTGGAAGAAGAAGAAAATGAGCTCCAGAAGCTTGAGAAACAAATCTTCCTCCACGAGGCCGCCTTTGACAAGTTCTTAGCAAGCAACTACAAAAAGGTGACGTCGACCCTGACAAGGTGAGGTATATTTTATGTACTCGAGGCGTCGGTGCAGAACTCATTAAGTAAAAATATATATGTAGTGCATTCGGTCCTTCATCTTCTCCAGGTATATGTACATATATGATTGGTGGGAAATAACTGCAGATACCTAAATCAATAATGGGTTTAGAAATGTGAAGTAAAAACTAAAAAGTAAAATGCTCGTTAGAGGATAAACATTCTGAAGTTTTACTCTGTTCATAAAAAGTGCTCAAAATTACCAATGGCTGGTGCCTATAACAGTTGTTAACCTACTTTTTTCAAGCTGATGCTCACTAGTCAGTTGACTACCTTGAAATGTCATATTTTTCCGAAATACTTAAACTACTAGCAATGGTAGTTCATGACATAGACTAGTAATGCAATAGACTAGTAGAAATGTCTATATGACAAGGAACGAACATTTAGGACACACACTCTCTTTTTTCCTCTTCATTTCAGTTTTGTAAGGGAAAGAACTTGGTAGGTATAGGCCTTTGCTTCCATTCGTTTTCTGTGAGTCATCTGTAGGATAATCCTGATAAGTAAGTTAAAATAACATATTCATAACAATTTCAAGCATAGGTCAACTATTTTTTTTAGACAGTCATACAGTCCTATAGATTAAACTAACATATCTATGTAGTAAAGTATTGATAATGTATATCCTTATTATTTTGCCTGCTGCAATTAGCCTCAAGCTGATTTATAGCATGCGAACTATAGACATATTTTGCTCATGTAACTATGTAACCTGGTTTTCAATACGAATGTTGAAGGAATCGGTGGGCTGCTTAATACAGAATAAATTTGCTGTTTTTTGGCTAAGTGTTTGTTGTTTCTATTGCTAAAATTTTGACTTAAGCTTGTAGGGGATCTAATTCTGAGGGATATTATTTAGGCTTCCTAGGACTATAACCTACTTGGAGATGTGTTGGTGTCGGTATCACTTGATTAATTATTATTTGAATAATAATGACTGAATTTAACTATCTTCAATCTTAGACGTTCACTAATCCTCTTTCATTTTTATTGGATAATTTAGAATATCATCTGAGTTTTAGTTTTATTGCCAAAAAACTAAAACTCAGAAGATATTCTAAATTATCCGATAAATATGAATCCTGAGTGTCAAATATCTCGACTTATTAATCCTCTTTCAATATGATGTGATTCTTATAATAACGTAGAATGCCTTGTCGTATGTAAGATGAAAAATATGGTTAAGATTTATTCTTTCTGGTATGCGAAAAATGATACTGCTTACTAGGTATCTCTCCTCCATTACCTCATCCTAGGTGAATGCGGAATAATAAATAAATTAACATATTCATTTGTTTCCTCCTCTTGACCTGGTAAAATTATATCTTAACCAACATTCGCAAAACTGAAAAAATCTCATTTTTAACGTATGTTCCAAAAGACCAGCTTTGGGATATGGCATAAAACTATAATCCCTTCCTTACTCTTAGAATCTGTGAGTGTACTTAGCTCACGGTATTTACGAAATAGGAAAATAACACTAAATTACTTATTTACTTGGCCAGATGCTGGATATGTGTAGGTACATAAATCTATGAGAAGGGTTAATATTTAATTCTGTTTGTATCAGGGATGATGTTTGCGAAACAAAATACTGTATAAAGCATTGTCCTATCCTTGTTCGTAGTTTACCTACATATCCACACATGACAGAAATTATGAACAAGTTACCTTGTTTACTCCTTATGACCTGGAAATATTATATTACAGATGACAGTTGCGATAGAACACATAAATTACCTTAATTACTGACCAAGTTCTGAATTTACCAACATACGCTAAAATTATTGAAATAACGAACAAGTTGCCCTGTTTACTCCTCACGTCCTGGTAAGATTGCATTACCGATGCCATTTTTCAGGGAGTGGCCTCTCTCTGAAGTTCTTGTTGCCTCCCTCACTCGGCTCAAAATGCCATTCTTTTAATCAGGTCGGCGGAGATCAAGGCGCAGCGGAAGGAGCAGGAGGCTCGACTTGAGTATTTTGCAGGCCTTTTGCAGGAGTCTCAAACCGAACTGCAGGAAGAGAACGAAAGGCTGCAGGAAGTCACGGCCTACTACCACTTCCTCACTGCCGTCACGCCTGAGCAGACTTTGGCTGATCTCAAAAGGGCTTTGGCGAGACGGGTAAGATATAACTGATGCAGTTCTTTTAATGATCTAAGTAAGGGTTTGACTGGGGAGCAGACTTTTGCTGATATTAAAAAGGGTTTGGCCAGACGGGAAAGTTCTAACTGACATAGTTTTACGTGAATGATCTAATGGTTTGACACATACGTAGAGTCAACTCTCTAATCCCAAAATGTTGTGATAAGCAGCGTTTTTTTAAGGTTAGCAACTAGTACACGCATACAATAACAATGGCTCGAAGCCCGAGTCCTAATATTTAATAACAATGTTTCTAAAACAAAGCTCAGTGCATAATAATAGTTTCACTGCATACAGCTTCAATATTTAACGGTAATAACGAATTTAAAGTTTACCCTCATTATAATACAGCAACAACTCTCTAAAGTCAGGTGCACAAGGACGACGTGAGGCAGTTAAAATTTGGTACATACACGAGTATGTAGTGCGTTGCTTTGCTAGTGAGTTTTCAGTCCCAGTATAATATGTGATCGACCTCAGATTATGTGCTAGGTTAGTAAAGAATAGGTTAGAATGGGTCTGTTACGTTAGAATCGGTGCCTAATCTGGGCACACATCTGAATCTCGGTCAGGTCACGTACTGAAACGGTGCCTGTTTTTCATTCATGGAGGCAAAATATAGAAAAAAAATAAACTTTTACCTCCGAGTCAGTGTAATGGTGCGACCTTTGTCGTTTTCTTTTTACAAGGCTCCCGAGCCGTCTTGGATAGCGGTTGGCAACATTGGTGCTGTTTCATCTTGGTGATCTGGGATAGAGGACGATCCGCCGGGCGGGCGCGTTTGCGCCCCGCTCGTCCCTTCAGTTCACTGTTCTGTTGGGCGGGAGGGTGGAATCACAGGGAATAATGGAAAATCACGGAAAATCATGAAAATCTGCTCTGATCTCAAGTCACGGATGTTATGGAACTCTTGGTAAACCTTGCGAGCTTCCTCCATCTCGTCGTTCTTCTTTTCTGCCAGTGCGGCTATTGTTGCGTCTGCCTCTGGGGATGGGCACGTTGCCGCAGCAGCGCCTCCTAGTGTGCCGGCCCATACGATAAACCAGCCGTCTACGAACTACGAGTTTACCTACGAGTTTACCTACGAGTTTACCTACGAGTTTACCTACGAGTTTACATACGAGTTTACCTACGAGTTTACCTACGAGTTTACCTACGAGTTTATCTATGAGTTTACCTACGTGTTTACCTACGAGTTTACCTACGAGTTTACCTACGAGTTTATCTACGAGTTTACCTACGTGTTTACCTACGAATTTACCTACGAGTTTACCTCCGTGTTTATCTAAGAGTCTATCTATGAGATTTTCTTCGTGATTGTCCATGCGCTTATCCGCGTATTTACTTGTTAGTTATCCGGGTGTTTAGCTCTCTTTGCTGGAGTTATCAGTGTTTACTGGGTGTTTCCTAGGTATTGATCTTTGCGTTTCCCATGTGGTTTTTCACCTGGTTGTCCGTACGTTAACTTATGCGATTTCCGGTACGTTTACTTGTCAGTTTACTTCCGTGTTAACCTTTGTGTTTTCATGTGTATTTACGTACTAGATTATTTACGAAAGTAATTTACGCGTTTCCTACCGTACCGTGCTTGTTACGCGTTTTCTACCGTACCGTGCTTGTCACGCGTTTCCTACCGTACCGTGCTTGTTACGCGTTTTCTACCGTACCGTGCTTGTCACGCGTTTCCTACCGTACCGTGCTTTTCACGCGTTTCCTACCGTACCGTGCTTGTCACGCGTTTCCTACCGTACCGTGCTTGTCACGCGTTTCCTACCGTACCG
>LQNS02278170.1:16850746-16869898 GCA_001587735.2 Parhyale hawaiensis | reverse complement strand
CACGCGTTTCCTACCGTACCGTGCTTGTCACGCGTTTCCTACCGTACCGTGCTTGTCACGCGTTTCCTACCGTACCGTGCTTGTCACGCGTTTCCTACCGTACCGTGCTTGTCATGCGTTTCCTACCGTACCGTGCTTGTCACGCGTTTCCTACCGTACCGTGCTTGCCACGCATTACCTACCGACATGTTTCTAGTTAACTGGCAGGTCGTCTATCTACATGGTTATCTGTTTCGCCTACACACTCGCTTGAGGCAGTTTGTGGATAGTGTTAAAGTTGCGGTGCGATTGTCGCGGTTTACCGTTGAGGAGTCACAATTTTGATGTGGGATGCTTTATAAGTAGCATAGAATAAACTGTGTTTTGTATTCATGCGTTTTACATCATCCTTGCTAGCTTGTCATGCGCGCTCCCGGCAGGCCGGTAAGTTGTTAAAAGTTATGTAGGACTCTCCCACTACCTACATCATCACCTAAATTCCTAAAAATATTTTCACATTGCTTGCAGTGTCGTACTCTCAGTCCTCCAAGCTATACTTTCAAGTTTACTGCCACGAGCATAATAATTTAAAACATATTTTACAGTCGCTGAATAATCTTCGGGTTTGTCGTGCAGCTAGTTGGTAAAATTCATTGTAAAATAATAAAAATGGCGTCGACTAAAGGTAAAATTTGACGTTTCGCAATTAATCTCCCATCATCAAACAGAAAACAAAATGAATGCTGAAAGTTGACAAATAGTCATTTATTTCAAATCATATAATTCTGAGAGCCTAGGTGCTGTCGGTGGGAAGTCAAAAACGCAAATGAACTTGGATGTCCCGGATGTCAGCGCCTGCACTGTCAGCGGATGTGGGACTAATTGTGGAGTGTGTGGAGCGGTACAGCTGAGACCATAATATTGAGGCTGGGTTTAGTCCTATGAAAGTACAGGGACTCCGATTGGATTCGGTTAGAGGATTCTATGATGGATAAGTCGGTCTTGCTGAAGGAATGGTTGTTTTGCTCAGCATACAGGCTTGGAGCAGAATGTGGGGGTTTTGGCGAGTAAACTAGTTCGACTAGATACACCTAAATGTTGGTCAATAAGCGCTTTGAAATGTTGTCCAATGCTACCAATGTACGAGGCACTACAATCTCTGCATTTGGAATGGTAGATAACACTTGACAGAAGTGGTGTGAGGAGTTTTTCTTTAACTTTAAAGTAGGACCCTACTGTAGTAAATGTATTTCTGTGTGAAAATTTGAAGTTTATATGTGGGTAAGCTTCAGAAGGGAACGCTTTCAAAGTTTTTAAAGTACTGACAGAGGCTTTGTTGTAGTACGGAATTCTAATTCCGGACAAAAGGTTTACTGATACCGGGATCGAACAGTTTGTCTGGGAACAATTTGCAGTAGCGGTCCAGAAAACGGTGCGGGTAACCGATATTTTTGAAAAAAAAAAATATTCGGAGGAAGTCAACTTCATTTCAGAATGGAAGTTAGGAGGAAGATAAATGATATGCCCTAATATACTCGAGTTTTCACTAAATTGTTTTTAAATCGATCATAGCAGTGATTGTAAAAGCTTGTCCCGAGGCCTGAGAATGTGACATTTGTTCTGAGTGTCTGATCTACCTAGTAGTTACCCTAGCCCAAGCTAGCCTTACCTAACGCAGCTTAGCCTTGCCTAATCTAGCATAGCCTTACCTAATCTAGCATAACCTTACCTAACCTAACTTAAAGTATCCTAACCCAGCCTTACATAACCTAACATTATCCTATCTAAGCTAACTTATCTTACCTAATCTAACCTAGCCTAACCTACCCAAACCAAAACATACCCCACCAAGATCTAACATAACTTAACATAACCTAACCTAACATTACCTAACCTAATCCAACTTAACCAAACCTCACCTAACCTAACCTAGCTTTAGCTAACCTAACCTAGCCTTGACTAGCCTAATCCAGCCTTGCATGACCTAACCCAGCCTTATCTAACCTCACCGTAACCTAACTCAGAATTACCTCATCCAACATTACCTAACCGAACATAACCTAACCTAACCTTACCTTACCTGATCTAACCTAACCTAAGATATTTGGGTGCCAATTGTACAAGTGGACACACTGGTGTGACAATAATTGTACAGGTGGAATATATTGGGGTGACAATAATTGTACAATACAAGTGGGATGTGTTGGGGTGACAATTATACAAGTGGGATGTGTTGGGGTGACAATTATACAGGTAGGATTTTGGGGTGACTATTCTACAGGAGATCCAATTTTTTAATATGATGAAAAGTATCATCTACATAACGAATTATAGTGGATTGGTTTGAAGTCCTTTGAGCAATCGTTAAGGCAAAGAGTTCCATGATGAGACACTAAATATTTACTAACGAGTGGCGAGCAGAGACCCCATGGAAACTCTTCTATTTGCTTAAACAGTCTATTGTTAAACATGAACAAGAAATTTTGAATGGCAAGACTAAGGGAAGTTCTGAAGGTAGATTTGCCCATGTTGTGGAATAAGTCCATGTTTTCAAAAACATTATTACAAATAATATCTATTGCTTCGTCTACAGGAATGTAGGTGAAAAGCGAGGTGATACCAAAGATGGATAAGTAGGCATTGGGAGGCAGTTTCAGGTTTTTGATACGGTCTCAAAATTCATATGAATTACGCAAAGTATACTGGTGGGTAGTTAAAGGCTCAAGTCACAGTACGAGAAATTTTGCAATAGGGGACACCGGCTTTGGGCACACTTGTAAGCCAGTACATGACTCAAGGGGGAAGCACCTGAATTGGAAAGTGAACAACAAATTGAATGAGAGGTTATGCCTTGGTTTAGCAGTTTTTTTTTTTAGAAATCTGTAAATTTTGTCGGTGAATTCAAGCGTAAGTTTGAAAGGATCGCTATACATATGAGTCATGAACAGAGAACTTGTTTGTATCGGCAATGCCTCGTTCATCGGTAGCACTGGATATTTTTTTAAAAGCCTGTACTGGCCGATATTTAGTTGTATCTAGTCGGACCGGCTCACCAATCGCAAAGCCCCCACATTCAGCTCCCCGCCTGTATGTTGAGCAAAGCAACCATCCCGTCAGCAAGAACGAGTTCTCCATCATAGACTCTTGTAACTCAAGTGAGCTCACAACATTAGAGTCCCTCTACATACATAGGACAAAACTCAGCTTAAATATTATGACCTCGGCTGCACCGCTTCACACTACTCGTAGTTAGTCCCACATCCGCTAACTGTAAAGGCACTGACATCCAGTCCCTCCAGGTAGCTACGTTCATTAGCGTTTATACTTCCCCCTGACAGCACCTAAACTCCCCTCTATAATGTGAAATGAATTACTATTTTTAGGCTTTCACCATTCATTTTTTTTTCTTTCCTATGAATGGGAGATAAATCCCGGGATGTCAAATTTAATTGTTAGTCGACGCTATATTTATTATTTGATAATTGCCTCAGTTTTTGTTTCCATCATGTAATACTTGAGTTATTAAATTAAATTGGTTTCGGAATTTTGTATCTGTCAACAGTTACTCTACTTACTTCAATGATTTATCACACTCGTACTAACGTTTTTTCTCGATATTTTTCGTTGTTTGAAAGGTCATGTGAAATATTCTGTGCAATCGTTCTTCTGATAGTGAAGCATGTTATCAGTTTTATAACTATTCCTTATTAAGATGTATTGATCCTCATTTAATATTTAATTTTCATATACTTTTACATAAAATAGTAGATCAGGTGTGCGAAGCTGCGTTGAAAAATATATATATATAGGTTTGCGGTTGGAAGCGCTTGCAGTAAGTGGAGACTAGAGTATCTGATATAGAAAAAAAAGGAGCACTGAAGCAGCTAATTTTACAAGTGCAGTACTTGGACGATGTTATAAAACATTTTCAGGGTAACAGTATTTGAGTTATTAGTGAGCGGTCTCTGCAAGTGGGCATAGTTGTTGCGTATACGTTAAGGAATACTTCTTTAATATACAAGCACCGCAGTTTCTCTTCCTATCCTTGTTTGTTGTCTTTTAATAATTACAATTTCCTTGTTTTTTTGTCGCTGTGTGACGGTGTCAATCGGTCCCCGCAAATGACAGTCTGAATGGCCCATCATCGTCCGTGTTGACAAACGCTCATTATGTTTTGCTCCAGAGACCCAGGGCTTTTGACCTAGAAAGCATCCTAGTCTGGCCTCAATTTCCCCTTTCAATCCATTATTTGGTTTTGCGTTTCCCGTAGCGGTGCTGGTAGAATATTGGGACTACCTATGATTTAGGTAGGCCTATAATGTGCCTATATAATTTGGTGAGGCGCCTGTTCTAGCTGAGCTGAAATTATCATGCGCCCAGCCTGACTTAGGGCATGTTCGATTGGGAGCCAAACTTAACCCTTCAAGGCTTCATATGACTGAAACTTCAACTTTCAACCTTGAAGCGTACCGCAAGTGTTGGAAGCAACTCGATTATGTTCTGCAGGCTGATAACTCCATTTCACGAAACAAGTTTGAGTTTTAGGAAGTTTCATAGACAACCGATTAAAGGTCAACGCCTGCCCAATCGAAAGTGTAAAGGTATTTATTCAATGTTATCAGATGACGCTCACTATTTACTCGTAGACAACCGATAAATATCTATCAAATGTTCACTCGGGGGATGCTCAATTCAGTAAGTCGGGTACTATTTAACAAATTTTTGTTGATATATTTCGGTAGAAGAAGGCATTTTAATACTTTTTCGCGCTTAGTTTTTCAGATATTTGACTTTGAAGTTCACATTGTTTTTGTATGAGAAAAATAACAACATAGGTTAGGCTAGCTTAGCCTACCCTTCCCTACTTTTTTGCCCAATTTTCTCAACACTACTGTAAGAGAATAAACAATTATTGTAGGTAACAAGTTAACACAGCCTGGTTGAAATATGGCAAAGCCACTTGAAGTTTCTATTCTCGCATTTTCACCAATTTCAAAAAATTAGGTTCGTTTTAAAGGTCACTTTTCAGTCATTTACCCCTGAAATTAGTCTTATTGCATGAGGCTGGAGAGAAAATAACTTCTCTAAAATTCATCGAAGAGGTTCGGTGAGTTACCATGCCACTTTTGAATAGGCTATTGCAAATATTGACCGGTTTATTTCAATTGCATTGTTTTGTGTTTCGTAGGACTAACAGTATTTGGTACGTGGCAGAAATGGTACACTGCACCGCAAATAAATATACTCCCGCATTTTTACGGGGAAATTGTAGTAGCACAATTACCAAGAT
Organism: Parhyale hawaiensis; assembly: GCA_001587735.2. Classification (NCBI taxonomy): domain Eukaryota; kingdom Metazoa; phylum Arthropoda; class Malacostraca; order Amphipoda; family Hyalidae; genus Parhyale; species Parhyale hawaiensis. Next base: position 16,864,629 of record LQNS02278170.1, on the reverse strand, counting down.
AGCCCGTAAAATTATGTATGTGCCAGGATTTTGCGAAAAGAACTTTTTATTTGATTACTCTGTGTCCGTAAGTTTCATGAGAAGCTTGGAGTTTTGATCCAAGAGCGCATGCCTCCTCCAAGCATTGCAATACTAAAGGAAAGATTTTTAGAGAGACAAACAGTCAAACGAATCTTCACCAATACTCCATCATCTATTCCTCATAACATTCTCAGCAGTTTCTGTATATTTTGAGTTATGTTGCTTCAGGCAAAAAGACAGACTAACAAACCTACTGGCACAGAGAGAAATCTCACCAAAGTCATTACTTCTTTGGAGGAGAAAATAATCCTCATTTTTCATGAATTTTTGGAAACGGAAATTATTGTTGAACATCTCTGAACTTTTATGCGGTAAATAAGATTTACGAAAATAGCAATAAAAGTCCCTTAAATCCCGGTTTTTATAATGTTTGCATTGAAAGCTTACGGATACAGAGTACTGAGGGGTGATATCGAATATTGCATCAGTATTTTCGCGCTTCTGATACCTTAAGCCCGGTGCCCACTTAACAACTTTAGTTGGCGCCCGCAGCTTAGAGCCAACTCATATAATCCGACTGCGTTGCCGTGGCCGTGGCTTCAGTATGATGACTATGAACATCGCGCTCTTATTCCTAAAGAATCAATAGTTTTGGATATAAACAACTCTTTATTATCCTTACTTATTACCTCCCAGTAGGGTTCTGGGCTATATCAATGCCCTCCTCTCTGGGCGGAGGAGTCTCTTCTCTCCAGATCTTTTCGATATTCCCTCTCGCCGCTTCGCTCTGGCCACTGTTCGGTCTTAGCGGATTATAAGTTCCACGTGGGAAAGATCGATGATCCCTCCTGTCAACTCTGCGGACTGGATGAACAGACTATTCGTCACCTGTTCCCGTCTCCTAGTCTCCAGAGTAGTCTCTGGCAGGACCCGCTTGTGACTGCGCGTTTCCTCGCTTCTCTTCCTCTCTTCGACTCCCCCCCCCCCGCTGCCCAGGCCTTCTCCGGAGCCTCCTCCCCAAGTTGGCATCGGTGGACCCTGACGATGGTTACGGACAACAACACTACTCCTTATTAGTGGCGATTGTTGAAAGTTCACCATTGACTCTAACTTTGGTGTATACATCGAATAAGAGGCTGAGATTTTCAATAAACTTTTATACAGTTAAATTTTGCTGAAACTGAATCTGACCCTCGGCAACATGAACGGATTCAGACGTGTTCGATTGAGATATAAACTGAAACTGCTTAGCTTAACTCGAGCGGAAAATCAATTCAGACCATGTTTTCGTCACTTTGACTTTAGTTTAAGGTCTTAAGCGTAAAAGGTTTGGGCCGACAACTCAGTTCCGCTCCGGAGGTAGTTTGAGTTCTTTTAAGAGTAATGCACTTGACTTTACCCTAATGGAAACGACAATAGTGGCATAGACACAAACTTTTTTCCTTAATTAAAACAACAGGATTTTTTTATATTAGCCTCCTAAAACAATTATTATTGTAAAACTATTAGGTAGTTTGTTTTCTTCGAAAGTAATAAATGAAGACTTTATTTAGGCTAAAGTTAGTTTTGCCTCGACGCCACATCCCCCCCCCCCTAAAAAACATGTTCGGTCACTGCGTAAATATGATGATTATCCGATGAAATTCGAAAAAGTACTGACACGATAATTAGGGAAAAAACGGAAATTTTGAACGCTTATCATGTAATAAGTGTTGTTGACGTAGGTTTTCCATAATGAAGACTAATTGTCAAAACCCTACTAAGATAAAAATTAGCAACAGAACATTTTGAACCTCAACACATACATGCTACTGAACAATCTCGAGCTGAAAACTGGCACCTAAGTATGACCCTGATTATCGCACCATTTGAACAATGCCAAGCTAAAAATTGGTACTTGAACAATACCCTGATGAAACGTTGTCCTTGAACGTTGCCAAGTTGAAAACCGGTATTGAAAGATCCGAAACTAAAAACTGATGTTTGAATAATACCAAGCTGAAAACTGACACTTGAAATCGACCACGATAAAAATAATTTTGCGCTTGAAAGTGATTAAAACAAAAATGTGTTCTAAGTCATGCTGGCAAAAAAATAAATGCAGCTATGCTGAATGTTTGCATTTGTGCGCTCCCTAGATAATAATTTATATACGCACGCTACCAAGATGAAAAACGCCTTTATAAGCTTCCAATGTGAAAATTTAGGTATGAACCGTTTCAATATATTTTTATGAATTGTAGCGTTATAAAGATGAACATTTAGCTATACAGCTGGACAGAGTGGCTTTTACTATTCCTTAATTTTTTAAAAGAAGTAACAGGTCTATCGGCTGTAATTGCTACTCGTACCATTTTGTAGTACTGAAATAATAAATTAATGAATGCGTTCGAGCTTATTTCTTTATTGGGAACAAGTGCAACATTAAAAGTATATAGCAATATCACTCAGACAACCTTCCATGGTCTGACTGACGAGCAAATTGTGCGAAATTTCAGATATTTTTTATTGTCAGTTATAGCTAAGCGAGAGCGAGAATGCTTAAGCGTCAGCGAGAGCCATTTATCATGTGTCCGCATCCTGCGAGCAGGGTTTGTTCGGTGCTTAGCGTTTGTGAGATTCTTGTTTTTGGCTATTTGAGGGTTGTGAGTTAACGTGAAGTTTTCTTTTTTCACTCCTGAGATGCTTGGAGAGCGGTGCGGCATTCGGAACCCTTCTACCATCCCGTGCTGATACAGGCTGAAGCCATAATTCAAAATTAACAATGATAGGGTGTTAGGTGCCGGAAGTAAATTCAATTTGTTTCAGTTAGATCAAAATATATGAACAATGATAAACCAGAAACTATAATCTATAAATGGTATTGCGAATTTACTACTTCAACTGTAGGTTTCTCTTCCTTCAGCAGGTGTTGCCCCACAGAGGGAGCAAACGGTTCTTTGCCCGCCCAAATAAAAAGTATTTGTCGTTTTCGATAGAGGGAGAATATTTTATTTGCCAAAATTCTAGTTCTTTTTCACGTTCAATACATCGTATGCTAGCAAGTGAAGTTTCATTGAATTGCATTGGAAATCGGTCAGCTTTGCAATCAACTGTTATTATTATTATCACCAAAAGAGAAACTCCATAAGTTTGACAAAACCCCACGCAACCAGGCCAGCAAGTGAAGAAAAAATGGGGAAAAAAAGAAAGAGAAGATCCGAGATCACAGAATAGCTCTGTGTACAAATCATTAAAAAAAGCTGCCAATACTCGAACCAGCAAAGACAGAGCCATCAAGACCATTCCAAACATCTACACACGATGAAAACAACGAACGAGAATACTGGCCCGTGCGGTATCGTAACGGTTCGAAGGCAAACTCATGAAGAGCATCACTACGCCGAGTATACTTCAACCGAACGACAGGCTCCGGAAGAAAATTAGACGTTGGATGACTAGGGTAGCTATAAATTTTATACAAAAAGCAGAGCCCATCAACTCTGCGACGATACGCCAGATTACAAGGCACAACATCATCCAGCATGAACGCACATCGACGAACCACTTTGTCAAGCAAAGACAGATGACAATCGGCAGCAGAACCCCAGACTACGGAGCAGTATTCCAAAAGAGGGAGAACATAGCTATTAAAGCAGTGACGTGTCAATTCTGCCGAGCTAAACACCCTCCAAGCACGCCTCATAAAACCAATTTCCTGCGATGTACGTTAGGCAACCGAACGAATGTGGGGCTCAAACGTCAACTTTGGATCAAAATGGACACCCAAGATTACCAAGTCATCAACCACAGGAAGCGACACGCCATCCAGTATGAGTGCAGGAAAAGGAAGTCTCACTGTACGTGACCTGGACACGAGCATGGTGTTAGTCTTGCTCGCATTTAGCTTCATCACTCCACCTAGGACACCTGGAATCAATCACTTCCAAATCATGCTGAATGTATTCTGATACATCTAACCCATCACTAGGTTTATCGCAAACAGCCAGCAAAGTAACATCATCAGCGTAACCAACAAGTAAATTATTAGCAAGATATAGGTATATATATATATACACAATGAATAACAAAGAGCCCAGAACACTACCCCGTGGGACACCAGAAACCACGTCCTAAAACTCACTCCTCTTCCCATCAACAACCACATTGACGTCTGTCAGATAAAAATGGACTAATTACCGCGAAAACTGTCACCAATACCCATTAATCTCAGCTTATGGAGCAACCCAAGGTGATTCACGCGATCAAAAGCAGCACTGAAGTCAAGCTGCACCAACCTTGCCTCATAACCCCCATCAAGAGCCAGCTGCAACTCATGAGAAACATGAAACGGAGCATCACAATTTCCCAAGCCCCTACAAAAACCAAACTGTGTTGGGAGAAGGACACCAACTGGAGAGACTAGTACAGAAATTTCATAGCAATCAAATCGACTTCGGTAAAATTACTAGAAGTAATGCACTTGCCCTTCTGTCGTAAAAAAAATGTGTTCTATTGTAGCATTCTCTCCGTTAGTCCTATTAATAAGTTATGTATTGTCTAAGAGCCAAATGAATGCGTCAGGTAAGATCTCTCTGTTTTTTCCTTGCTCTTACAGAAAACTGGTCGCAAGATTGATGGTGGAGACACTGACGCAAGGAGTAGACCGATGGGTGAGAAAAAAAAACGTATATTTAGTGCCAATACAGACTCTCAGCGTTGATGTTTGAGGAAAGAAGAGACCGATTGATTTTAAAAAAATCCGGAATTTGGGCACCGTGCCAGCCAAAGTGGACCACTGAGGTGCTGAAAAGCCTGCTTAAGCCTTCTAAGCGTCTAAATACAGGAGAGCTCACTGCACATTAGACTACTTACCCTGTCTATCAAGCAGAATAGCGAGCTAGATACTATATTAGGGCCCAGCAGAACTCGACTGCCATCACACAGAAGAATATTTTAATATCACTTGGCAGCTGCTCTTCTGTTAGGCATTGCAAGTTAAGACGTCCAGTCTATTACGCGTAGAGCGTGAGCAGTCCACTGTGGGTTTCTGGATTTCATTTATTCCGGTATGATGATTGTAGATGTTACAGTACAACAAAATTGAATCCAGCGTTGACTTTCGCAATGTGGAGGAGGGGGGGGGGATTTCCGGCTAAGTAGTCAGCTAAGCTAGCTGGTAAAAATCTCTTTCTCAGATAAAAGGGCAAAATAAAAAAATAATGAAAGCTGCAAATGTCAAATTGCGAGTTTTACTACGTATTTCCAAATAAAATTGATATATCTGTCCTCATATTAACGACCGTGTCTAGGGCAGTTGCAACTAGAACACTCTGAAAGCGCATACCTCCCCCAAGCAAAACAGTGTCAACAAAAATTCAAATTGATCCTGAAACTAAGATTTCCTTTTTATCATCATCATCATCGATATTTGATCATTTGTGCCTCTTGACAGTAATAACAGCTTCTGTAATTGTCTTGATGATCCGTCAGTAACTTTTGGAGTTCCCTATGTTCTGTCAAACATTAGTCAAACACACAAACCTATGAAGCGATCATCACCGAAACGTGGTCATTTTGTGTTTTCTTTAATATTTCTAACCATTCCTAGAAATTTTATGAAGATCCGTTTACAACAAAAAAGATATGGGGACAAACAAAAGGATAGATACACAGAGCATCCCAAAAATTTGATCATTTGCTCTTTGTGTAAATTTCATGAAAATACGTTCATAGCTCTCAGAGTTATGTTACTATGGAAGCAAACTGAAGCGGATAGACAAATAAACAGACGGTTGATCTACACCGGAAGTCAATCATCTATTCTTCCTCGCATGCCTAACAAGCTCCGTCCATAACTTTCTGAGTCATCTTGTGACAGACAAATATACAGGCAGACAGAGGGACAAACGCACAAACTCGACAAAAACATAACCTCCTTGGCTTAGATAACGAACAACGCCCAAGCCTGGTGGATTATGCCATTATTGAACAGCAAAAACCTTTACTGGTTTAATCACATATGCTAGAAGTGCGGGTACGTACAATGGACTCCAGTATCTAGCCTTTTCTTGCTCAAAATTTCATAGGAACTTTAAACGATCAATATCTCAGACTTGTGGCATTCCATTCTTTAATAGTGCAACGAATATAAATAAAATATAAAAAGCAGATAAATCATATATTAGACTATTCAGCAGCGATCCACTTTGGTAGATGTAGTGTTCTAACTGAAGACAGGGCTCGTTCGTTCTCTTCGTCCTCTTAAGCTTTCTAAGTAGTGATTGTAGAATTACCATCAGAATTTGTTTTAGAATATTGGTAGTAGCAACGCTTCGCCTAGAAAGAGAATCGTTGAACTCATTTCGATGTCTTTAAATGACAAACCAGCTGCAAGCTCTTACGTGTAATGTGGAGATTACTTCCTATTAACCTCTACGAAGGTAACGGGATGCAGTATCACTTCTGCACAAAATAAGCGGCGTACATATCATCACCTGGATCTCGTCCAAAGAAATTCAAAGGTCTCAAAGATAAGTAAGATAGAGGGAACAGTCTTTCGCGTTTTTTTTCTGACATCAGATTTAATAATTAATGGGAACAGTTGTAGGATCAGTAGACTTGGTACTCAGTTTGCTTTTAAGGTAGGCAGCATAGCAAATAGTACCAAGTTTGTCAATGAAGAATATTATTTACTAGCGGAACACGTAGAAATTCTGCGGATGCTTAACGTCTTTACATTTAAAATGTACCAGACCTACCTTCAAACGTAACCCACCCTGTCGAAGTTTACACCCGTCACTTCACTCTGACGAAGTTTGTCTACTCCAGGAAGTAAAGAGCGTAACGGAAGGAGTCATGAGAAACTAGCATCAAAAAGTGACGTCATCATTGGCGTCACATCGACGATTTTATGGCTGAGCAGCCTATGAGTATTTTCACGAATTTTGCCAGAAAAACCTTCGTAAATTGCGAAAATTATCTCTTAATCGTATAAATAAATGAAGAGGATATATACTAATGGAGCAATAAACAATTATCTCTCGGATCTGCAGTGTATACAGGGGGAAACTTTCACAAGACTAGCGGCGAAAGTTGGGTCGGTATAGCGACCTGATTTGATTTGTCGTTTTAACCGAAGCCTTGTTTACACTTCATATGCAATTCACATCGCTCTTCACAGAACATTTAAACATATCACCGTATTTTTTCGACTTAGTTCTGTCAATCTCCCGCTATTGACTGGCGTACTACTTGAGCTGCACCCACGCACAAAAGACGGTAAAATGTTGTCGTCAAGTACAGACAGTTCGAGCAATAACTGTTACGGTGGTTTCTCTCACCTACAGAATATAGCGGTGCTTATATTTATTGTTAAGGATTAAGAACCCAACTTACGAAGGCCTGAGGTCCCACACTCAAATACTTCATCTCGTCGATATGACGCCATTCGGCTACGTGCGATGACGCCCAAGTTTTATTTTAGTCCCATTTAATCCTCCCGTTACACTCTTTGCTTCCTGGTCTACTCCAACAATGTTCGTCTATCCTAACGCATTTTCTCCAAGATATTATCAATCGTGTATCTCAATGATCTATAAATACTTTTAGCATGTCGTACAATCTATTGATCCTCATTTTATCCGAAGATCTTCATCTACCTTATCGATTCTCATCCAATCTAAAACGCTTCTACCTAACATTGCTCATCTAACCTACCTCATATCTTCTAAGCTAACTATTCTCATCTAAGCTACGGCATTTGTGTAACACATCATCTGATCTACAGCATTTCATCTAACCTAATGCACTTCATCTAACTTAACGTGCCTCATCTGACCTAACATTTCTTATCTAACCTAACGCTCGTTACCTAACACTGCTCTATTTAGGACTAACGCACCCCATCTTGCGTAGATTGCGCTCCTAATTTAATATACTCCGCTTTACATCTAACTTCTGCACTTTATCTGACACACTTCATTCAACCAAACACGCCTCATGTAACACTGCTCGATTTAACCTAACGCTCCCGAACTAAGCTGACATTCTTCATCTAACTTAACGCTTCTCATCTGGTCTAAGGCCCTTCATCTAGCTTAATGCTCCTTACCCATCATAACATTTCTCATCTATCCTAGCCTTCCTCATCTAATCTAACACTCACAGCTCGCACATTGATCTAACGCAACTGTATCTAACTTAACGCCTCTCACCTAAAGTTACGTTCCACATCTAACCATACGTTCTTCATCGCACCTAACGCTTCGCACCTAAGGTATCTTCTAGTCACATTCTTTTCCAAACTCATTGGCTGACTTTCCAAGACTGCGTTTCTTCAATCTGTGTTAGCTTTCAATGTCTAATGATTTTTTTCTTTTCACTTTCCTACTTTTTCTCGCGCATTCTTTTGTGAAATCGATTGAAGTATCTCGGTGATCACTTATAAGCCGGTTCTGTTTTATTGTTTGCATACCTATGGGTTAAACAGTGAACACAAACGCGCGCTTAACCACTTTCTCACTAAACAACTTTTGTTGATAAACCTAGCGGCCTTTCTCTGACATACAATGTTTCAATTACTTTTCTTTGACATAGCTGCGTAAGTAATGGAGCAGCTCATAATTAACGAATGAACATAGCCAGGCATTCCATTTGCATCTTCGGAGAAAAATTGCGACTAAGTTGGCACAGTTTCGTTAACATTTTTTGTTCGAAGACAGGATACTGGCTTTATGGAGACGGTTCCTGCAGTGTGAAACTTCGATGATCTCGTACAGTTAAGTCTGGAAAGCTTTAAGAGAGCTACAAGTAGCTGGCAAGTGCAGAAATTCATCATTTCAAAAGCATTACTCTTCAGTGATATCTTAGACCCGCACTGTGCACACGAACACTGTGATTCGAAGTGTGAATCAAGTTCAACGTCAGAATGCAGATCTACTGGTATGACCTGCAAGCTGTAGCAGCATAAAATTTAAAATTTTACTCCTGCTCTTCCCTGTCGAGAGGGTATCGAAAATACCCTAATATTTCCCTATCTAAAACTGAGAGCATAAGGGTCGGACTAAAGCGCAAGCGAATTAAGCAAGGAAGGGACGTAGTTACGAACGGACAAAATGAAAGTATTAATATGTGCGTATTTAGTAGTCCATCGGCGTAGAATTATTGGTTGATCAAAACCATCGAAATATCAGGTTATTTGACGGCTGGGTCAAGTTTTTCCGGTTTCTTCTATTACATTCAAAAATTTTTACGTTGATGTTGATATACGTGAAGAACTTTGAGCAAATTATGCTAAACCTCGGAACTACTACTGGTGAAAATAATTTGTCTGAACGCTAGTAGTGCGTGGATGAGCAAAAGCTAGATTAGTAGTTAATTTTTACCCCATAATATAGAATGCATTCACCTTAAAAACAGCTAGCTACTTGCAAAAATTCGTATCAGCCGCTGTTCCAATACTGGCTCAAATTATTTGTACAACACCCCAGAAACACAGTTATTTACCAACTCAATGCGCTATACATTTCTGTACTACTTGTTTACGATAATAAGTAACTCTATCAAAGTAATAAATTCAATAATTGATAAGTGCACAAATTTTGCAGCTAGTTCTCTGAACCACCTGGAAGCGGAGGTGCGGACGCTGCGGCTGCTGGACATGGATGTATGCGACCAGTCCAAGCACCAGCTCTTGACCACTCAATCTCAAGGGTCCCACGGGCCTCTTGGAGAAGGGAAAGCAATTGACAACTCTGGGAAGAATGAATCGGCTGGAGAAGTTCCGGCGACCTCAGGGTCTGAATCAATAGACCTTAGAAAAGAGGCGAGCCACGCCGGTGAAAGGCCTACTGATGAGGTTGATGAAGTGCAAGCTGATGTTACTGGTGAAGCCGAGGATGATCCTTATGGTGACGAGTATCTGGACGAGCATTGTTACGGTATGTATCGGGACAATTATTCGAGTATTAAATATATTTTGCACGTGCTGCTCTATAAATATTGTTGTATTTTAAGAAATGCAATAAAACTATATGTTCCAGTCGTTGAAAATGATCGCAAAAAGATTGCGATGAAAATTTTCATGTCCTTGCTTGTAGTACGGATTATGCTGTAAATGACGCCTCATAGTGCTAGGCTTTTTCTTGTATCAAATCAACAAATGTTGTGATATCATTATTTCGGGGCAGCAATATTTCCCTCATATAAGCAAAATCGCTAAGAAAACGGCAAAATAACTGACAAGTGGCTGAAACTGGCTTTCAAGAACGCCCAAAGATGGCTTAGCCGCTAGAGAAATTAAAAATTCAACTGAAACTTTCCGGGAAATAATTGGATGAGCATGAAGCAAGTCCCCAAACTTTGTCGTGATGGCCGCAGTGTGGTTACCTCCGGAGACCTTATCAACGGAGCGAATGAATAAATGGTTAAAAATGTAAGCAGAATCATACGTACTTCAGATTTGCCTCAGATGCTATAGCACCATCTGCTGCACTGCTCTTTAGCACTCCAGTTCGGAACGTCATCAAAGCCAGAATTGGGTATAAGTTCACTTTTTTGTATGAATGCGGTAAAAATATGATATTCGCTCCTCTTATATTTCCCCCGTGGCCTCTGCCCTGCATGAACTTTCACCTGCCGAGAAGAAATACAGCTAAAAAACAAAAGAGTCAAATGGATTTTTCGCAACGGGAACGGAAACTCATTCAAAGATCGGGCCTCTCGTCTTCCACGCTCAAAGAAAGGGCACCAAAAGGTACCTCGCTCGACTTCTAAGTGAACCAGGCGTCAGTAATGCAGTATATCGAGAGCAATCGAGGAAACTACTGTTGTATTTGTTGCATTATTCTGAAACTCGAGTATCCTGCTACCTCTTGTCCTTGTCATACAGTAGGTAGCTTTTCTCCTATCTAAATTCTTCACATCAGGACGAAGAGACCAACCAAGCAATCAACTAACAAACTGTAAATTATAACGTGTAGTAGTAGTGTGTAGCAGTTTACAACGTGTGTAGATATCACTAAATTGCTGAATTTTCTGAACCCCGCGTCGCTTTGAAAAGTAGGTAGGTACCATTTGTTATCCTTTTCAGTTTTGTGTATGTGAGGCTTAATATTGGATAACGTTTTCGTTCCTGTCGTGCATAATCCATTTCGCTTATGTGTTCTTCTGCTGAATTTCTTCATGGCAGTTGAAACTTCACGCTGTGCAGTGGCCAAAGCATTTTCAGTTGTGGTTGGCTCGGAGGAAATATAGGGGAGACGATATAAGTCCTCCGCTATGGGACCAAAGTAGGCGTCCTGATGAGCTTCATTGCCGAGGTCACTTATGGTTATAAGACTCAAGATTATAAGAAACCAAGCAGCAGCCATTTGGACAAGCACTAGTGGATTGGCGGTACCTGCTTGCAAACAATTATCGTTCAGGAATCAAAGCGGGATGAATATTTAAGGAACTTCGTAACTTGGATCCCGAGTGCTATTTACGCCCAGTGCACTGAAAAGCCGAAGTTTCTCTCGCGTGGTCAATATTAGCAACAAATGCAAATGAAGAAGAGCACGAGTTCACTGCTTTACAGCTAAAAGAAATCCCAACATGCATCTACGCATCGTTTGCAGCCAGCCAGCTCGTACCATGAAAGTGGGGCAGTGGTTAATGAAACTTATGTCCAATACGTCGTCTACCCCTATACTTCTTCCAAAGTGATTGTCGGCTAATTTTACTCCTGTTGGTTCCAGTGCTGGTATCCAGGATATAGCAGGAACTGAGAATTTCCAATGAGTTCGTATTATTGAGCTATATATTCTTTGTGCTACTCATGGTACCCTGGGGCTAAGTGATTTTTGAGCACAGCACTCGTTGATTTAATAGAAAATCAAGCCTACAGGTCTAAGGCATATTTTGCATCGAAACCGTACAACGTACAGGAATTATAAAAAGCTTCATTATGAAGTTATTAGCATAATTTCTGATGATGACTGGGTACTCTAGTATTTATATCTCTGTCTTTTGTGTCACACTCTTAGGAAAATAGGTAGTCGAAAATAGGCCAGGTTGCAGATTTTGGAAATATGTTACGTTTTATTTGCGAAAATTAAACCATATTGCAGAAGATAGCCAAAATGAGAAACGGAACCGAGAACCGAGTTATTTCTGGATGTACTTCTTGTTCAACCAACGTTGAAATAGAAATAATAAATAGTTTACAGCTGCCTTAGCGCTCTCTTGGAATCTGATTTTTATTACTTTCCCCATAGAGCGAAACTATATTTGCTCTCAGATCATCACGTACAAATCAGTAGATGATCAACAAAGCACAGGAGAGCAATTTTTCAGGGTGCAATAGATGCAGCAATTATTTTTTCCAGCATGGTTCCTTCCTTTGGCGAAGCACTTATCGCTTGAGCGCAAAAATTTCGTTTTACTGAAGTCGTACCTTGGCATATTCAATGAAGTTAATTAAATTTACTGGTGATTCATTGCTTGCTAATATAAAATTATATTTTCGCATGTCATATAAGGTAAGAAAGGAGTGTGCTGCTTAGATGAATTGAAGCAGAGATCACTCATCTCTTAAGGCGATTAATCTCAGTTGGCCGTTTTATACCGTATCCTTCAGAAGCATATTAGTAACAAAAGTATAATCAATAAAGAAAGGTCATCACTAATTCGTCGCTGTCATTTTTGACAGCGTGAGCACTCTAGTAAACAAATAAACAAACCCATGAATACACATAGATTTTTTTATATCGCAGACGTTACTTGGTCAGAATTGTAGTATGATCACGAATTCATGATGTATTCTGAATATTTTTCCCAGTTCCTATTGCAACGCACTATTTCAATATTATTTGACAACATTTTTATTGGAGTGTTTTAAGGTACGTTGCAGTCGATTCTTCCCACAAAACTAGTTTTTTGTTCCCTGTTTCCTTCAGATAAACACCTGAGCGAACCGAGCTACCTTCTACGCCTGGCAGAGCAGTACGAGCGGCAGTGCCACACTCTGCTGACGCTGCTCAGAGGGTAGAGTGCCGCTTAGTTTTTGTTTCCTAGTTACATGCTGCAAAATTGGTACCACTGGACCCTATAAGGATCGACCAACTAATACATCCATTTCTCGTAGCAATATCTCTATCTGAAATGCCCATATGGGCTAATGCTCCCAAAGTTCTTCGAGAATAAGGATTCCTCGTCTTCAGATGGATTTTTTAGTGCCCCTCTCACTTATCTTCCACAGTGTAACTAGCACACCTGATGTCAACAAACACAGTGAAGAAATATGATATTAATTGTTATTGAAAACGAATGCAGTTCTCGCTCTTCCAGCCTCTCTTGCCGTTCCCGTGGAGTCTGACAGTCATTACTTTTCTCTGCATCAAAATTATATTTTCTGTTGGTTTACGATGTAAACATTTAGGAGGAAATCAGTGCACCGTTGAGGAACCGATGATTTCCGGTGTAATAGACGTAGTAATTCTATCTTCAAACTTCTTGGGTGCGAAAATTTTGCTCTGCTAAAGCTATCTCACTGTGTATTCTGGATACGCAGCGGAAATGAAATTCAGTGATGTTTCAGCGCTTACTTATTCGGTTAATTTCTTTTGTGCATGCCATCTAAGGGGGGAAGGAGTATGGGGCAGACGAATTGAAGTGTACTGCTCAGAAGAAGCACGTATGTCTTACGATAATTTGAGTTAGCCGCCGTAGAGTTCTCCTCTATATGTATTTTAGTAAGGAAAGTACAATCAATGAAAAAATGTGAAGAAGAAGAAGCAAATCAAAGAAGAGAAGATTCCACACAGGCCTATATTAGCAAGTACATTGATTATTATTGGGTGAATTTTTTCACGCGCGGGTCCACAATCGCATCAAACAAAGCA
>LQNS02278170.1:16829495-16840368 GCA_001587735.2 Parhyale hawaiensis | reverse complement strand
TACCATACATGATAGCCATTTATTGCCTGAATTAAGTCTCACATTTGGTGTGAACAGTACTATTTGCTGTGCCTACAACTAATGTATACACGAGGCACTAAATTATGGGCTAAGATATCTTAACGAACGAAACATGGTAGCTAGCTTGTCTCGTCGTGGGTATAGAAAAAAAAGCCCCAGGAGGTAAAAAGCCCGGTAAAGCTTTGCTTATGATGCAGTATGTATTCATCACCTCTAGTTAGTTATTTTCTAGTAAGTTGAATCAAAATAAATAAATTTAAACTGTGCTAAGCGTCCCTAACAAATTCTAGCCTAGTCTAACTTAAGGCACGTTCGAATGGGTCGTCAAAGTCGATCTAAGCGAAGCCAACTCGGCTTACTTTGTCTGGAAATACAGATCAGAAATTTGGGTGCATTACGTTGATTAGTATTCCAGGTTTTAGAAGCAACCCGATTATGCTGGCCTATTTGAAATTCATTTCACAGAATGAGTTTGAGTTCCCATCAATCATCAATCTGACAGGTAATCGATTAAGCTGTCAGAGCCTGGAACATAAATAGGTCAACGGGCCGAAGCCTGGGTACCTTTGTGAAGTGTTGGACAAGTCAAAGCTGAAGCGCTTAGTTTCGCAGCCCAATCAAACATGCCCTTAGTCTAGCTTTTTCTAATCAGATCAATTCTTACCAAGCCCAACCTAACCACACCTAACCGCAGCAAACTAACTCGAACCTAGTTATTTTAAACTAACCTAGCTTATCATAACCTCGCTTAACCACCCTTAACCTAACCTAACTTATAACTCCACCTCCCTAAACCTATATTAGGGCTTGCTGCAATCCACACACAAATACTACGTGAAATTTAGCATAGCAAGATATAAATAAGCTTACTTGAACATACAGTCATTCAAAATAACTGAATTGAGCGCCTAAATATAATTTCAAGAGACTGGCGGGGGATTTTTTCTCCAGAGGCTTTTTCTCTGGATGACCTCGTCGCTACTATGATGAAGAGGATTCATGCTTGGTCCACACTATGCGACGGTGCGTTCAACTCATGACCGAACATACAGCTTGCCGTCATTCAACTCTAGTATTTTCCAGGAATGTCCAATGGCTACTACACACGCTAGTCAAAGGAATGAGTTTCCTCAGTTGCTTGTCCGAACGTTTTATTGTGCCATTGGAAAGACAACTTTAAGTTTACCAAAAACGGTGTAAACCTGTTAGTCATCAAGTTCAGTTTTCTCAGGAAGTGCCGTTAGTTGAGTTTCGCTCAACAAACTTTGAGGGAATTGTTACTTAAAATTCTTTAGAAATCTGTGTGCTGTTTCAATGGCAACATGAACGCATTCGGAGCCCGAGATGACGATACTCGTTCTTTACGCTAGCATGAGTACATTCTTTTAAATACCTTCACTGTTTAACTGGAGCAACAGACGAGCTGCTCGACCTCTTATACGCTCAGTGTGTGAATGTGTTGCAGTTATGTTTATAATCTGCTCCTCTGCTGGTCAACCCCGCAATAGGTTGCATTGTTTTATATAATTTTATTATTTAGAAATGAAATTGTTACTTGTATAGTTACAGCATATCTGTACTGCTGAAACTGAATTTCGTGTATCAGGTACCTGGAAGAAAAAAAAATGAACTTGAAGAATTGGGTACGTAAATCAAGGAGGCCTCTATCGAGGACTACCTGTATTCTATTCCTATAAGTGAATACAATTCCCTGTTGTGGACAACCCACAACCATCATAATAACTTTGTCATACGTACGATAAGATGAGAAATCCTCCCAGGATATTAAAATACTTAGGAATTGACCATGAGGTTATAGTTATCTAAGGTTTGTGCAGAATAGCAAGGCAGAATAACCTTGGGGAACTCCAAGTAAAATTATTTGGAAATTGAAGTTTGATTGATCGATCGTGCGTCACTACTATAACCCATTTCAAGTCGGCAATAGTGTGATTAATGCAAATTTTTAAAGACCAATCTATTCAGTAGACATGTCGTGCGCGTTGGATGGATTTGCGCTATTGATCGATCGCGCAAATCCATCAAACGCACACAACAGACATATGGCAAAGGTTTGAGCTGAGAAAAAGAATATTATGGAATATATAATTATCGCCCTCGGGTGAAGCAAAGAGCGGTGATAATATTTTCATTGAAGATTTAAGAATATATTTGTTTGTCCGTCCACCCAAGAAGAGTAAAAAGGAGTTGAGCAATGTTCATAATTTTTACAGGGAGTCAAGTGCGTTGACCAAGATGTAAAACATGCGGAAACTCTAGAGTAAGCGAGTCATCAATGATGACGGCGTTAAATTTTGTTGTCAGTTAACTCAAAAAGAGGCGGAAGGTATTGAGTCCTAATAATGATTTTTTTCAGGCAGCCACGTGGGCTTACTGAGATGTGAAAATGACAAAATACTAGAGTTACCTGGTCATCAAAATTGACGGCGCTGAATTTGTCCCCACAACGGGCGATGGTCTTACGCCACGAGATTACTGTAATAAAACATTGAAATTGGTTTTAAACCACGGTTTTCTTTGTATCAACACTAAAATCTAATCATTTTGTACCTTTTGATAGTATTTATTGTTTCTATAATTTTCTTGAACATCCATTTATGGCTTTTTGAGTTACGCTGTTCACAAACATGACAAACATAAGTCAAACACCCAAACGGACCATTCGATTATCCCAAAATTTAATCATTTAGGTCTTTTAGCATTTCTAAAAATTCCTCTGAATTTCACAAAGATCCATCGATAACTTTTAAGTTATTGTGTTAACAAGCATTAAATCAGACGCAGCGACAAACAAACAGATCATCACAAAAATTTCTTCATTCACTCTTCGTAATATACTTAACAACTCATGTAAATGTCATAGAAATCTGTTCATAACTTTTTGAGTCATGGTACTAAGATAGAATAGGCAGACAAACAAACAAAGAGGCGAACAAATTTTCACCCAAAGTAGCAGTAGACTATAGCTTCTGACATTGACGCTCAAGGCCGCTGGTTCAAACCCCGCTCCCAGCTAGGCAAGTTCTTCACGGCGCTTGACGTGATTAGTCAGCTTCCGGTCTGCGTACTGCTGTGGGTTTACTGACCTTTTCCAGCAATGGGGAGGGTCGGGGGCCCAGATTGTCACATGGAGCCTTCCGCCACTGACGCCATGGCATTAGACGACTTTGGTCGACTGCAGCCGTGCACTCCTCTGCGGCCTGTAGACCTATATCTGCAGCACAAACCAGTGCGTGTGGATTTCCCAGTTGGGGTACGGTCACGTTGACTTTACCTTTACCTTTTACTGTTTACATGCCTAACAATCTCTGTAAATTTCGTAAGGATTAGCTAATAATTTTTTGAGTTATCTTGGTGACAGACAAAGAGACAGACAAAAGACAAACAAGCTCGACAAAAACATAACCTCTTTGGCGGAGGTAATAAGTACTGGTGTGCCAGCAGACATTTTGTGCATTCAGTTCTACTGAGCCTCATCTAACCCAACAGATAAAGATAAATAAGCAAGGTTACAAATAACCTTCCTCTATATGTTCCCCTTTACTTTCCTTAATAAAACTGAAAAACGTATTGGCAATGTCATAAGAAAAGACCAAGTTTCTTAAAATCTCATAAGGTACATTTTACGCACAAATTATAACTAGAGCTGCACTCCGAAAGCCTTGACCTCCGCCAAGCGACTCTGTGCTAAATTCTGGAAAGGTAGGCAGACAGACACACGGGGAGACATATCATCTCCAAAATTTAGATCATCTGTTCCTCGTGATATTCCCAGTAATTCCTGTAAATTTCAAAAAGATCAGTCTATATTACTTTTCGAGTTATGTTGCTGACACACCGACAGACAAACAAAGCCCGGCGCAGGTAAATATAAAGCACCACTGTATGTACCATGAACATACAAAATTTACGCCTAAGACTATCAGAGTTCTTTTATTTAAATCAGACTGATCCAAGTTACGGTTTAGATCGCGATTGTAATCGTTTAACAGACTAAAAAAATCTTTGATTTAAATAAACATATATATGCTCGTTTTTATCTTTCGAACATTTTTTTTACAATATAATCAGTTTCATCGCGCTCTAAGCATTTAGAGACAGTTTATATTATTGCTATACGCACAAAAATCTTGGCTTTTGTCTATATCAGTCTGTATAAAAATATCCGCCTCAGTATGTGGAATATATCTGTGAGACTTATGTTCCAAGATATTTAAGGAGTTAACCTCTTCTTGCGTAGCTTTACTCCTATAAGATTATTGTATTCACTTTATTACATGTACTGTATACCATTTACCCACTGATTATATATACTCACCTCCTAGCCAAAAAAAAAGAACAAAATAACGAAAATTTTTCATCTGCCTCGTGGAGATGCGGCCAAAGCTTTCAGAAATGGAAACAGCTCGCTGATTCTGACTGTAAAAACTTAATAGTTGTATCATTTTACGCGGCGCTCTAAGCCTGAGTGCTATCATTGTAAAATAGATTAAAGGGTTCCGAGATTCCGTCTGCTGTGATAGCGTTAACCCTTTTTTTATGGGTCACGCTGCTTGCCTCCTAGGATTAGCACTATAGAAAATTTTGTACGGCGACCACGCTACAAAGAAAGGGTTTCAAAATGTGACACTGCCAATCCTCAACTGTCTATACAGCATATAAATTCTCGTAACAATGGCAACATTTGAAGCGAAGCACAACTGTAATTTTGATAGTAAATCGATACAAATCGGCCCCAAGATCTCTCGGATAGCGTTTCTGTGTAACACGGACATTACTAACGGACATTACGAACGCATTCTTCGTGAAATTTTGATGATTGGACTTCTCGCTAGAAAGCGAGACAGACTCAAGCATTACTCGTGGTCGATACTGTGCTCAAATATATAAAATGTAGTTCAAGAAAAGCTATAGTTATTTCATAAGCTCAAGGAAGTAAAGGTTGGCGTAATGGAACTCATCTCTGTGTTCTTACACTCACCGAAAATATCTCTTTACTTTGGTAACAGTAACTGAACTTTTTGGTAAAAAAATTAGCTCTAGGACGGGCTGCTGGAGATGCTAAAATAACCCACTGCTCTTCACAAGAATGAAATACTTTGGAAGTAAATGGGTAATATGGCTAGAAAAGTAATGGCAGTATTTATATATTTTTCACCAGTAAATGCGGTTTAGTCAAAATAGTGACGGTCAGATGTTTTCAGCTTCCATTATGTAAGTGGGGCGTTAGTACCGTCGATGGTGATGCGCTTCATCTGAACAAGTGAGTGATTATGTAAGCATTTGAATCCTATCAACACCAAGAGGTGTTTGCTATAATGGAGATCTAGCAGCCGAGTGCTGCTTCCCAGCAATTACTGCTAAATTCGTGGTGTATATCTCTGAACAAAATAACATTTTTTTCAGGAATAAACCGAGACAGATAGCATTTTGTAACTTCTGAGTCTGAATTGGGTTGAAGTTACTTTTAGGTGAAAGTGGTGTGCACCTGAAAATTACTTACTGTACCTTTCTGACAAACTACCGTATAATATAAAGCTTGTCATTTCCTTCCAACTGGCACATCAATGTGCAAACTCTATATACTGGCACAGCACTACCTCTCATCACAATAGTCAGAACCCACAGATTCAGGCCGAATTGGCAATATCACGCGTTCCTCACTTAGACACGCTCATGGTTATACATATACACTTCATAAACTACCCACTATAATTATGCATCTGGACTTCGCTAGATATACTCAGGAAGCAAAGAGTGTAACGGGAGGACTCAATGGTGATAAAAATAATAAAATTTAGCCGTGACCGCATGATGGCTAATGACGTCACGTTGACGAATCAAACTAGTTGAGCGTCTAACCCTAAACAAAAATATAGGCAATGTTATAGTTATGGTGCGAGAGAAGCCATAGCAGCAGTCATTGCTCAAATTTTCAGCTCTCAACGGCACCCATTTTACCGTGTTTTGTGTATGGGTGCAGCTCATGTAGCTGGTCAGTCAGGAGCGAGAGATTGCATGAATTGAGTCGAAATAAAACTGTGATATGTTTTAATGTTTTACGAAGAGCATTGGGAACTGGATATGAAGTGCAAATAAGGTTTCACTTCAAAGAAGGAGTTGAATCATGGAGCTATACCGGCCCAGATCATGCCACCGCTGCAGTGAAAGTTTCCACCAGCCTCAACTGCAATTTTCTATTGATAATTATTGTTTATTATTTAATTAGTACACACTTATTTCATTTATGTGCTTAAAAGATGAAATTTACAATTTACGACAATTTTTTTGCGAAATTAATTAAAAACTCATAAGCTACTCAGTAGTATTGTTCGTCGATGCGACGGCATTGATGATGTCATTTTTCTATGCTATTCTCTCGTCAGTCCTCCCGTTACACTCTTTGCTTCCTGTATATACTTTAAGTAACTCGGAAGGTAAAATTAATCCTGACCAGCTGACTATAACTTGAATCGGGCATGCGACGGGGTGTGGCACTTTGTCGGCCCTGAAAAATATCTACATGTTCGCTTCTCACACCAGTAGTATTTAATACGAACAGATATAAAAAATTGACGTATATTTACCTTCTCTCAATCGATTCCAGTAAGCAGCATTCTTGAGAATAGAGTGAATTTACAAGCTAATACGTATTCTTTGATTGCAGTGGCACAGGAAATCGTTCTAGATGAAAAAGGAAAAAATACACCTACGAAGCGACCGAAAACCAATTATCTTTGCGAATAGTCGATTACGTCAATGCTTTCGTAATATTAAAAAGAAAATATTCCATGCGCTATTACGGATTTCGACAGATAGCGTCCATCGTCAGAGACGTGTTTGGTGAGGATCATCCTGCGAGGGATCTCCTTCAAGTCGACGCCATCACCAACGGGGCCGAGGGATCGTCAGGTAAGCATTTCTCTGCCAGGTGAAACATTTGTCCCAACTTTGGGTTGACTTAGGACGGCCATCAAAATGATCTAATCCTATTAATGTTAATTTATACGGAGCTACAGGCTATATGCACTGTGCTTACTACTTAGGAATCAAGGAGTTGATCGATATGGGATTGGACTTGAGTCCAATTTCGGCTGCCTGGAGCGCAATCGTTTAGTGCTTAGCGACTATCTCCTGAATCGTAATCCAAGGGGGCAAATTCACATCTTAGGCTTGCTCCTTCAGAAAAATTAATGATAATAATTGACTTAAGCACTACCGGCTGCCGTGAGCCAGTCGAACACGCCTGTAGTAAAATTTCACTCCTTGGTTTGTACGTACGATATGTTTACCTTTCATTCACTAATACGAAGGGTCTACTAACTCTTAGAACCACTATATCAGGTTTTTGATGCTAAAATGTATCGCATATATTCTAGTGCGAGAAGTTTTCTGGTGACGTCAGTTTTGGTCACGGGAGTTGCCCACGTCGTTGTATAGCCTGGAACGTCCCTCTAGTCAAGACAATCGTTATCAAGTACTAAAGACAAGTCAT
Organism: Parhyale hawaiensis; assembly: GCA_001587735.2. Lineage (NCBI taxonomy): Eukaryota > Metazoa > Arthropoda > Malacostraca > Amphipoda > Hyalidae > Parhyale > Parhyale hawaiensis. The sequence continues at coordinate 16,832,831 of LQNS02278170.1, read as the reverse complement.
AAGCGCAACGGAAATAGAGCCTTTCCGTTGACTGGCTTAGCGTTTCTTTCTTTTCTTCCTCAGAAGAGGTGTGAGAAAAGTGCTGCTATTTTCTAAAAATATTTGTCTTGTTTCTTTTTTTTTTATGTAGTAGCAGCTTCAGTACATGACAAACCTCATGTGTGTCTGTTTGCGTTCAATGATTCTGAGGCCTCCAGAGTAGTCATTAGTGCCTTCAGTGGGCTGTTGCTCTGAAATACTGCACTAAATGATGAAGTACTGCGCAACCAAGTGGGCAGGCGGAGTTGAGGGGATGGACGGAGCTCGTTTTGCGGATGCTGTAGTAACACTAGTAGGTACACTATGTCATTACACAAGGTAACTAGGTCTACTAGTGCTCTAGTATATACTAGGCTCACCAGTGCAATAGGTTCATTTGTGTACCAATGCCCACAATAGCACAACGTCAACTATATACCGTTACACAATATATTCACTAGCGCACGAGCTACACTAATACTATAGGTACACTTAGCAGATTGGTACACTAGGTATGTACATAACTATACTACGAATGTAACGTATACGAGCGCACTACCGTACTAGGTCCAGTACTAAACTACGTACTCTTGGTTCACTAGTATGCTGAATACAACCGTGAAATAGGCATACAAGTAAACTAGGTTGATAGAACACCATGCAGTCTAGTAAGTTAGGTGCACTACATGGACGGCGCCTCAGCAGAGCCCGAGACCGAAGAGGGCCAGAACTGCGTCTAGTAAACCCAGTGAGATGTATACTAGCACAATAGCTGCACAAAGTACAATAGTACTATAAACTCACTAGAGCATTCTGTAAACTTGTAGACCAAGTGAACTCATGCCTCATGCAGTCATTAACTAGAGCACCCTGATAGCGCATACCTACGCCAAGCCAAGCAATGTTAGAGAAAAATTGAAATTGATCCCGAAGTCTTTATTTTTTCTTTATCGTCTCCAAAATTCGGCCATTGGTGCCTTTTATTTTTTTTCAACAATTCTTGCCAATGTTATGAAGAGCCATGGATAACATTTTGAGTTCTGTATGCTTCTGATAGATATTTTAATAAGCATTAGTGAATCACAAAAAACGGACAAACCGAAAATCTCCAAAATTTGGTCATTGTGTCTTTTATCATGTTCAAAGTTTCCTAGAATTTTCATGAAGATGCATTTGAAAATGCTTCAACCCAAGGGTCCCGGGTGCCTTCTCAGCTGGGGATATTGCAGCTTGCCGCAGTTCCTGCTGAGAAGGTTAGTTTGTTACGTTACTTATGTTCTCTATATTTCCCCTTCTGTTCCGCAAGGTGAGCACCCGATCGAGGTGGCCGACTTTTTCCCACGGGACTCCTAACTTCGCCCGTGAAGAGGGCCACGGATGAGGCCAGCTGCCCAGGCGTTTTTGTCTTCTGTCTTCTTCTCTTTTCAGTTTTCGTCTCATGTCCGGTACCGTCCGGCTGGGCGAATTCATTCAGCCGAGCCGTGAGGGTTAAAGATGCACGTGCTTTATATATTTGAAACACCGAACGCATTTACGTGAGTTCGCCGTCACTCCCGAGCTTCCGGCAGAAATGCCGAGACAAAACATTTGACCTTCGGCGCGATGCGGCTTAGAATCGCTGGGCTAGCAAACTTTCTCACGAACCTTGAAACTAATTGAGTTATGTTGCTGATAAACATACAAACAAATCTAGAAATAAACACATGGATAAATAGATCAAATAAAAATATAGTCACTTGTGCGTAGTAGTAACCCTAACAATTCCTGCAACTTTCATAAAGATCAATCCGTAACTTTCTGATGAGTTATGCTACAAAGAAAAAAGAGGCAGACACACAAACAAACTGTTGAACGGATTTTCACCAAAAGTTAATCATGTGTTCCTCCTAACATACTTAACAATCCCTGTATTTTTTTAAGGTCCGCTGATAACTTTTAAGTTACCTTTGTGATAGACAGACAAACAAATAGGCAAGCTAACAAACGCGACAAAAACATAACCTTCTAAGCGGATATAATTAGTATATCAGAAATCCTACTACTCTAGAATGCTAGAGCACTGATAACACAAGGCACTTTAGTAACAAGAGTCTTCGTGGAAATCTGCAGCCCAAATGATAGCACCTTAAAAGTATGGCCGACACCATAAACCAAGAATCCTCTAGAGTCCAGACACAACCTTGACTGGACCGCCGACATACATTGCCGACCCACACGGCACTGGTGTCCAGTTATTTTGCTTTCAAATCATGAACACCAGATGCAATGATGAAATGCATTCCGGGCCCACATTAAATTTTCTTTACGCTACAGTAACTTATAATTTCAGTTCATTCTGTGAGCCCCACGCGTGTAATGGCACTGTACAACGTTACGGACGAGCCTCCGTTGGCCGGTAAATGAGAGACCTCGTTGCATTGTACTTCGGCTTTCATACACCAACGGGGGCTTGAGCTTCATAAGTAGTAACTTTGAGATACGAAGGTCGTTCCAAAAGAATTGCCTCCTATTTTCTAACTAAAATATTTGCACAGCTGAGAAGACTGACGTGGCACCATTAAAACGAGCGACCTTGTGTAATCCAGAAATCTTTATGCAATTACCACCATTCTCAATACACTTTTGCCAGTGACGAACAGGAGCCTTGATGCACCGGTGTTAAAAGTCAGCGCCTGCTGAGGCTGTCCGTGTTTTTTTTTTTTTCGAATGCTGCGACTGCGGCGTTTTTGTCGAAGAAACGCTGCCCACGTAATACGTCCTACAGAGATCTGAACAAGTGGAACAAATCTGACGGTACCAGGTCTGGATTATACGGTGGGTGACTCAGCACCGTCCAATCGAACTTTGTCGCACAACCAGTGGTCTTTAAAGTTGTGTGTGGCCTGGCTATGTGATGCTCCAAATGATAAGTTTCCCTTCTCCCTGGCCTTATACGGGCAATCCCGGTCTTTAACAACGTTTTAACATAACGGCCACAGTTGTCAGAGTTGACAGGCGGCCCTGGTTCCGAGAAATCCAGAAGGACGACACCCTTCCTATCGCAGAAAACGGTGCAGGCTGCAAATAATTTGATCGGGAAGCACTTTGTTTTCTGGGATGATGGCTGTGCATCGGTGCCGGAGCGCACGTTGTCACTCACAGCTCTGTCGCCTCTCCGAAATCGTCTAACCCATCTCCTAACTGTGCTGACATCACAGCATCGGCTTCGTAAACGTTCAACAAACCCCAGTGAATGCTGATTGGTGCAATTTTTCTGTATGGGGAATACAGTAACACATCTCTGCTTCTGACGCACGTCCATGACAGGGATTGCTTTCT
>LQNS02278170.1:16779671-16829395 GCA_001587735.2 Parhyale hawaiensis | reverse complement strand
CACTCGGCTCAAAATGCCATTCTTTTAATCAGGTCGGCGGAGATCAAGGCGCAGCGGAAGGAGCAGGAGGCTCGACTTGAGTATTTTGCAGGCCTTTTGCAGGAGTCTCAAACCGAACTGCAGGAAGAGAACGAAAGGCTTCAGGAAGTCACGGCCTACTACCACTTCCTAACTGCCGTCACGCCTGAGCAGACTTTGGCTGATCTCAAAAGAGCTTTGGCAAGACGGGTAGGATATAACTGATGCAGTTTTTTAAATGATCTAATGGTTTGACTTGGGAGTAGACTTTTGCTGATTTTAAAAAGGTGTTGGCCAGACGGGAAAGCTCTAACTGACATAGTTTTACGTGAATGTTCTAATGGTTTGACACATATGTAGAGTCAACTCTCTAATCAAAAAATGTTGTGATAAGCAGCATTTTTTAAAGTTAGCAACTAGTACACGCATATAATAACAATGCCCGAAACCCGAGTCCTAATACATATTTAATAACAATGTTTTTAAAACAAAGCCCAGTGCATAATAATCGTTTCACTACATTCAGCTTCAATATATAACAGTAATAGCGAACTTAAAGTTTACTCTCATTATAATAATGCAACAACTCTCTAAAGCCAGGTGCATAAAGACGGCATGAGGCAGTTACGCAGTTAAAATTTTGGTACATACACGAGTATGTAGTGTGTTACTTGGCTAGTGAGTTTTTCTGTCCCAGTAAAATATGTGACCTACCTCAAATTATGTGCTAGGTTAGTAAAGAATAGGTTAGAATTGGTTCTGTGCCGCTAGAATTGGTGCCTAATCTTGGCACACATCTGAATCTCCGTCAGGTCACGTACTGAAACGATACCCGTTTTTCAGTCCTGGAGGCAAAATAGAGAAAAAACGTTAAACTTTTACCTCCGAGTCATCACCTAAATTCTTAAAATATTCTCACATTGCCTGCAGTGTTTCGTACCCACAGTCCTCCGAGCTATACTTTCAAGTTTACTGCCACGAGCATAATAATTTAAAACATATTTTACAGCCGCTGATTATCTTACTCTCAGCGTGTTTGTGTATCTGTTCGTCCACACCTTTTCTGATTCCATGAATTATTGCTCAGGTGCGTCGCGTGTCAGAATGCTCTGCGCATGGTGTGTACGCGCTGTAAACGTACTTTTTTTGAATTTTGTGTGCCGCATTCACTCGATTGAAGTGGTATTTAGTTGATTGCGGGAGGGCAAGACCCAACGTGTTTATCGGCCTAAGTTCTAGTTTTCTTTTACATAACGCATATGATTATCCTGATCCCTCACGCTAAATGTCACAACTTCATCGTGGGGCTTTGAACGTCTGACGAGCTCCAGATTTTGTTATTTACGCCTCCCCAAGTGAACCGTCGGTGCAATGGAATAGAGACGTCTTATAATCTTCGGGTTTTTTGTGAAATAATAAAAATAGCGTCGACTAAAAGTAAAATTTGGCGTCTCGGGATTATTCTTCCATTACCAGAAAGAATAAGAAATGAATGCTGAAAGTCGATAAATAGTAATTTGTTTCAGATCATTGAGGGGAGCCTAGATGCTGTTGGTGAAAAGTCTAAAACGCAAATGAACGTAGCTACTTGGATGTCCCGGATGTCAGCGCCTGTACTGTCAGCGGATGTGGGACTAATTTTGGAGTGTGTGAAGCGGTACAGCCTAGATCCTGATATTCAGGCTGGGTTTTGTCTTACGGATGTAGGGAAATTCTAATGTTGTGAGATGGGTTCGGTTAGAAGAGTCTATGGTGGATAAGTCGTTCTTGCTGAAGGGATGGTTGTTTTGTTCAGCATGCAGGCGGGGAGCTGAATGTGGGGGTTTTGGCAAGTAGTAAACCGGTTCGACTAGATACACCTAAATGTTGTTCAATGTTGTCCAGTGCTTGATACACCTAAATGTTGAAATGTTGTCCAGTGCTACCGATGCACGAGGCTTTGCAATCTCTGCATTTCGAATGGTAGATAACACTTGACGAAAGTGGTGTGAAGAGTTTGTCTTTAAATTTATTGTAGGACCATATTATGGTAAATGTATTTTTGTGTGAAAATTTGAAGTTCATACGTGGGTAACCTTCAGAGGGGAACGTTTTTAAATTGTTCACCGTACTAACAGAGGCTTTGTTGTAGTAAGGAATTCTAATTACTGACAAAAGGTGTACTAATACCGGGATCGGACAGTTTGTCTAGGAACAATTTGCAGTAGTTGTCCAGAAAATGGTGCGGATAATCGTTATTTTTAAAAATATATTCCGAGAAACTTACCTTTATTTGAGAATGGAAGGTAGAAGAAAGATAAACGGTATGCCCGAAATAGTAGAGTTTTTATTGCCTTAATTTTAAATTGATCATAGCAGTGACTGTAAAAGCTTGTCCCGAGCCCGAAGAATGTGGGTTTTCAATAAAATCCAGTGGTTAGTGTTGAGTCTTGGTTAGTTATTATAATATCTAGAAAAGCAGGGGAATTATTTGATTTGTTTTTGGCAGTGCGTTTTATATTTGGGTGTTTACTATTCAAATATAGCTTTAGTAAATCAGAATCAGTTTAATTTTTTCGATCACCTGTACAACTGTCACCCCAGAGGCATTTGGGGGTACTGGGGTGACAATTGTACAGGTGAGGTATAGTAGGATGATAATTGGACAGGTGGGAAAGACTGGTGTGACAGTTGTTCTGAGTGTCTGATCTATCTAGTAATTACCCTAACCTAAGCTAGCCTTAACTAACACAGCTTAGCCTTGCCTAATCTAGCATATCTTTACCTAATCTAGGATAGCCATACCTAACCTAGCTTAGCCTTACCAAACCTAAACTAGCCTTACCTAACCTAAACTAGCCGTACCTAACCTAAGCTAGCCGTACCTAACCTAAACTAGCCTTACTTTTCCTAGCTTAGCCTTACTTCACCTAGCTTAGCCTTACCTAACCTAGCTTAACCTTGCCTAGCCAATCGTAGCCTCTTAACCTAACCTAGCCTAATAACTAAGCTAGCATTCTAACCTAACCTTGCCTTCTAACCTAACCGAAAGTAACCTAGTCCAGCCTAACATTACCTAACATTATCATACCTAGCCTAACTTTATCTTACCTAATCTAACATAGCCTAACCTACCCAAACATAACCTACCCTAACCTTATCTAACCTAACCTAACATTACCTAACCTAACTCTGCCTTACCTAATATTACCTAACCTAACATTACCTAACCTAATCCAACTAAACCAAGCCTCACCTAACCTAACCTAGATTTAGCTAACCTAACCTAAACTAGCCTAATTCAGCCTTGCATGACCTAACCTAGACTTATCTAACCTAACGCAACCTAACCTAACCCAGAATTACCTTATCTGACATTACCTAACCTAACCTTACCCAACCTAATCTAACCTAACTTAACCTCACCTTAAGTATCACCTACATAACGATTTTAGAGGATTGGTTTGGTGTCATTTGAGCAATCGTTAAGCCAAAGAGTTTCATGATGACACAGGAAATATTTGCTAACGAGGGGGCGAGCGGAGACCCCATGGAAACTCCCTGTATTTACTTCTACAGTCTATTGTTAAACATGAGCAAGAATTTTTTAATGACAAGACTAAGGGAAGTTCTGAAGGTAGATTTGTCCATGTTGTGAAATAAGTCCATGCTATCAGTTGCCAGCCAGTTGGTTCAGAACCTACCAGATAATGACGTGCAATACGACATTCGTAGACCAAGAGTGCAATATGACTGCACTAGTGAGCCCATCACTGTCGATGAAATATATACTGTAGTACGTGCAATGCAAAAGAAGAAATATTTTAAGAATGAAATTCAAATGCGGCATTTGCTCGCAATTTTACAGTTTTGTGTAGTTTATCTTTGCGCTATTTTTAATAGATGCAAAACCGATGGAATTTCTCCGGATGTTTTAAAAGTGGCCAGAATAATACCTTTACATAAATCTGGTAGCGTTGATGTTGTTTCGAATTTTAGACCCATTTCAACACTCAATTTTTAACAAAATTTTTGAAAAACTTATCCATGATCGTTTAGTTGATTTTTTAGAAATGAATTTAGTTTTTAATGACTGCTAATATGGTTTTAGGAAAGGACGAAATACAACTCTAGCTATGTTCAATCTTATAACCGATCTTTTACCGTCTTTTAGAAATAAAACTCCTACCGTATGCTTATCTTTAGATCTTAAAAAAGCGTTCGATACTGTTAACAAAGATATTTTATTGCATAAGTTAGACCATTATGGAATTCGAGGAGTTACAAGAAGACTAATTGAGAGTTATTTGTCAAATCGTAAGCAGTATGTGGCAATTGGTGAGCTACAGTCGCAAATGAGGAACATAAACATTGGAGTGCCTCAGGGATCCGTTCTTAGACCACTGCTGTTCAATATTTATGAAAATGACATGGTATCCACCCAGCTTTTTGCTGACGACGCTGTATTTTATGTGCATGATTGTCATTTCGATGTTGCAGTGCGAAAGATACATTTATAGATACCTTACTTCTTTGGCTTTCATCTAATAAACTCACACCCAATGCTAGTCAAACCAAATTAATGGCCTTCAGCTCAAAAAATATTTACGTAAAACCAAGTTTATACTTGAACGGAGTCCAGCTGGAAGGGGTCGAATCATTTATATATCTTGGAATTATTATTGATCACAAGCTGAGTTTCTCATCTCATATATCATTAGTCTGGGGAAAATTAAATAAAGCCAAAGGCGCCATTTATGCGGTGTCCAAGTATTTATCTAGAGATGAATTAGTGTCATTATATTATGCTTTCTTTTATTCTCAATTGACGTACGCAATTGTAAAATTTGGGGGTGGTGTGACAGAGAATATGATTAAACGTCTACGAACGATAACAAATGATGTGCTTAAAATTATACTTCACGTAAAGAGAGATAACGATAACGTACCATTGATGCATACAGAGGAAATGTACCATAAACTAGGATTATTGAAATTTAGAGATGTTCATAAATATTTTCTTTTAAAATTCTTGCATGAAGGAATGGCTGGTGAGATGGGCTATTATCATAATCATTTCTTTCCTCTGTTTTCTTCCAATCAGTACAATATACGAAATAAGATATTTAACTTACCTGTGGTTCGTCTAGAAGTAAAGAAGCAGGCCACTGTGTTTCAGGGTGTCAAGATGTATAACGAAGTACCAGATTTTCTGATTCAGTCAATGTCCCATCAGCTGTTGAAAATAAAATTTAAAGATTTTTGTATTAGTCAGCATAAGACTTTGTAAATGACTGGTCCCTATAAGTGAATTTAGTTTTAATGGGCTTGTTTTCAGAGCTGTTGGCATATTGTAAATTTTATACCGTACATTCTATGTTTTATATGTTTTGAGAACAATAAAGGAGTATGAAAAACTTTATCACAAATAATATCTATTGCTTCGTCTCCGGGACTGTTGGTGGAAAGGGAGGTGATATCAAAGCTGCATGGATAAGTAGGCATTGGGAGGCAATTGCAGCTTTTTGATACGGTCTCGAAATTCATATGAGTTACCCTAAGTATACTGGTTGGTTGTTAAAGGCTCAAGCAGCGGTACGAGGAATTTTGCAACAGGTTACACCGGTTTTGTGTACAATTGGAAGCCCGTACATGACTCCAGGGGGAAGCACCTGAATTGGAAAGTGAACAGCAAATCGAATTAGTGATTATGTCTCGGTCTAGCAGTTTTTAGAAATCTGTAAATTTTGTCGGTGAATTTAAGCGTAAGTAAGGGTAAGCGTAAGGATCGGTATATGAGTCATAAACAGAGAACATGTTTGCATCGGCAATGCTTTCTACATCGGTAGCACTGGATATAATTTCAAAGCGCGCTCTGGCAAATATTTAGTGGTATCTAGTCGGACCGGTTCACCACTCGCTAAACCCCCACATTCAGTTCTCCGCCTGCATACTGAGCAAGCAACCATCCCTTCAGCAAGAACGACTTTGTCATCGTAGACTTTTGTAATCCAGGCGAGCTCACAACATTAGAGTCTCTCTACATACATAAGATAAAACCCAGCCTCAATATTATGACCTCGGCTGTACAGCCTCACACAATCCGTAATTAGTCCCACATCCGCTTACTGTACAGGCGCAGATATCCGGTCCCTCCGGGTAGCTACTTTCATTCGCGTTTTGGACTTCCCACTGACAGCACCTAAACTCCCCTCTATAATGTGAAATGAATTACTATTTTTAGACTTGCAGCATTCATTTCTTTTTCTTTTGTATGAATGGGAGATTAATCTCGAAATGTCAAATTTTATTGTTATTCGACGCTATATTTATTATTTGATAATTGCCTCAGTCTGCTTTTTTATAATGTAATACTTGAGTTATTACATTGAATTGGGTTCGGAGTTTTGTATCTGTCAACAGTTACTCTACTTATTTGAATGATTTATCATACTTGTACTAACGTGGGACGCATTGTTGTCAGTTTTTCTCGATATTTTCCGTTGTTTATAAGCTCGCGTGAAATATTCTGTGCAATCGTTCTTCTGATAGTGAAGTACGTTATCAGGTTTATAACTATTACTTGTTATGATGTATCGATCCTCGTTGAATATTGAATTTTCATATAATTTAACATGAAATAATGGATCAGGTGAGCAAATGTGCGTTGAAAAATATATATGTAGGTAGGCGTTCAGAAACGCTTGCAGTCAGTGGAGACTAGAGTAAGTGTTATAGAAAAAAAAGGAGCACTGAAGCAGCTAATTTTACAAGTGCAGTAACTGGACAATGTTATAAAACATTTTCAGGGTTACAGTATTTGAGTTATTAGTGAGCGCTCTCTACAAGTAGGCACAGTTGTTGCGTATACGTTAAGGAATACTTGTTTAATTTGCATGCACCGCAGTTTCTCTGCCTATCATTGTTTCTGCCTTGTAATCTTTACAATTTTCTTGTTTTTTCGTCGCTGTGTTACGGTGTCAATCGGTCCCCGCAAATGACAGTCTGAATGGCCCATCATCATGCGTGTTGACAAACGCTCATTATGTTTTGCTCCAGAGACCCAGGGCTTTTGACCTAGAAAGCATCCTAGTCTGACCTCAATTTCCCCTTTGAATCCATTATTTGGTTTTGCGTTTCCCGGACCGGTGCTGGTAGAATATCGGGCCTACCTGTGATTTAGGTATAATAAATGTGCCTATATAAGTTTGGTAAGGCACCTGTTTTAGCTGAGCTGAACTTATCATGTACCTAGCCTGACTAACGGCATGTTCGACTGGGAGCCAAAATTAAGCCTTCAAGGTTTCATATGACTGAAACTTCAACTAAGAGCTCTGGCTTTTTGAAGCGTACCGCAAGTTTTAGAAGCAACTCGACTATATTCTGAAGGTGGATAACTTCATTTTATGAAACAAGTTTGAGTTTTAGGAAGTCTCAAAGACAACCGATTAAAAGTCAACGCCTGTCCAATCGAAAGTTTAAAGGCATTTTGCCAATGTTATGCGATGACGCTCACTATTTTACTCGTAGACAACCGATAAATATCTATAAATATTCAATTGGGTGATGCTCAATTCAGTAAGTCGGGTATTATTTATCAAATGCTTCACACTAGCTTTTAGTATTTTTGTTGACATATTTAAGTAGAAGAAGGCATTCTAACACTTTTTCACGCTTAGTTTTCAAGATACTTGACTTTGAATTTCACATTGTTTTTTCCATGAGAAAAATAACAACATAGGTTAGGCTAGCTTATCCTACCTTTCCCTACTTTTTTGCCCTATTTTCTCAGCACTACTGTAAGAGAATAAACAATTATTGTATGTAGCAAGTTGACACAGCCTGGTTGAATTATGGCTAAGCCACTAGAAGTTTCTACTCTCGCTTTTTCACCAATTTAAAAAATTTAGATTCCTTTAAGGTCACTTTTCAGTCATTTACCTCTGAAAATAGTCTTATTGCATGAGGCTGGAGAGAAAATAACTTTCCTAAAATTCTTCGAAGAGGATCGGTGAGTTACCATGCCACTTTTGAATAGGCTTTTGCAAATTTTTACCGTTTATTGCAATTGCATTGTTTTGTGTTTCGTAGGACTAACAGTATTTGGTACGTGGCAGAAATGGTACACTGCACCGCAAATAAATATACTCCCTCATTTTTACGGTGAAATTGTAGTAGCACAATTACCAAGATAGTCCCGTAAAATTATGTATGTGCCAGGATTTTGCGAAAAGAACTTTTTATTTGATAACTCTGTGTCCGTAAATTTCATGAGAAGCTTGGAATTTTGATCCAAGAGCGCATGCCTCCTCCAAGCATTGCAATACTAAAAGAAAGATTGTTAAAGAGACAAACAGTCAAACGAATCTTCACCAATATTCCATCATATGTTCCTCAAAACATTCTCAGCAGTTTCTGTGTATTTTGAGTTATGTTGCTTCAGGCAAAACGAGAGACTAACAAACCTACTGGCACAGAGAGAAAGCTCACCAAAGTCATTACTTCCTTGGAGGAGAAAATAATCCTCATTTTTAATGAATTTTTGGAAACGAAAATTATTGTTGAACATCCCTGAACTTTTATGCGGTAAATAAGATTTACGAAAATAGCAATAAAAGTCCCTTAAATCCCGGTTTTTATAATGTTTGCATTGAAAGCTTACGGATATAGAGTACTGAGGGGTGATATCGAATAGTGCATCAGTATTTTCCCGCTTCTGATACCTTAAGCCCGGTGCCCACTTAACAACTTTAGTTGGCGCCCGCAGCTTAGAGCCAACTCATATAATCCGACTGCGTTGCCGTGGCGGTGGCTTCAGTAATATGCCTATGAACATCGCGCTCTTATTCTTAAAGAATCAATAGCTTTGGATATGAACTACTCCTTATTATCCTTACTTATTACCCCCCAGTAAGGTTCTGGGCTATCAGTGCCCTCCTCTCTGGGCGGAGGAGTCTCTTCTTTCCAGATCTTTTCGATATTCCCTCTCGCCGCTTCGCTCTGGCCACTGTTCGGTCTTTGCTGATTATAAGTTCCAAGTGGGAAGGATCGATGATCCCTCCTGTCAACTCTGTGGATTGGATGAAGAGACTGTTCGTCACCTCTTCCCGTCTCCTAGTCTCCAGAGTAGTCTCTGGCAGGACCCGCTTGTGCATGCGCGTTTCCTCGCTTCTCTTCCTCTCTTCGACTTCCCCCCCGCTGGACAGGTCCCCTCCGGAGCCTCCTCCCCAAGTTGGCATCGGTGGACCCTAACGATGGTTACGGACAACAACCCTACTCCTTATTAGTGGCGATTGTTGAAAGTCCACCATTGACTCTAGCTATGGTGTATAAATTGGAGAAGAGGCTGAGATTTTCAATAAACTTTTATACAGTCAAATTTTGCTGAAACTGAATCTGACCCTCGGCAACATGAACGGATTCAGACGTGTTCGATTGAGATATAAACTGAAATTACTTAGCTTAACTCGAGCGGAAAATCGATTCAGACCATGTTTTCGTCACTTTAACTTGAGTTTAAGGCCTTAAGCGTAACAGGCTTGGGCCGACAACTCACTTTCGCTCCGGAGGTAGTTTGAGTTCTTTTAAGAGTAATGCACTTGACTTTATCCTAATGGAAACGACAGTAGTGGTATAGACACAAACTTTTTTCCTTCTTGTGATTTAAAATTAAAACAAAAGTTTTTTTTTTATTTTAGCCTCCTAGAGCAATTATTATTGTAAAACTATTAGCTAGTTTGTTTTCTTCGAAAGTAATAAATGAAAACTTTATTTAGGCTTAAGAAAATAAAACAGTTGTTACAAGTTCTTTTCGTAGTGGGTGACACAGTAGTAGTACCAACTGAAAAGGCTAAAGTTAGTTTTACCTCGACGCCACATCCCCCCCCCATCCTAAAAAACATGTTCGGTCACTTCGTAAATATAATGATTTTATCCGATGAAATTCGAAAAAGTACTGACACGATAATTAGGGGAAAAACGGAAATTTTGAACGCTTATCATGTAGTAAGTGTTGTTGACGTAGCTTTTCCATAATGAAAACTAATAGTCAAAACCCTACTAAGATAAAAATTAGCAACAGAACATTTTGAACCTCAACACATACATGCTGCTGAACAATCTCGAACTGAAACTGGCACCTGAGTATGACCATGATTATCGCACCATTTGAACAATCCCAAGCTAAAAATTAGTATTTGAACAATACTCTGATGAAACGTTGCCCTTGAACGTTGCCAAGTTGAAAACCTGTATTGAAATATCCGAAACTAAAAACTGATGTTTGAATAATACCAAGCTGAAAACTGACATTTGAAATCTACCACGATAAAAATAATTTAGCGCATGAAAGTGATAAAAACATAAATGTCTTCTAAGTCGTGCTGGGGAAAAAATGCAGCTATGCTGAATGTTTGCATTTGTGCGCTCCGTAGATAATAATTTATATACGCACGCTACCAAGATGAAAAACGCCTTTATACGCTTCCAATGTGAAAGTTTGGGTATAAACCGTTTCAAAATATTTTTATGAATTGTAGCGTAATAAAAATGAACATTAGCTATATAGCTGAACAGAGTGGCTCTTACTATTCCTCAACTTTTTAAAAGAAGTAGCAGGTCTATCGGCTGTAATTGTTACTCTTAGCATTTTTTAGTGCTCAAATAAGTTGAAATAATACAATGATAATAAATTAATGAATGCGTTCGAACTTATTTCTTTATTGAGAACATGTGCAACATTAACAGTATATAGCAATATCACTCAGACAACCTTCCATAGTCCGACTGACGACCAAATTGTGTGAAATTTCAGATTTTTCTTATATTGCCAGCTATAGCTAAGTGAGAGCGAGAATGCTTAAGCGTCATCGAGGGCCATTTATCATGTGTCCGCATCCTGCGAGCAGGGTCTGTTCGGTGCTTAGCGTTTGTGAGTCTCTTGTTTTGTGCCATTTGGGGGTTGTGAGTTAACGTGAAGTCTTCTTTTTTCACACCTGAGATGTTTGGATAGCGGTGCGGCATTCGTAACCCTTCTACCATCCCGTGCTGATACAGGCTGAAGTCATACTTCAAAAGTAACAATGATAAGATGTTAGGTGCCGGAAGTAAATGCAATTTGTTTCAGTTAGATCAAAATATATAAACAATGATAAACCAGAAACTATAATCTATAAATGGTGTAGCGAATTTACTACTTCAACTGCAGGTTTCTCTTCAGCAGGTGTTGCCCCACAGAGGGAGTAAACGATTCTTTCCCCGCCCAGGCAAAAAGTATCTGTTATTTGCGATAAAGGGAGAATATTTTATTTGCCAAAATTCTAGTTCTTTTTCATGTTCAATACATCTTGTGGTAGCAAATGAAGTTTCATTGAATTGCATTGGAAATCGGTCAGCTTTGCAATCAGCTATTATTATTATCATTATCACCAGACTGGCGACGTGGGAACAGGGAAACTCCATAAGTTTGACAAACCCCCACGCAACCAGGCCAGCAAGTGAAAAAAGAAGGGAAAAAAGAAAGAGAAGATCCGAGATCACAGAATAGCTCTGTGTACAAATCATTTAGACCTGCCAATACTCGAACCAGCAAAGACAGAGTCATCAAGACCATTCCAAACATCCACACACGATGGAAAAAAAAAAACGAACGGGAATACTGGCCCGTACGGCATCGTAATGATTCCAAGGTAAACTCATGAAGAGCACCAGTACGCCGAGCATATCTCAAATGGATCCGGAAGATAGTCAGACAGTGGATGACTGGGTTAGTTATAGATTTTATACAAAAAACAGATCCCACCAACTCTGCGACGATACGCCAGATCAAGAGGCACAACACCACCCAGCATGAACGCACATCGACGTACCACTTTGTCAAGCAAACACAGATGGCAATCGGCAGCAGAACCCCAGACTACGGAGCAGTATTCCAGAAGAGGGAGGACATAGCTATTAAAGCAGTGACGTGTCAATTCTGCCGAGCCAAACACCCTCCAAGCACGCCTCATAAAACCAATTTCCTGCGATGTACGATAGGCAACCGAACGAATGTGGGGCTCAAACGTCCACTTTGGATCAAAATGGACACCCAAGATTACCAAGTCATCAACCACAGGAAGCGACATGCCATCCAGTATGAGTGCAGGGAAAGGAAGTCTCACTGTACGTGATCTGGACACGAGCATGGTGTTAGTCTTGCCCGCAGTTAGCTTATCCCTCCACCTAGGACACCAGGAATCCATCCCTTCCAAATCATGCTGAATGTATTCTGATACATCCAACCCATCACTAGGTTTATCGCAAACAGCCAGCAAAGTAACATCATCAGCGTAACCAATAATTAAATTATTAGCAAGATATATATATGTATATGCAATGAATAACAAAGGGCCCAGAACACTACCCCGTGGGACACCAGAAACCACAGCCAAAAACTCACTCCTCTTCCCATCAACAACTACACATTGATCGTCTGTCAGATAATAACGGACTAATTACCGCGAAAACTGAACCACCAATACCCACTAATCTCAGCTTATGGAGCAGCCCAAGGTGATTCACGCGATCAAAAGCAGCTCTGAAGTCAAGCTGCAATAACCTTGCCTCATAACCCCCATCAAGAGCAAGCTGCAACTCATGAGAAACATGAAACGGAGCATCACAAGATCCCAAGCCCCTACGAAAACCAAACTGTGTTGGGGGAAGGACACCAACTGGAGAGACTAGTACAGAAATTTCATTGCAATCAAGTGGACTTCGATAAAATTACTAGGAGTAATGCACTAGCCCTTCTGTCGTAAAAAAATGGTTTCAAGTGTAGCATTCTCTCCGTTAGTCCTATTAATAAGTTATGTATTGTATAAGAGCCAAATGAATGCGTCTGGTAAGATCTCTCTGTTTTTTTCTTGCTCTTACAGAAAACTGTACGCAGCATTGATGGTGGAAATACTGACGCAAGGAGTAGACCGACAGGTGAGATAAAAAGTAAATTTAGTGCCAATACAGACTCGCAGCGTTGATGTTTAAGGAAAGAAGAGACTGATTGACTTGAAGAAAATCTGGAATTTGGGAACCGTGCCAGCCAAAGTGGACCACTGCGGTGCTGAAAAGCCTGCTTAAGCCTTGTAAGCGGCTAAATACAAGAGAGCTCACTGCACATTAGACTACTTACACTGTCTATCAAGCAGAATAGCGAGCTAGAAACTATATTAGGGCCCAGCAGAACTTGACTGCCATCACACAGAAGAATAATTTACTATCACTTGGCAGCTGCTCTTCTGTTAGGTATTGCAAGTTAAGGCGTCCAGTATGTTACGTGCTGAGCGAGAGCAGTCCACTGTCGGTTTCTGGATTTCATTTATATCGTTATGAACATTGTAGATGTTACAGTACAAGAAAATTGAATACATCATTGACTTCCGCAATGCGGGGGGGGGGGGTAGCGGCTAAGTAGTCAGCTAAGCTAGCCGGTAATAATTTTGCTCTCAGATAAAAGGGCGAAATAAAGAATAATGAAAGTTGCAGATGTCAAATTGTGAATTTTATTACGTATTTCCAAATCAAACTGAGATATCTGTCCATATATTAACGACTGTGTCTAGGGCAGTTGCAACTAGAACACTCTGAGAGCGCATTCCTCCCAAGCAAAACAGTGTCAACAAAAATTCAAATTGGTCCTGAAATTAAGATTTCCTTTTTATCATCATCGATATTTGATCATTTGTGCCTCTTAGCAGTCATAACAGCTTCTGTAATTGTCTTGAAGATCCGTCTGTAACTTTTGGAGTTATGTTCTGACAAACATTAGTCAAACACACAAACGTACGAAGCAATCATCGCCGAAATATGGTCATTTTGTGTTTTCTTTAGTATTTCTAACCATTCCTTGAAATTTTATGAAGATCCGTTTACAACAAAAAATATATAGCGAAAAACAAAAGGATAGATAAACAGAGCATCACAAAAATTTGGTCATTTGCTCTTTCCGTAAATTTCATGAGAATCCGTTCATAGCTCCCAGAGTTATGTTACTATGGAAAAAAAATAAAGTAGACATACAAATAAACAAACGGTTGCTTTACAACGAAAGTCAATTATCTGTTCTTCCTAGCATGCCTGACAAGCTCCGTCCTTAACTTTTTGCGTCATCTTGTGGCAGACAAACATACAGGCAGACAGACAGACAAACGCACAAACTCGACAAAAACATAACCTAATTGGCGTAGATAAAACGAACAACGTCCAAGGCTCTTAAATTCTGCGATTATTGAACAGCAGAAACCTTTCCTGGTTTAATCACATATACTAGAAGTACGGGTAGGTACAATGGACTCGAGTATCTAGCCTTTTCTTGCTCACAATTTCACAGGAAACTTTGCACGATCAACATCTCAGACTTGTAGCATTCCATTCTTTAATTAGAGCACTCTGAGAGCGCATACTTCCGCCAAGTGAGGCAACGGTAGCAAAAAATTCAAATTGGCTCTGAAACCATAATTTTCTTTGTATAAATTCCAAAATCTAATCATTTGTGTCTTTTTATATTAACAACAGCTTGTTTAATTTTCTTGAAGATCAAAAAGTAACTTTTTGAGTTATACTGTTAACAAACGTTATGACAATCATGAGTCAAACTTACAAACAAACAAACCGATCTGCACCAAAATTTGAACACTCATGTCTTTTAACATTACTAACAAACCCTATAAATTTCATAAAGATCCATTTATTATTTTTTGAGTTATTTTGCTAACAAGCATAAAATTAAAAACAGTGACAAACGAACGAATGAACAAACGGATCATTACCAAAATTTGGTCATTTACTCTTTGTTATATACCTAACAACTCATGTTAATTTCATCAAAATCCATTCATAAAATTTTGAGTTATGGCATGAAGAAAAATGAGGCAGACAAAGAAACATTGTCTACCTGTATAGAAGTGGTTTTCAATTAGTAGACAAGGAGGATTGTATGGATTGTTAGGGACATTTAAAGTAGATTTAGCCAAGTATTGAAAAACTCAATAGAACCACTGTCTAAGACAAACACGACGAAAACATTATCTCCTTGGCGGAGGTAATAACGCCACGAATGTAAATAAAAATATAAAAAGCAGATAAATTATATATTAGAATAAATCATATATTAGACTATTCAGCAGCGATCCACTTTGGTAGATGCAGTGTTTTAACTGAAGATAGGGCTCGGTCGTCCTCTTCGTCCACTTAAGCTTTCTAGGTAGTGATTGTAGAATTACCAAAAGTACTTTTTTTGGAATCTTGGTAGTAGCAACGTTTCGCCTAGAAAGAGAATCGTTGAACTCATTTAGATGTCTTTAGATGACAAACCAGCCGCAAGCGGTTACGTGTAATGTGGAGATTACTCGCTTCTAACTTCCACGAAGGTAACGGGATGCAGTATCACTTCTGCACAAAATAAGCGCCGTGCATATCGTCACCTGGATCTCGTCCAAAGAACTTCGAAGGACTCAAAGATAGGTAAGATAGATTGAGCAGCCTTACGCGTTCTTTAACATCGGCTTCGAAAATTAATGGGAACAGTTATAGGATCAGTGAACTTGGTACTCAGTTTGTTTGTTTTAAGGTAGGCACCATAGCAAATGTTACCAAGTTTGTCACTGAAGAATATTATTTACTAGGGCGACACGTAGAATTTCCGAGGATGCTTAACGTCTTCGCATTTTAAAATGTACCAGACATACCGTATGCTAATAACATTTACCTAAGTTTGACCTAATGCAGTTCTTCAGACGTAACCCACCCTGTTTAGTTAACACCCGTCACCTCACTCTGACGAAGTTAGTCTACTCCAGGAAGAAAAGAGCGTAACGGGAGGACTCATGACAAACTAGCATCAAAAAGTGACGTCATCAATAGCGTCACATCGACGATTCTATGGCTCAGCAGCCCATGATTATTTTCACTAATTTTGCCACAAAAACCGTCATAAATTGCGAATTTTATCTCTTATGTGTATACATAAAATAAGAGGATATATACTAATGGAGCAATAAACAATTATCTATAGAATATTGCAGTTTACACAGGTGGAAACTTTCACAACACTAGCATCGAAATTTGGGTCGGTATGGCGACCTGATTTCACTTCTTTTTTTAACTGAAGCCTTATTTATACTTCATATGCAATTCACATCACTCTTCACAGAACATTTAAAAATATCACCGCATTTTTTCGCCTTATTTCAGTCAATCTCCCGTTCTTGACTGGTACACTACTGGAGCTGCACCCACGAACAAAACACGATAAAATGTTGTCTTCAAGTACCGAGAGTTCGAGCAATAACTGTTACCATGGTTTCTCTCGCGTACAGAATATAGAGCTGCTTATATTTGCTGGTGAGGATTAAGAACCCAACCTACGAAAGCCTGATTTCCCACCCTCAAATACTTCAACTCGTCGATATGACGCCATTCGGCTTCGTTCGATGACGCCTAATTTTTATTCTAGTGACATTGAGTCCTCCCGTTACACTGTTTGCTTCCTGGTCCACTCCAACAATGTTCGTCTATCCTATCGCATTTTGTCCAAGCTATCGTTAGTCGTGTATCTCAATTCTCAATAAGTACCTATGGTATATCGTACACCTATCGATCCTCATTTTACCCGAAAAACTTCATGTACCTTATCGATTCCCATCCAATCTAAAGCGCTTCTTCGACCTAACGCTGCTCATCTAACCTACGGCATATCTTCTAAGCTAACTATTCTCATCTAAGCTACGGCATCTGTGTAACACATCATCTGATCTACTGCATTTCATCTAACCTAATACACCTCATCTAACTTAACGTACCTCATCTGACCTAACATTTCTTATCTAACCTAACGCTCGTTACCTAACATAACACTTCTCTACTTAGGACTAACGCACACCATCTTGCGTAGATAACGCTCCAAATTCAATGTATTCCGCTCCACATCTAACTTCCGCACTTTATCTAACACACTTCATCTAACCAAACACGCCTCATGTAACACTGCTCGATTTAACCTAACGCTTCTGATCTAAGCTGACATTCCTCATCTAACCTAACGCTTCTCATCTAATGTAACACCCTTCATCTAGCTTAACGCTCTTCATCCATCATAACGTCCTTCATCTATCCTAACCTTGCTCATCTAATCTAACTCTCACAGGTCGCACATTGATCTAACGCAACTGTATCTAACTTAACGCCTCTCTCATAACCTTAAGTTCTTCATCTCACCTAACGCTTCGCACCTAACATAACGCACCAAACGTACCTTCTAGTAACATTCTTTTCCAAACTTATTGGCTGACTTTCCATGACTGCGTTTCTTCAATCTTTGTTAGCTTTCAATGTCTCAGGAATTTTTTCTTTTCTTTTCTTTACTTTTTCTAGCGCATTCTTTTGTAAAACCGATTGAAGTATCTCGGTGATCACCTATAAGTCGGTTCTGTTTTATTGTTTGCATACCTGTAGGTTAACTAGGCAGTTAACACAAACGCGCGCTTAACCACTTTCTCACTAAACGACTTTTGATGAAAAACCTAGCGGCCTTTCTCTTACATAAAATGTTTCAATTACTTTTTTTTTTGGACATAGCTGCATAAGTTATGGAGGAGCTGATGATTAACGAATGAACATAGCCAGGCATTCCATTTGTATTTTCGGAGGAAAAATTGCCACTAAGTTGGCACAGTTTCGTTAACATTTTTTGTTCGAAGACAGGATACTGGCTTTACGGAGACAGCTCCAGCAATAAGAGACTTCGATGATCTCGTACAGTTAGGTCTAAAAAGCTATAAGAGAGCTACTAGTAGCTGGAAAGTGCGGAAATTCATCAGATCAAAAACATTGCTCTTCAGTGATGTCTTTCACCCGCACTGTGCCCACGAACACTGTGATTCGAAGTTTGAATGAAGTTCAAAGTCAGAATGTAGATCTACTATCTACTGGTATGACCTGCAAGCAGGAGCAGCATAAAATTTAAAATTTTACTCATGCTCTTCCCTGCCGAAAGAGTATCCAAAATACCTAATATTTCCCTCTCTAATGCTGAGAGCGCAACGGTCGTACTAAAGCAGAATCGAATTAAGTAATTAAGGCAGGAAGGGACGTATAGTGAGGAACAGACAAAATAAAAGAAATTGTGGGTATGAATATGTGCGTATTTAGCAGTCCATCCGGCTACAACTGTTTGATCAAAACCATCGAATTTTCAGGGTATTTGCCAGCTGGGTCAATTTCTTTCTGATTTCTTCTATTACATTCAAAATTGTAAACGTTGAGATACGTGAAGAGCTTCAAACAAATCGTGCTAATCCTCTGAACTACTATTGGTGAAAATTCTTTGTCTGAACACTAGTAGCGCGTGGATGAATAAAAGCTAGATTAGTTTCCAATGTCTACCCCATAATATAGAATGCATTCACTTTACAAACAGCTAGGTAATTGCAAAAATTCGTGTCAGCCCGCTGTACCAATACTAACTCCAATTGTTTGTACAAAACACCAGAAACACAGGCATTTACCAACTGAATGAGCAATACAGTTCTATACTACCCGTTCACGATAGTAAGTAACTCTATCAAAGTAATAAATTCGATAATTGATAAGTACGCAAATTTTACAGCTATTCCTCTGAACCACCTGGAAGCGGAGGTGCGGACGTTGCGGCTGCTGGACATGGATGTATGCGACCAGTCCAAGCACCAGCTCTTGACCACTCAATCTCAAGGGTCCCACGGGCCTCTTGAAGAAGGGAAAGCAATTGACAACTCTGGGAAGAATGAATCGGCTGGTGAAGTTCAGGCGACCTCGGGGTCTGAATCAATAGAACTTAGAAAAGAGGCGAGCCACGCCCGTGAAAGGCCTACTGATGAGGTTGGTGAAGTGCAAGCTGATGTTACTGGTGAAGCCGAGGATGATCCTTACGGTGACGAGTATCTGGACGAGCATTGTTACGGTATGTATTGGGACAATTATTCGAATTGTCGTATTTTAAGAAATGCAATGAAACTATATGATCCAGCCATTGAAAATGATCGCAAAAAGATTTCGATGAAAAATTTTCAGGTTTTGCTTGTAGTGCGGATTTTGCTGTAAATGATACCTCATACTCATATTCTTTTTCTTGTATTAAAATCAACGAATGTTATGCTATCATTAGTTCCTGATAGTAACATTTCCCTCTTACAGGAAAAATCGCGAATTTCATTCCATAACTGAAGTCAAGTAGCACAATTAAAAAGCTTTGTTTAACCAAAAGAATTGACAGGACACGCTCAATAACATGTTCTGGATACCAGTAATGACTCCATTAAGATCAAGATTTGGAGGCAATAAAAACTGAAAATGTTTTGCTCCTGCGACGGAGGTAACTAAGAAAACGGCGAAATAACTGACAAGTGGCTGAAACTGGCCTTCGAGAACGCCCAAAGATGGCTTTGCCCCTAGAGAACCTAGAAATGGAGCTGAAACTTTCCGGGAAATAACTGAAGAGTATGAAGCAGGTCTCCAAACTTTGCCGAGATGGCCGCAGCATGGTTACCTCCCGAGACGTTATCAACGGAGCGAATGAATAAATGGTTAGAACTGTAAGCAGAATCATATCTACTACAGATATGCCTCAGATGCTATAGCACCATCTGCTGCCCTGCTCTTTAGCATTCGAGTTCGAAACGTCATCAAAGCCAGAACTGGGTAAAAGTTCACTTTTTTGTTTGAATGATGTAAAAACATGATATTCGCTCCTTTTTTGTTTCCCCCGTGGCTCCTGTCCTGCGTGAACTTTTACCTGCCAAGAAGAAATTCAGCTAAAAAAAAGAGTCAAATGGATTTTTCGCGACGGGAACGGAAACTCATTCAAAGATCGGGCTTCTCGTCTCCCACGCTCAAACAAAAGGCATCAAAAGGTATCTCGCTAGACTTCTAAGTGAACTAGGCGTCAGTAATGCAGTATATCGCGAGCATTCGAAGAAACTACTGTTGCATTTGTTGCATTATTTTGAAACTCGAGTTTCCTGCTACCTCTTGTCTTTGTCATTCAGTAGGTAGATTTTCTCCTATCTAAATTCTTCACATCGGGACGCAGAGACCAACCAAGCAATCAACTAACAAACTGTATTTTATAACGTGTGTAGTAGTTTGCGCGAGTTATATCACTAAACTGCTGAATTTTCTGAACCCCGCGTCGCTTTGAAAAGTAGGTAGGTACCATTTGTTATCCTTTTCAGTTTTGTGTATGTGAGGCTTAATTTTGGATAACGTTTTCGTTCCTGTCGTGCATAATCCATTTCGCTTATGTGTTCTTCAGCTGAATTTCTTCATGGCAGTTGAAACTTCACGCTGTGCAGAGGCCAAAGCATTTTCAGTTGTGGTTGGCTCGGAGGAAGTATAGGGGAGACGATATAAGTCCTCGGCTGTGGGACCAAAAATGGGTTTGCCGTGGCTTTTCATTGCAGCTCTCTGCAGCGGCGTCCTGATGAGCTCCGTTGCCGAAGTCACTTATGCTTATAAGACTCAAGATTATAAGAGACCAAGCAACAGCCATTTGGACAAGCACTAGTGCATTGGCGGTACCTGTTTGCAAACAATTATCGTTCAGGAATCAAAGCGGGATGAATATTTAAGGAACTTCGTAACTTGGATCCCGAGTGCTATTTACGTCCAGTGCACTGAAAAACTGAAGTTTCTCTCGCGTGGTCAATATTAGCAACAAATGCAAATGAAGAAGAGCACGAGTTCACTGCTTTACAGCTTGAAAAAATTCCAACATGCATTTACGCATCCTTTTCAGCCAGCCAGCAAGCCAGCGTGCAACCCAGCCAGCTCGTACCATGAAAGTGAGCCACTGGTTAATGAAGCTTATGTCCAATATGTCGTCTACCCCTATACTTCTTCCAAAGTGATTGCCGGTTAATTTTACTCCTGTTGGTTCCAGTGCTGCACTGCTGGTATCCAGGATACAGTAGGAACTGAGAATTTCCAATGAGTTCGTATTATTGAGCTATATATTCTTTGTGCTATTCATAGTACCCTGGGGCTAAGTGATTTTCGAGCACAGCACTCGTTGCTTTAATAGAAAATGGAGCCTACAGGTCTAAGGCATATTTTGCATCGAAACCGTACAACATGCAGGAATAATAAAAATCTTCATTACGAAGTTATTACTATAATTTCTGATGATGACTGGGTACTCTAGTATTTATGTATCTGTCTTTCGTGTCACACTCTTAGGAAAATAGTCGAAAATAGGCCAGGTTACAGATTTTGGAAATATGTTACGTTTTATTTGCGAAAATTAAACCAGATTGCAGAAGATAGCCAAAATGAGAATCCTTATCCTTCCTTCCTTCCTTCCTTCCTTCTTGTTCATCCAACGTTGAAATACAAATAATAAAGATTTTACAGCTGCCATAGCGCTCTCTTGGAATCTGATTTTTATTACTTTCCCCATAGAGCGAAACTATATTTGCTCTCAGATCACCACGTACAAATCAGTAGATGATCAACAAAGCACAGGAGACCGATTTTTCAGGGTGCAATAGACGCAGCAATTATTTTTTCCAGCATGGTTTCTATCTTTGGCGAAGCACTTATCGCTTGAGCGCAAAAATTTCGTTTAACTGAAGTCGTACCTTGGCATATTCAATGAGGTTAATTAAATTTACTGGTGATTGATTGCTTTCTAATATAAAATGATATTTTCGCATGTCATATAAGGCAAGAAAGGAGTGTGCTGCACAGAAGCAGAGATCACTCATTCCTTAAGACAATTAATCTGAGTTGGCCGTTATATACCGTATCCCTCAGAAGCATATTAGTAACAAAAGTATGATCAATGAAGAAAGGTCATCACTAATTCGTCGCTGTCGTTTTTGACAGCGTGAGCACTCTAGTAGACAAATAAGCAAACCCATGAATACACACAGATTTTTATTAAATCGCAGACGTTCTTTGATCAGAATGGTAGTATGAGCACCAATTCATGATGTACTCTGAACATGAATCTCATTTCCTATTGTAATGCATTATGTCAGTAATTTGTATGCTAACAATTTTTTAGAGTGCTTTAAGATACGTTGCAGTCGATTCTTCCCACAAAACTAGTTTTTTATTCCCCCGTTTCCCTCAGATACACACCTGAGTGAACCGAGTTACCTTCTGCACCTGGCGGAGCAGTACGAGCGGCAGTGCCACACTCTTCTGACTCTGCTCAGAGGGTAGAGTGCCGCTTAGTTTGTTTCCTAGTAACATGCTGCAAAACTGGCAACACTTTACCCTATAAGGATCGACCAACTAATACATCAGTTTCTCGCAGCAATATCTCTATCTGAACTGTCCATATGGGTTAATGCTTCCAAAGTTCTTCGAGAGTAACGGTTCCTCGTCTTTAGACGGATTTTTTTTTTTTGTGCCCCTCCCACTTATCTTTCACAATGTACTGTAACTAGCACACCTGCTGTCAACAAACACAGTGAAAATATTGCACTAACAGCTCCCTGTTTCTCATGCCTTTCAGTACCGTACCTTATTACGCAGTGTCTTTATTACTTTTTTATTGCACTTTTCATCAAAGTACAATGATTATGATTAATGTTAACTTGGAAGAAGCTGGAGACTATTTTTCGCATACGACAAGGAAAGAACGTAATAGTCAGTTCTGTCGCACTTAACTTTAACCGTGGAATCAACTAGCGTTTTTGCTTTAAGTTCACCTGCACCTTGAGATGCACCTTCGTAATACACACTTGATCCTAGACTTCGCTGAAAATGTCAAAATTACAGAGCCCTGTCAATTCAACATAGCAGTACAGCTTTCTCCTGCTGACAGAACGTACAGAAAAAAATGAACGCATAACTCCGTCAAGCAGCGCAACAGTAACGAAAAAAAGGTTCAAACTGGTTCTAAAACTGTCATTTTCTTTATATCAGCACCAAAATCTAATAATTTGTGCCTCTTGATGGTATTAACAATTCCAGTAATTTTCATGAAAATCCGTTCATAACTTTTTAGTTACGCTTTTAATAAACATTATAACAAACATAAGTCAAACTCACAAACAGACCAACCGATCATCAAAATTTAATAATTTATGTCTTTTAACGGACAAAAACATAACCTCCTCGACAGAGGTGATTAGAAAACTTCGATTTCCATTGCAAAGCAGCCCTGAAATGCCGTAAGAATTATAAATGTAAATGAGAAAATGCGTTAGAAATGTGCAAACAGTTCGCGTTTGATTTCAGTATTATTTGCCATTACTCGGAATTGACTGCTCCTTCTTCAGTTTTTATCCTTTCAAAATACTGCACTTAGTCGGTTCCCTGACGCACAGAACGACAGTGTAAGCAGAGCCTACTCAAGCATTGCAGAAAACCAGAACGAAGACAGCCACAAAAAAAAAAAAAAACTTCAAGACCTCGGCTAACATGC
This sequence comes from Parhyale hawaiensis, assembly GCA_001587735.2. Classification (NCBI taxonomy): domain Eukaryota; kingdom Metazoa; phylum Arthropoda; class Malacostraca; order Amphipoda; family Hyalidae; genus Parhyale; species Parhyale hawaiensis. Next base: position 16,805,949 of record LQNS02278170.1, on the reverse strand, counting down.
TTACTGGATACACAGGAATTGCCCACTCTCTGGCAAGCTTAACCGATCTAATATGAGTGATTAATGCAGAAAGCATGCGAATTGCGACAGTAATACAAGTGAAGTTAAAATTTGTATCATTGCGTGGAGACCCTTGTATCCTCCAAGTGCCTCAGACGTTCTCTAAATTTGCTCTGATTGTCAGAGGTAACAGAGATCAGAACATTGGAGTAAATATTTATTCCTTAATAGCATTGTCGACTATCCACGCAGTGGAATTTCCTTCCCAGTGACTATATTTAGAGGCCGATATAACAATCATCGGTTCTTGGGAAAATCCCGAGGATAGTATTATCGTGTTGAGCAATGTCTACTACTGCACTTCTGCCTCGTTAGCCACGGCCTCATTTGCTGGTTTTCAACAGTAAATTAAAAAAAAAAACCGTCGGTAGTAAAACTCAAGAAGCTTGAGAATATTGAAATGAGCATGGACAACAGCCTCATGTAGGACGGCTGAATGATACGTTCATATGTTGACATCAACTAATTGTAGCGGAAGCATGGATGTACTTCCATCAGAGCGTTTCCAGCCGGCATACATTGTGCTGATCAGGGCTCTGTGACAAGGAGGTTTAACGTTCAATCTCCTTGCTCAAAGCGCCATCGACTGCCATCATCAAAGTTGTGTCAGGCTGGCTGCACACCAACGCAACTGGTTACATGCAATTAGTAGCATACAACGTGAAACTTAGCTGCATACAACCATTCAATACTAAAACATAGAACCACGCACGCGGAGTTGCAGAAACTATAGCTGCATGCAACTCATTCTGCGCATATCTATGTGTTTGCATTAAATGGTGGCATGCAGCTTTATTTTCACGTTGCTTGTAATTAATTGCATGCAGCCGGTTGCGTTGTAGTGCGAGCCGCCTTAGGTCTCAGATGCGGCTTCCCTGGCGGTGCATGCCTTGACCGGGTGAGTCCGGAAGGACTATAGTTCAGTTTCTGCTACTACAAGCACTTTCTACAATAAATTTCCGTACGAAATAAATGATATGCTCAATATCAACAGCAGAAACAATGCTTGCATTTAATCTTCATTTCCTACAGAAATATATCATTAACGCATGCAATCAGCAATGTTACTTGATGAATCAGCTTTAAACTACTACTAACATGATGGCAATAGCCGGGGCCGGGGCGTGAGTGCCAGTTTCTCTCTGGGAATGGGGCTATTGATCCGTCTGCTGCTGCGTATCTAATCTAACCAACCCTCTATGCCCATATTATAACGCGGCAGCTGCAGTCGGTCTTCAGTGTGAAGTTTTTTCAAAACTACAGAGAAGTCGTCCGTTATTAACGAGGGTTTCCGTCCGTCACGAGCTTTATTAAGAAACACACTCGGTCTTTTGCTGTCTTCTTAGGTTGACCGCTTTGACAAAGGCCACCAGTTGGCCTTTCGAGAGATGCCGCTTATTTTTCATTGATCTTAAGTTTACGATTATGAATCTGGCCTTTGCCGGCTTCTGGAGCGATTATGTCTCTTCCTTTGAGACAATGCAGCCACAGAACTTGAAACGGAGCGAATGTTGCTGCGGTTACAGAACTTGCTGTCAACTGGAATGAATTTCTGATGCATGGTAATACGATCCGATCATTTGGAATTATACTAGTGGCCCTTGCCTTCATTAAATGACGGCAAAAATAATTACTTCAACGAAACTCTGATTTTTCCTAGTCATCTGGGTGTTGTCGTGAAAAAATATTGTCCCTTCTCCGTCATTTATCGTCTTCCCAATTTGTACATCATGAGTTCCTCGCATGATGTGGGAAGGAAGAGAAACCTGGTATTCATGTTACCGACAAGAAATATTTTAGACGTTTTCACTGACTGATTGTCAGATTTCGCCAGCCAACATCCCCTTTATCATTTTATTGGGCCCTTGAAAAATATTTTTGTCGGAACAGTGCAATGGAAAATAATCATATATGGTTACCTTGGTTGCACACACCCATTAACAAACACATATTCACCCGATGGTACTGCAAGGAAACTCCCGCTACCCATCTCAGGGTGCACGGCTGTAGTCGACATGTAGGCCCCTGTGATTAATGTGGCCCTCTACCTGACCGTCCCTATCGCTGATTAGGTCAGTGTCCTTGCAGTGAACTATAAAAAGAGAGCCGATGACTCTGCCATGCCGAGTATTATGACTTTACCTCTTTGGCTGGGAACCGAATGTCTAATGGCAAGACAACAAACGAGACAGCACTGTAAACCATGTGTTCTCCCTGCGAGTGCTTGTGGTTGGCGCTTCAACAAACGATTTTCTGTATTTAACTAGAGCACTTTGAAAGTGCACACCTCCGTTATGGAAGGCACTGGTAACAACAAACACAAATTCGTTCTGAGACCGTAATTTTCTTTGTAGCAACACCAAAATCTAATCATTTGTGTCCTTTGATGGTATTAAAAGTTTCTGCAATTTTCTTGAAGATCTGCTCATAACTTTTTGAGTTATGCTGCTAACAAACATTATGATGAACATAAGTCAAGAATACAAGCGAACCAACCGATCTACACCAAAATTTGATCACTTATGTCATTCAACATTACTAACAACGCTTGTCAATTTCAAAAAGATTCATCAAGAGCTTTTTGAGTTATTGACCTAACAAGCACAAAATCAAACACAGCAACAAATACACGGTCATTCACCCTTCGTAATAATCCTAAAAACTCATGCAAATTTCTTGAATTCCGTCCATAGCGTTTTGAGTTACGGCATTGACAAAAATGAGGCAGATAAACAAACAATTTCATCTAAATCTGTCCATAATTTTTTGAGTTATCTTGATGGCAGACAGACAGAATAACAGACAGACAAACCCTACGAAAACATATCCTCCTTGGCGGAGGTAACTAGTTATTTAATTTTTACTGTTTGCAAAGCGCGGCTGAGAAGGAAGAACACTTTACTTGTACCAATGGCTAAAATGGCCTAATTGCTTTAGTGAAAGGATCTAATCCTTTTAATTATTAGCACACGGCTGACTGGCTGGACAATAATTGTTTACTTACCCAAGCTCGACAACTTTTATTTAACTAGGCAAGTCTGTGAAGTATAAACTGTATTTTTTACAGCCTTATATTGTTCACTTTTTACTTGAGTAAGAAGACTGCCCTATTTCTAGGTCTTAATATTACAACAATTACTGCCTGTGTTCATTTTTTTTTGTGATATTCACTTTCTCACTGTGCTGGCTGTCAGTTAGTTCCAGGAAACATTCGACTGGGCGCCGAAATTAAGCCTCCGAGGCTACTGTAGAGTATTTAAAAACTTTGAATTGAGTTACAGTTGTTAGAAGTAACGCGATTACGCAGAGCTTGCGCCCATTTACGGAGCAATATTGCGTTTTTGGATGTCTCAAGCGCAAAATATTGAGGGTCAATATCTGTAGCTCAGTGCAACGCATCGCAGCCAGCGCACTTGCTTGAAGTTGCGAATGAGTCAAGCATGGAAAGCCTAAGTTTGAGGCCGACTCGGGCGTGGCACAGACACGCTGTCTCAACTCTCATAATTAACTTTTGGAAAGCTGGTTGTATACGCCTTCATGTGCATCAGCCAGGCCCTATAGCTATATGGTTTACGCATCAGAACTAATTTGACTGAATGAATCCTTTTCTTCTGCATACTATTCCATCTCTGAATTATTGACGTAAACTCTATAACCAGCATAACTTCAGAATATCTAATGGTTAAGTCCCGTAAAATCTTCTGGCCATTATAAGAATAGCTTTAAAGTACCGTCCTGTTTTTTCTGTTAATAATACTTATTATTCCGCTAGAGTACACCAAGACTAACGTTCAAACAGGCTCTAACGGTATCATGTATCTCATATTTACATGAACTACTTAATCGGTTAACAGCATAACATCAACTGAGTATTGCCACCATTATGTGGTATGCTATTTTTCTTCATTATTTCTGATTCATCTCCTGTAAACTACCCCAGCCATCAGTTATTTATCCAATGCTGCATTTATCGCTACTTCGGCTGACCCGATTGCAGAGTTCTACAGCATTAACTGAGCATTATAGCCTTGTTGTCGCTGTATTAGAAGAGGCTTGGAATAAATCACTTCCCTCACCATCAAGGCTCGAGGATAACGTCGAAGTCACGGAGCTTGATTTGCAAGCCCAGAGGGAACGTTCGGAAGACCTCGGCAAGTGGGGCCCACCCCTGCCAAGTTCCGACGGTGAAAATCAGTTGGAAGAAGTAGAGCGGCTGCGCAACGCCTGGCAGCAACTGAGTGCCGATGACCACAAGCAAAAAATGCTTCAGAAAATTCTATCCAAGGTAAGGATATTGAAAGGGTGTGTTAGTTAAGATCATGAGACGCTCGGAAGTTTTTTTTATTGCATTATCCTATTATGACTCGCGTTTTAGATATACCTAAAATGACGCAAATGGTGTTGTTTCCGCAATAATTTTATGCATTAATTGGGCTGTAGTATAAAGCGAAAGGGCGGTATAGTGTCTAATACTGTATTTTACGTGCTATGGCTACAGCAGAACGTCCTACCTTTTCTTCATATGGTAAAAAATTAGGTTAGAATTTTTTTAATTGAATTTGCAGCGTGCTATCATATCATTGCGTACTGTCTTTACAAATGAGAAACGAAATCAAAGTGAGCTGATTTTACCAATACCTGTCAGAGGTTGTTATTTTCTTTTTAAAAAATAGTATTTCAATTAGAAGCAATCCGCTCAAGAATAGCGTAAAGTGGAATGAAAAATTGCTAACCCAAATTAAGGGTCAAAAAAGGAACTAGAACTTTTACTGCAAGTGAGGGACTTCATTTTTTACCCCTAATGTGAGTTATTCATTTTTTACCCCACGTTACTATAATAGTTCACTATTATTCCTACAGCCCGCAACAGTGATGGTACCAAAGTATATACAGCGAGTATTTGCAAGGTTTAGCTTGTGCTTTGTTAGAATATGCATTTTCATAAACGCAAAACCATGTACGTAAGGTGTGTAAATGAATTATTGAGACTTGGCACAGCGTTATTCCATCTGGCAACACTGGTGGCTCGCCGTACGTGTAGGATGCAGTCCAAAACAGGGTATTCCATCAGGATGAGTGCGATGTCAGTAGGGACAGCAAGTGGTTGAAAGCAATGGTAGTCGTGAAACTTCTCTTTTTCCGCCAATGGATCAGTAATGATAAGATTCACTGAGAAATATGTCGTTTTTTCCGCCAATGCCTCAGTAAGGATAAGATTTACTGAGAAATGTGTTTTCCCATTATGTCCGTTAAGTTAAGAATAAGATCAGCAAAGTAATATATCGAACCTCTATCGTTAATACTACTTATTTTGCCCGTATCTTTTTCCGAATGAAAGAAATACAAGTCTTTTTTTCATATCCTGCAGTCTCATCTACAGTACCATTAATTTTCTAAAGTCTTTCGAAAGTTCAAACTTTTCCCACAGGCAGCAAGTTTCAAATTTCTACTCGTCCTTAAAAAGTAAAGGCAAGACTTTAAAGCTTTTTTTCAGTCTCCAAACTTTACAGAGCTCTACATCACTCAGCCGAACTTAGGACCTAACGCTTAAATCTTAGATTCTCATAGCGAACCAGTGGGCAGAACGTTTGGAGGACGTGGAGGCGAATATCGGGGCAACTCTTCTAAGTCCGATCCTGAAATTAGTGTTTTACATCGTAAAAGACCTTCCGTCATCTTTTACGTAGTGTGCTATTATTGGGAAATTTGATGACTACTGTGAAAGGTTAAAAGGTAATCCATAACATAATGCGATTATTGTTTTGAGTATTACGTGCAGAACTACATCAAAGTATTTCGTACTGTGCGATTAATCGAAAATACAGTATAACATATTTTTTTCTTTACCATACATGATAGCCATTTATTGCCTGAATTAAGTCTCACATTTGGTGTGAACAGTACTATTTGCTGTGCCTACAACTAATGTATACACGAGGCACTAAATTATGGGCTAAGATATCTTAACGAACGAAATATGGTAGCTAGCTTGTCTCGTCGTGGGTATAGAAAAAAAAAAAACAGGAGGAAAAATGCCCCGGTAAAGCCCCGCTTATGACGCAATATGTATTTATCACATCTAGTTAGTTGTTTTTGTTGCAAGTTGAATCAGAATAAATAAAATTAAACTGTACTAAGCTTGCCTAACAAATTCTAGCCTAGTCTAACTTACGGCACGTTCGAATGAGTCGTCAAAGTCGATCTAAGCGAAGCCAACTCTGCTTACCTGGTCTGGAAATACAGATCGGAAATTTGTGTGCATTGCGTTGAATAGTATTCTAGGTTGTAGAAGCAACCCGATTAGGCTAAGCTAACTGAAATCCATTTCACAGAATGAGTTTGAGTTCCCATTATTCATCAATCTGACAGGTAATCGATTAAGCGTCAGAGCCTGGAACATAAATAGGTCAACGGACCGAAGCCTGGGTACCTTTGTGAAGTGTTGGACAAGGCAAAGCTGAAGCGCTTAATTTCGCTGCCCAACCGACCATGCCCTTAGTCTAGCTTCTTCTAATGAAACCAATCCTTACCTATCCTAACCTAACCACACCTAACCGTAGCGAACTTGCTCGAACCCAATTATTCTAAAATAACTTAGTTTAACATAACCTCGCTTAATCACATTTACCCTAACCAAACTTATAACTTCACCTCATTTAACGTATATTAGGGCTTGTTGCAATCCACATGCAACTACCGCGTGAAATTTAGCATAGCAAGATATAAATAAGTTTACTTTAACTTACAGTCCTTCTAAATAACTGAATTGAGCGCCTAAATATAATTCCAAGAGACTGGCGGGGCTTTTTTCTCCTGAGGCTCTTTTTCCGGATGACCTCGTCGTTACTATGATGAAGATGATTTTATGCCGGGTCCACATTATGCGACGGTGCGTTCAACTCATGACCGGACGTTCAGCTTGCCGTCATTCAACTCTAGTATTTTCCAGGAATGTCCAATGGCTACTACACACGCTAGTCAAAGGAATGAGTTTCCTCAGTTGCTTGTCCGAACGTTTTATTGTGCCATTCTAAACACAACTTTTAGTTTACCAAAAACGGTGTAAACCTGTTAGTCATCAAGTTCAGTTTTCTAAGCAAGTGCCGCTAGTTGAGTTTCGCTCAACAAACTTTGAGGGAATTGTTACTCAAAATTCTTTAGAAATGTGTGTGCTGTTTCAATGGCAACATGAACGCATTCGGAGCCCGAGATGACGATACTCGTTCTTTACGCTAGCATGAGTACATTCTTTTAAATACCTTCACTCTTTAACTGGAGCAACGGACGAGCTGCACGACCTCTTATACGCTCAGTGTGTGAATGTGTTGGAGTTATGTTTATAATCTTCTCCTCTGCTGGTCAACCCCGCAATAGGTTGCATTGTTTTATGTAATTTTATTAATTAGAAACGAAATTGTTACTAGTATAGTTACAGCATATCTGTACGACTGAAACTGAATTTCGTAGATGAGGTACCTGGAAGCAAAAAAAAAAATAATGGACTTGAAAATTAAGTACGTAAATCAAGGAGGCCTATATCGAGGACTACCTGTATTCCATTCCTATAAGTGAATACAAGTCCCTGTTGTGGACAATCAATAGCCATCAAAATAAATTTGTCATGCATGCGATTGGATGAGAAATCCCCGAAGGATATTAAAATATTTAGGAATAGACCATGAGATAATATTCATCTCAGGTTTGTGCAGAATAGCGAGGCAGAAAAACTTTGGGGAACTCCCTGTAAAATTATTTGGAAATTGAAGTTTGATTGATCGGTCGTGCATTACTACTATAACCTTTTTCAATTCGGCAATAGTGTGATTAACGCACATTTCCAAAAACAAATCTATTTAGTAGACATATGGCAATGGTTTAGGCTGAGAAAAAGAATATTGTTGAATGTATAGTTATCACCCGCGGGTGAAACAAAGAGCGATGATAACGTTTTCATTGAAGATTTGAGTATATTTTGGTTTATCTATCCACCTAAAAAGAGGGAGAAGGAGTTGAGCATTGTTCATAATTTTTTGCGGGGAGTCAAGTGCGTTGACCAAGATGTAAAACATGTGAAGACTCTGGAGTAAGCGAGCCATCAATGATGACGGCGTTGAATTTTGTTGTCTGTCCACTCGAAAAGAGGCGGAAGGAGTTGAGTCATATGAATAATTTTTATCAGGCAGCCACGTGGGTTTACCGACATGTGAAAATGACAAGAAACTAAAGTTACCTGGCCATCAGAATTGACGGCGCTGAATTTGTCCCCAGCGCAAGTGATGGTCTTACGCCACGAGACATTCTTGTTATCACAAGAGAATAACATACAACAATACCAGAGCACTCTGAGAGCGTATACCTTCGCCAAGCGAGACTATGTTCAGTACCAAAAAATTCAGATTGGTTTTGAAACCACTGTTTTCTTTTATATCAACACCAAAATCTAATCATTTGTGCTTTTTGATAGTATTGTTAGTTTTTATTATTTCTTGAACATCCATTCATAGCTTTTTTGGTCATGCTGCTCACAAACATAAGTCAAACACCCAAACGAGCCAACCGATCATCCCCAAAATTTAATCATTTAGCTCTTTTAGCATTACTAAGAATTTCCTCTGAATTTCATAAAATTCCATCCATAACTTTTTAAGTTATTGTGCTAACAAGCATAAAATCAGACGCAGCTACAAAAAAACGAACAAACAAATCATCACAAAAATTTCTTCACTTACTCTTCGTAATATACCTAACAACTCATGTAAATGTCATAAAAATCTGTCTATAACTTTTTGACTTATGGTACTAAGAAAGAATAGGCAGACAAACAAAGAGGCGAACAGATTTTCACCCAATGTAACAGCAGACTATAGCTTTTGACATTGACGCTCAAGGTCGCTGGTTCAAACCTTGCTCCTAGCTAGGCAAGTTTTTCACGGCGCTTAACGTGATTAGTCAGCATCTTGTCTGAATACTGCTGTGGGCTTACTGACCTTTCCCAGCAATGGGGAGGGTCGGGGTACAGATTGTCACATGGAGCTTTCCGCCACTGCCGCCATAACTTTAAACGACTATGGTCGACTGCAGCCGTATACTCCTTTTGGGCCTGTAGGCCTATATCTGCATCGCACACCAGTGCGTGTGAATTTCCCATTTGGGGGTACGGTCACGTTGACTTTACCTTCACCGTTTACTGTTAACATGCCTAACAATCCCTGTAAATTTTGTAATGATCCGTTCATATTTTTTAGTTATCTTGATGACAGACAAATAGACAGACAAAAGACAGACAGGGACGACAAAATCATAACCTCTTTGGCAGAGGTAATAAGTACTGAAAAACGTATGGACAATATCATACGAAAATACCAAGTTTCTTTAAATCTTAGGAGGTACAGTTTACGCACATATTATAACTAGCACTGCACTCCGAAAGCCTTGACCCCGCCAAGCGACGCTGTGCTAAATTTTTGAATGGTAGGCAGACAGACAGACGGAGAAACATTTCATCACCAAAATTTAGATAATCTGTTCCTCGTGATATTCCCAGTAACTCCTGTAAATTTCAAAATGATCCGTCTATGTAACTTTTTCAGTTATGTTGCTGAAACGCCGACAGAAAAAAAACCCGGCGTACGTAAATATAATGCACTACTGTATGTACTAAGACTATACAAAATTTGCGACTTCTTTTATTTAAATCAGACTGTCAAGTTACAGTTTAGATCGCGAATGTAATCGTTTAACTTACTATAAAAATCTTTGATTTAAATCAACAAATTTATGATTGTTTTCATCTTTCCAAATATTTTTCTATTCAATTCAATCAGTTTAATTGCACTCTAAGCATTTAGAGACGGTTTATATTATTGCTATAAGCATAATAATCTTTGATTGTGTCTATATCAGTGTGTATAAAACGATCCGCCTGGTTTTGTGGAATATATCAGTGAGACCTATGTTCGAAGAGATTTAAGGAGTAAAACTCTTGCGTAAGCTTTACTCCTATACGATTATTTTATTCTCGTTGTTATATATATAAAATTTATCCACTGATTATATACACTCGCCTCGTAGCAAAAAAAAGAACAAAATGACGAAAGTTTTTCATCTGCTTCGTGGAGATGCGGTCAAAGCTTTCTGAGATGGAAACAGCTCGCTGATTCTGACTGTAAAAACTTAATAGTTGTATCAGTGTGTGCGACACTCTAAGGCTAAGTGCTATCATTGTGAAATAGATTAAAGGGCTCCGAGATCCCGTCTGCAGCGATAGCGTTAACCCTTTTTCTTATGCGTCGGACTACTTGCCTCGTAGGATAAGCACTAAAGAAAATTTTGTATGGTGACCACGCTACGATAGAAAGGGTTTTAAAGTGTGGCACTGCCAATCCTCAACTGTCCATACAGCGTATAAATTCTCGTAACAATGGCAACATTTGAAGCGAAGCACAACTGTAATTTTGATAGTAAATCGATACAAATCGGCCTTGAGATTTCTCGGATAGCGTTTCTGTGTAACACGGACATTACGAACGCATTCTTCATGAAATTCTGATGTTTGGAATTCAGTGCTACCGCTAGAAAGCGAGACAGACTCAAGCATTACTCGAGGTCGATACTGTGTTCAAATATATAGAATATAGTTCAAGAAAAGCTATAGTTATTTCATAAGCTCAAGGATGTAAAGGTTGGCGTAATGGAACTCATCTCTCTGTTCTTACACCCACCGAAAATATCTCTTTACTTTGGTAACAGCAACTGAACTTTTTGGTAAAAAAAATTAGCTCTAGGACGAGCTGCTGGAGATGCTAAAATAACCCACTGCTCTTCACAAGAATGAAATACATTGGAAGTAAGCTGGTAATATGGCTAGAAAAGTAATGGCAGTATTTAAAAATTTTTTTCACCAGTAAATGCGGTTTAGTCAAAATAGTGACGGTCAGATGTTTTCAGCTTCCATTATGTAAGTGGGGCGCTAGTACCGTCGATGGTGATGCGCCTCATCTAATCAAGTGAGTGATTATGTAAGCATTTGAATCCTATCTACAACAAGAGGTCTTTGCTATAATGGAGATCTAGCAGCCGAGTGCTGATCCCAAGCAATTACTGCTACGTTCGTGGTGTATATATCTGAACAAAATAGCGTTCTTTTCAGAAATAAACAGAGACAGATAATATTTTGTAACTTCTGAGTGTGAAATGGGTTGAAGTTACTTTTTAGGTGAAAGTAGAGTGCACCTGAAAATTGCTTAGTGTACCTTTCTGACAAACTATAGTATGATGCTTGTCATTTCCTTTCAATTAGCACAGTAATGTGTAAACTCTATATACTGGCACAGCACGACCTCGCATCACAATAGTCAGAACCACACAGATTCAGGCCGAATTGGCAATATCACGCGTTCCTCACTTAGACACGCTCACGGTTATACACATACACTACACAAACTGTCCATTATAATTATGCATCTGGACTTCGTTAGATATACTCGGGAAGCAAAGAGTGTAACGGGAGGACTCAATGGAGATAAAGTAAAACTTAGCCGTGACCGCATGTTGGCAAATGACGTCACGTTGACGAGTAAAACTATTTGAGGGTCGGAACTCAGGCCTTAGTAGGTTGGGCGTCTAATCCTAAGCAAAAATATAGGTAATGTTATAGTCATGGTGCGAGAGAAGCCATAGCAGCCGTCATTGCTCAAACTTTCAGCACTCGACGGCACCCATATTACCGTGTTTTGTGCATGGGTGCAGCGCAAGTAACTGGTCAGTCAGGAGCGAGAGATTGCATGAATTAAGTCGAAATAATACGGTGATATGTTTAAATGTTTTGTCAAGAACATTGGAAACTGGATATGAAGTGTAAATAAGGCTTCACTTCAAAGAAGGAGTTGAATCAGGGAGCTATACCGGCCCAAATCATGCCACTGCTGCTGTGAAAGTTTCCACCAGCCTCCACTGCAATTTTCTATTGATAATTATTGTTTATTGTTTAATTACTATACACTTACTTCATTTATGTGCTTAAAGGATGAAATTTACAATTTACTATAATTTTTCTTGCGAAATTAATTAAAAATCTATAAGCTGCTCAGTAGTATTGTTCGTCGATACGTCGTCATTGATGACGTCATTTTTCTAAGCTATTCTCTCGTCATGCAGTCCTCCCGATACGCTCTTTGCTTCCTGTATATACTTTAGTGACTCGGAAGGTAAAATTAATCCTGGCGAGCTTACTGTAATTTGAATCGGGCATGCAACTGGGTATTGCACTTTGACGACCCTGAAAAATATCCTAAGTACGTGTACGCTTCTCACACCAGTAGCATTCAACAAGAACAGACATAAAAAAATTGACGTTTATTTACCTTCTCTCAATGGATTCCTGTGAGTAGCATTCTTGTGAAGAGAGTGAACTTACAAGCTTATAAGTACTTCTAGATTGCAGTGGCACAGGAAATCGTTCTAGATGAAATAGAAAGAAAAAATACACTTACGAAGCGACCGAAAATCAATTATCTTTGCGAAAAGTCGATGACGTCAATGCTTTCGTATTATTAAAAATAAAATATTCCATGCGTTGTTACGGATTTCGACAGATAGCGTCCATCGTCAGAGACGTGTTTGGTGAGGATCATCCTGCGAGGGATCTCCTTCAAGTCGACGCCATCACTAACGGGACCGAGGGATCGTCAGGTAAGCATTTCTCCGCCAGGTGATACATCTGTCCCAACGTTGGGTTGACTTAGGACGGCCATCAAAATGATCTAATCCTATTAATGTTAATTTATACGGAGCTACAGGCTACATTCACTGTGCTTACTACTTAGGAATCAAGGAGTTGATCGATATGCGATTGGACTTGAGTCCAATTTTGGCTGTCTGGAGCGCCATCATTTAGTGCTTAGCGACCATCTCCTAAATCGTAATCCAAGGGGGCAAATTCACATCTTAGGCTTGCTCCTTCGGAAAAATTAATGATAATAATTGACTTAAGCACTGCCGGCTGCCGTGAGCCAGTCGAACACGCCTGTAGTAAAATTTCACTCCTTGGTTTGTACGTACGATATGTTTATCTTTCATTCACTAATACGAAGGGTCTACTAACTCTTAGAACCATTATATCAGGTTTTTGATGCTAAAATGTATCGCATATATTCTAGTGCGAGAAGTTTTCTGGTGACGTCAGTTTTGGACACGGGAGTTGCCCACGTCGTCGTATAGTCTAGAATGTCCCTCTTGTCAAGGCAATCGTTATCAAGTACTAAAGAGAAGTCATAAGCGCAACGGAAATAGAGCCTTTCCGTTGACTGGCTTAGCGTTTCTTTCTTTTCTTCTTCAGAAGAGGTGTGAGAAAAGTGCTGCTATTTTCTAAAAAATATTTGTCTTGTTTCTTTTTTTTAATGTAGCAGCAGCTTCAGTACATGACAAACCTCATGTGTGTCTGTTTGCGTTCAATGATTCTGAGGCCTCCAGAGTAGTCGTTAGTGCCTTCAGGGGGCTGTAGCTCTGAAATATTGCTCTAAATGATGAAGTGCTGCGCAACCATGCGGGCAGGTGGAGTCGAGAGGATGGACGGAGCTCGTTTTGCGGATGCTGTAGTAACACTAGTAGGTACACTATGTCATTACACAAAGTAACTAGGTCTACTAGTGCTCTAGTATATACTAGGCTCACTAGTGCAATAGGTTCATTTGTGTACCAATGCCCACAATAGCACAACGTCAACTATATACCGTTACACAATATATTCACTAGCGCACGAGCTACACTAATATTATAGGTACACTTAGCAGATTGGTACACTAGTTATGTACATAACTATACTACGTATGTAACGTATACGAACGCACTACCGTACTAGGTCCAGTAATAAACTACGTACTCCTGGTTCACTAGTATGCTGAATACAACCGTGAAATAGGCATACAAGTAAACTAGGTTTTGATTAGAACACCATGCAGTCTAGTAAGTTAGGTGCACTACATGGGCGGCGCCTCAGCAGAGCCCGAGACCGAAGAGGGCCAGAACTGCGTCTAGTAAACCCAGTGAGATGTATACTAGCCCAATAGCTGTACAAAGTACAATAGTACTATAAACTCACCAGAGCATTCTGTAAACTTGTAGACCAAGTGAACTCGTGCCCCATGCAGTCATTAACTAGAGCACCCTGATAGCGCATACCTACGCCAAGCCAAGCAATGTTAGAGAAAAACTGAAATTGATCCCGAAGTCTTTATTTCTTCTTTATCATCTACAAAATTTGGCCATTGGTGCCTTTTGTTTTTTCAACAATTCCTGCCAATGTTATGAAGGGCCATGGATAACATTTTGAGTTCTGTATGCTTATGATAGATATTTTAATAAGCATTAGTGAAGCACAAAAAACGGACAAACCGAACATCTCCAAAATTTGGTCATTGTGTCTTTTATCATGCTCAAAGTTTTCTAGAATTTTCATGAATATGCATATGAAACTGTTTCAACCCAAGGATCCCGAATGCCTTTTCAGCTGGGGATATTGCAGCTTGCCGCAGTTCCTGCTGAGAAGGTTAGTTTGCTAGGTTCGGTAAGTTCTCTCTGTTCCGCAAAGTGAGCCACCGATCGAGGTGACCGACCTTTTCCCGCGGGACTCCTACCTTCGTCCGTGCGGAGAGCCACAGATGGGGCCAGCTGCCCAGGCGTTTTTTCTTCTGTCTTCTTCTATTTTCGGTTTTCGTCTCTTGCCCGGTACCGCCCAGCTGAGCAAATTCGTTCAGCCGAGCCGTGAGGGTTGGATATGTACGTGCTTTATATATTCGAAAGACACAGAATTCATTTACGTGAGTTCGCTGTCACTCTCGACCTTCCGGCAGAAATGCGGAGACAAAATATTTGACCTTCGGTGCGATGCGGCTGAGAATCGCTGCGCTAGCAAACTTTCTTACTAACTGTGAACCTTGAAGCTGTTTGATTTATGTTACTGACCAACATAAAAGCATATCTAGAAATAAACGAAAGGATAAATAGATTGAATAAAGATATAGTCACTTGTGCGTAGTAGTAACCCTAACAATTCCTACAATATTCATACAGATCGGTCCGTAACTTTCTGATGAGTTATGCTACCGAGAAAAAAACAGGAAGACACACAAACAAACGGTTAAACGGATATTCACCAAAAGTTAATCATCTGTTCCTCCTAACATACCTAACAATCACTGTAATTATTTTTAAAGGTCCGTTCAAAACTTTTAAGTTAACTTCGAGACAGACAAACAGGTAGGCAAGCAAACCAACTCGACAAAAACCATAACTTTCTAAGTGGAGGTAATTAGCATGTCAGAAATCCTACTACTCTAGAATGCTAGAGCACTGCTAACACTAGGCACTTTAACAACAAGAGTCTTCATGGATATCTGCAGCCTGAATGATAGCACCGTCACACTCGGTAAAAGTATGGCCGACACTAAGCCAAATATTCTCTAGACACAACCCTAACTGGACCGCCAGCAGATATTACCGACACACACGGCACTTGGGTCCAGTTATTTTTACTTTCATTTCACTAACACTAGATGCAATGCTGAAATGCATTCCGGGCCCACATTAAGTTTTGTTTACGCTACAGCAACTTATAACTTCAGTTTATGCCGAAAGTCGCACGATCTGTGAGCCCCACCCATGTAATGGCACTGTAAAACGTTACGAACGAGCCCCCGTTGGCCGGTCAAGGAGAGACCTCGTTGCATTGTACTTCGGCTTTCATACACCAACGGGGGCTTGAGCTTCATAAGTAGTAAATTTGAGATACGACGGTCGTTCCAAAAAAAATTGCCTCCTATTTTCTAACTAAAATATTTGCACAGCTGCGAAGACTGACGTGGCACCATTAAAACGAGCGACCTTGTGTGCTCCAGAATTTTTTATGTAATTACCACCATTCTCCGTACACTTTTGGCAGCGACAAACAGGAGTCTTGATGCATCATGGTTAAAAGTCAGCGCCTGCCGAGGCTGTCCGTTTTTCTTTTTTTTTTTTTTTTAAGGCTGCGATTGCGGCGTTTCCGTCGGGGAACCGCGGCTCACGTAATACGTCCTACTGAGATCTGAACAAGTGGAACAAGTCTGACGGTACCAGGTTTGGATTATACGGTGGGTGACTCAGCACCGTCCAACCGAACTTAGTCTCACATCCAGTGGTCTTTAAACTTGCGTGTGGCCTGGCTATGTGATGTTGCAAATGATAAATTTCCCTTCTCCCTGACCTTATACGGGCAATCCCGGTCTTTAACAACGTTTTAACATAACGGCCACAGTTGTCAGAGTTGACAGGCGGCCCTGGTTCCGAGAAATCCAGAAGGACGGCACCCTTCCTATCCCAGAAGACGGTGCAGGCTGCTGATAATTTGATCGGGAAGCACTTTGTTTTCTGGGATGATGGCTGTGTATCGGTGCCCGGAGCGCACTTTGTCACTCACAGCTCTGTCGCCTCTCCGAAATCGTCTAACCTATCTCCTAACTGTGCTGACATCACAGCATCGGCTTCGTAAACGTTCAACAAACCCCAGTGAATGCTGATTGGTGCAATTTTTCTGTATGGGGAATACAGTAACACATCTCTGCTTCTGACGCACGTCCATGACAGGGANAGGGATTGCTTTCTTAGAGTTTCGCACCGTCAAAATCTGCAACAGCGAGATATGACCTTCAGGTCTTGAATGCATAAATTCACTCATCATAACTATGTAATTTGCAGTCCCCCAGGATCCCTTCGATCGGAATGAAAAAAAAAAAATACGAGGCATTACTTTTGGAACGACCCTCGTACACTACGGGCCTGACTTTACAAGCTTGTGTCTGCCTTAATAAATCCTGTCCTGGAGCAGGAGCAGCAGGAGCTGGGGGTGTCACTCTGCTCACGCTGCTGGAGGTGCGCTTCACTGACCTCTGCATCAAACTGGATGCCATCGACCCAATCCTGAGGGACCAGACTTTCGCTGTAAGTTACGCTCCCGGCAATAACTTAGTCATAGCCTTAACCGCCCAACGCTGTTGTTCTTGATATTTTTAAGTCCCACACCCTTCATAAAATTAGTATCTAATATTTCATGGCACCTCTAGGAATGCAAAACGTTATTTTAGGATGGTAGCTTGCTGGCTATTTTCGTACGCCCTGAACCCGTTAGACGAGCTAACCCGAGTATATGGGTACAACAGTTGACTAGTGCACTAGGTTATTCGTATCAAATCAAAACCAATATGAAAAATGAAATTATATACTCCTGGTAGCAGGGGTAATACCAGTATGGTAGAAAATTTTGAACATTATTTGCATACAATTCCTGCACGTTAAAATCGCGCAATGATAATGTTTTACCTGTTAGCTAGTCGAATATTTCATTGATGTGCCTTAGCCGGGTATAATACCCCCCTTTCTATTCATCTGATAAAGAGCTACTATTCCTCGACGAAATACTATTTTGCTATGCATTATTGTCGGGCTAAGCCACGTATTTTTCCCTTTTCAATTAGTCTGATATACGCTCATTTTCTTAACGAAAATACGATTTTAGTATAAGTGTCGTGTAGCCGAGGACAGTGCGGCCCAATTTTGCCTCCCGATGCAGCGTCTGCACAAAATAAGAGAGCACTCGGCTGTCCGCGGGATATTGGGGCCAAAAGTTCTCACTCCCTCGGGCCCCCGTAGTTCTGCTCGCCTTACGTGACCACAGGGCCGAGATTGCAACTTCTGAGCACCGACTTAGTCTTGACGAACGTTGTGCTCTGCTTAATTCTGTTCCACTCTTGCCTTATCCCAAGGTGGGACTGCAACTTCTGGGCAGCGATGCTGATTAATTCGGTGCTATTTACTCCTAATCGTGGGACTGAGCTTATAGCTTTTGAGTAGTGATGTTGATTAATTCCGAGCTGTTGTCTCCTAATCGTGGGACTGAGCTTTCAGCTGCAGAGTACCGACTTGGTTTTGAGGAACGCTACTTTCTGCCTAATTTAGTTTATTTTCTTTATTCTAAGCTGAAACTGCGAGTTTTATATGGTGATGCAATATCGACGAACCCTGCGATTTGTTGAATTCTATTTCAATATCCTCGACTCTTTCAATTCTCAACTAGATCTCCAGTTCTGATCAGTGATGTGTAACTTTGACAATCGATACGAACGTGTTCTTTTCAAGTTTGATTATTCATTCACTGCAATCGAAAACGCATGGATAATATTACATTTTCTGAGTAGTAACTTGTTCTGACGAACACCGTACTTCCCGAAGTGCAAGATTGTTCATTATTTTCTCTAGTTGCATTCCTCATTATTCGTCAATAATTGCAACACTGATAATGTGTGGCCGTCTGAAAAGATTTCACTATTTTGTCTTCCATATCTATGCCCGTCCTAAACAGTCTACTATCACAAAGTTTTACTAATTCTTTAATAATCTCCTTTACTAAATATTTCATCGATTGGACTCCTCATAAATGGGTATATAGGCCACTTTTCTCCTACAGTCTTTCATACCAAGCAGGAAGAAAAAAAATGTGCATGCTATGCATATTCGTCTTTTTTCATTACTATTACGGAGTACGAGATCGTTTTTTTTTTCGTTACTTACCTTCCCCTGCCAGAATTCTGTGTCGTGTCGTCTCAAATACTTAAGCCGTAGTTCAGCTTCATGGGCAGCCAAGAATTCTGCTAGGCTATCAATAACCGACCGTCTATTCACTCCAAGCTCATCTCTGATGAACTACGACCTGCTAGACTACAATAATAATAAAAACCCAGCTAGGCCCATGTTCGTTCCAAGCACCCGGCGTTTTCTTATCAAAGTGGCATATGCCGGCATAATAAGATCAGTCATCAATCATTTTCCTACCAAATATTCATACTCAAAGAGTGGTTACATTATTTGGCTTAAACGAGACACCATTCTAGATAGACTGCGCATTCGCTATGCAATCGGTCACCTTCAATCCTCACCCTACAGCCTTTGCATATCCCAAGCTGCTGAGCACAGGGTAATTAATCTTGCACTACAAAGGCTAATACTGTCTGACCCTATGAGTCATTAATGTAAATTTTCTTATTAACGACATCGTTAGCATATATAAGCTTAGAGGGTGTTTTTCTGCTAACGGGTTTGCATGCAAATACTGAGCATTCTTTTCCATGAGAGGATCATTAGAAGTAAGAATTTGTTGTTCCAATAATGCTATTCTGATGCATTGATGAGAAACCAAGTTCAGCGTGGCTGAAAGCAAATTTTTTTTTGTTTTTTTGCATTTCAAAGAACGTGGTGCTTGGAATCTTATTACTTTATTTTATTGAGAAACTATACTGAAGAGGCACGACAAGAAAAAAGAAAAACATAAATTCCTTTTTTGCAAAGGGTGTAAAGCTAGAATTTCTGTATCTTGCTTGAACGGACAGCTTTTTGTAAGTATAGATCGACAGATTTATTACAAAAATAAAAATCTTTAGATTACATTTTTAACAGAGAATTAAACATTGCTGTATCATTGGAGCCATCCATTAATTCAGTCTGCAATTCTGGCATCCAAGCTAAAAAGAATTTGTATTTTATTATTGTAATATTTTCAAGTTCACTGCGTGATAGGGATAATAAAAACTGGTTTACGTCCATTATTAAAATCTTAGAATGGAACGTTTCGATGCACGAGCATCATCATCAGGCTGAAATAAAAAAGTACACACCAAGGTAAGTAACCGTTCAGGATTTTAAGGTATACNAAAAACTGGTTTACGTCCATTATTAAAATCTTAGAATGGAACGTTTCGATGCACGAGCATCATCATCAGGCTGAAATAAAAAAGTACACACCAAGGTAAGTAACCGTTCAGGATTTTAAGGTATACATACGACTAACTCTTTATACTTCATCTGCCAAGTTGTGATCCATTGCACTAGGCGGTCATGGTCTTGTTGGAGCTCAATGCTATCGCTGGTCTTTACAGCACGGTGGCATAGTTGAATGTCATCTGCTAATTTAGTTAAATTTCTGCGGATGTTGAGAGCATGAGGTAAATATGTATGAACAGCAGCGAGCCAAGCACGTTACCCTGTGGAACCGCAGTTGAGGCTTACATCCAGTCACTCGTCTTCTCTTGCAGCTTCATTCGCTAATGCCGACCAATGAGCCATGCTCGAATACCAAGGGTCTCTACTGTCTAAAATACCTTTTGGAAGGCTACGGTAGCTGCATGCTTCCGTTCTCAGCTCTGACACTTTGTATCGCTCGTTCGATGCCCCGTGAGGCACACGAGCTCTTTGCAGATCTTGGTGTGTTGNATTCGCTCCTGCCGACCAATGAGCAATGCTCGAATACCAAGGGTCTCTACTGTCTAAAATACCTTTTGGAAGGCTACGGTAGCTGCATGCTTCCGTTCTCAGCTCTGACACTTTGTATCGCTCGTTCGATGCCCCGTGAGGCACACGAGGTCTTTGCAGATCTTGGTGTGCTGACTCGGCAGTTGTGTGTGCATGCACGGCGCCGTGGCGGAACTGCCTTCTTCAGAGATGAGGGGGGTCTCGGGTCATTTGTTCCTTCCGTCAAATTGGCGCCATAGTTCGTGACCCGAGGGCGACTGCGACTACACTTGCTCACCTGGGGCCAGTGGGGCTATACCTGCAGCACAAACCAGTGCATGTGGGTTTCCCAGCTGAGGGTGTGGTCTAAAATGACTTTACCTTTAGGTAAACCAGGTCTACTACTTGTGCTTTCTTTCTGATTTCTTTTAACGTAGGCAATATGTAATATTGCTTTTTAGACGCAGTACCAATAACATCTCTCACCCTAAAAACGGTACTCTCCCGATCTGTGTGTTACAAATTATTTTTTTATGCTGTTGTTGTTGTTATTTCAAGCTAGTGGAGCAACTCAGAAATTCAAATCATAAAAATGGGTAGGTTATGGGCTGCGTGTGATACAGATTTCCTCGAGAATTTAAAAATCTCATGAATACCTCATGTGTGTCACATACCAAATACTTTTAGTCAATATTAGTCCATAAATTTAGACTATTGTGAAAATGTTACCGCGTGGTTGTGCACCCAGCATGATTATTCTCAACTAGCTTATATTAGAAATTCTGCATAAATAGCCCTGACCACCATGATAACGATGACAAGAAAAATCCTAAATCCCAAGTTTTTTGGGTCACGATTAGTCGTAATCCACATTCCAACAGCCGAAGTTCAGCGATGGAGAAGCAAAAGTTTTCCGATTTATTTGCGCGAGGCCATGGAGTTCACTGCATGACTGTGGCAGAATTTAGTCATTCGAGATAAAAACGTTCGAGTTATGAACGTCAAGTGAAGAATATTCGAGCTACATGCATTCTACTTAGGAACGTCCCAGTTGCGGACATCCAATTTGTGCATTAGTAGTTTGAAATATTCTAGTTAAATTCAAGTGGCAAACATGCAGTACGTACCAGTTATCAGCAATCTACTTAGCGAACGTTTTAATTTGGACATACAAGTAACAAACTTTTTAGTTGCGAAAATTTTAGTTACATTGATGCAAAAATTCTACTTACGAGATCTCCTGCAAACGCATGCGCTGGCGCGCTGATGTAACAGGCTTCACTTGGTATTACTTCATTTAATTGGTCAGTTCATCATAGCCGTAGGAGTAAGCGTAAGTAATGATCAATGCAAATAAGTCGGGATGCCGTAAGCGGTTCTAGGTAGTTTATCCGAAAACAGTTTCGCCGTATGTAGAGTCGCCATACGAGTTTCGCCATACGACAGTTTCGCCGCAATGAAAGTTCCGTACGGCGAAAAAAAGTGGATGTTTATGTTTAAAGCTCATGTGCATAAATTTTTACGTTGTTACTTAGACTTTACTTTAAGGCAACATTTCTTGTATTTATATAGAGTAGTTTAAGTCTCCGTCTCCACAGCAAAGGCGATCTAACAGAGGAAGAAGCAAGGGACACATAGTGTGACGATAGATAAGTGGAACCCATGCACGAGGGTGGTCCCACACAGGATCAACGCTCGTTGGAACAGCAAGTCGGGAAAGAAGAGTAAGAACAGATTGAAGAAAGATCAGTAGGAGTAAAAGATGGGAAGGAAGCAAAGTGGGCACGAAACACAGCCGTCCCGAAGGCCTAGCTAATGGCTAAGGTAACCTACGCAAACCCCCTGGGGGCGCTACTCTCCATAACATAGGATCGGCGATCCTAACTAACCTAATCCTATGGCCCATCCTATGCCACCTGAGGGGACATTTCTTGTAGTGTGCCTGTGTCCTCCTAGCTTGCATACGTCAGTACCTCGTAAACGTGTGGTCATTGGATATTTTATCGGACACGTACATCGTTATTTTCTTCCTGGGGTGTTCTGAGTTTACAACTGCGAATCATTACGGTTCATTTATATGTACTCAGATTCGCCTGTGATTGCATAAAAATAGAATGAAGTTGACGCCGGTATGCTTTGCATTTGCCTTTATGTATTACCAAGAGGGATGCTCTATTTTCAAAAACACCATTTGGAGGAGGACAAGTAATGATCTGGGCAGCCTTTTCTGCCTCTGGAAAAGCCAAGTTAGTAGTGATGGAAGGTGGAAAAAACTCCGCTCAGTGGATTAGTGTGTTATAAGAAAATCTTGTTCCATTTCTGCATGATGTACATAACAATAATGCAACTTTTCAGCTGGACAATGCAGCCATCCACACCTCAAAGCTAACAAAAGACTGGTTGAAATTAAGAACATTAAAGTTTTGGACTAACCTGCCAATTCTCCGGACTTGAACCCAATAGAAAATATTTGGGAATTTTGTCACTGCGAGTTTACCATAATGGATGTCAATTTGCAGATAAAGAATTCCTAAGATCGTTCATGAAAGAATATTGGAATGAAATTCCAAATGAAACTCTCGAAAATCTCATTGCTTCAATGTAGAACAGTTGTCTTGTAGTCCATCATGGCCGTAGCACTGTTGTAACGTTTCAAATAAAGGACGATTGGTTGCGAACTGAAGTCTCAATAGGAATAAAAACACTAAGGCAACAATAAATATCATGTAATTGGCATTCAGACTAGCTGTTTTCGACGCTTCGTCATTATCAATGAATGCATCTGTAAAATAAAAAAGCAAAATTCACACAGTGAAATATTTTGACTATATGGGAATTGAAAGTAAAATTGGAAAATGATAGATTCATATTGTATAAAGAGGTACGGCAGATTGATCTATGTTTAATGGTGGTCGCTGTTTAGCAATGTAAAGGGATTCTAAAACGCTATAATTTGTATCTTGCAGTGTTGTTCTTTAATAGGAATACCTGCATATACTAAATATTGGACAATTTTCGTATAAATACAGATAATCAAACATACAATACTTACTTCCACCCTTAAATCCGTACTTTTGGTCATAATTTTTTTCTGAAAATTGATCATGAAACTGATGCTGTATATACACTAAATCTCATGCCATATAGAAGCAAAACTCAAATTTTCATGGAAAAATGTGGCATACTTAAAAAGTTATTAGCATTTTTTTTACGGGATGTCTTATGCTTATTGCCACCACTTTATGTATTCAATGGATTCATCAATTGAAGCGTGATTTTTTGATCATTGTAAAATATAGCTTAACTTATGCTTTTATATAATTACTACAGTGCCCTGCTGTTAATAATGACAGCAAAGAATTTGTGAAGACCCGTCTTGTGTTGCCTGTAGCATAATTGCAAAGATTTAAGGCAGAGGCTAATATCTATAAAGGGGAGCTCCCTGTCTGGGTAGTACCGTGTGTTGACGGGACATGTACTTTATGATTTCTCAGGTTATTACCTATTTAGGGTCGACGATTGAGCTCCCTTCTATACATGTAAGGCTCTCATTAACGTCCTTGGGTAGGATGCTGCGCAACTGCCAACTTGAATTAGGGAACCATACAGATAAGCGCGCAAGTCTGAACAACACCCAGCTTCTTGCCGTGATACACAAAAAAGCGCCGTTTTTATTTTGCCCGAAGTCGATATGGCTTCTGCGTTGGGTTAGGTAAACCTACAGGCGCGATAGCTTAGATGAGGCATGTTATGTTGGATGAGGAGCTTTAGTTTGAATGATGAGCGGTAGGTTAGGTAAAAAACGTCAAGTTGGGTGAGGAGCGGTAGCTTAGAGCAGAGTTAGATGACGAGTGTTTAGTTAGATGAGGTGCGTTGGGTTAGATCGATGAGGTGCGTCCGGTTATATGAGCGACGTTATGTAATATGTGAGTTACCTTAGATATGGTGAGCTAACGTTTACTGTGGTGCGGTAGGTTAAATGAGCTGCTACAAAAGTTTCTAAGTTTAGATGGGATAGTTAGGTCAGATGATGTGCGGTAGGTTAGATGACTACCGTCACGTCAGATAAAGTTCATTGGGGAGATGTGGGGGATAGGTGGTACTATATGTTTTAACACTCAAATGAAGCATCGGATGAATGAATGACGTTAGCTTAGACGATGTATGCTAAGGTAGACGAACGTTGTTGAGTTAAACAGAGTTCATCAAGGTTAAATGATGGGCGTAACTTGAGACGGTGTGGGTTTTGGTTAGAAGAGTTGCATTGGATTAAAACCAATTTGAGTGGTAACCGCGTAGTGTAGGTCTGGTACATTTTAAAAAATAAAGATGTCCATCAACCGTGAAATTTCCACGGGTCCTGCTAGTAATTATTATTATTATAACTTCACGTTCGGACCACCACGAACAGGTAGTACAAGGATGTAAAGAGCGTAACTGGAGGACTCACGAGAAATTGGCATCAAAAAGTGACGTCATCATTGACGAATCTATGACTGAGCCTCTAAGTATTTCAACTAATTTCGCCAGCAAAATTGTTTTAAATTGTGAATTTTATCTCTTAAGCGTATAAATGAATTAAGAGAATATGTATATTAAATTAGTAATAAGCAACTATCCATAGAAAATTGCAGTGCATGCTGGTGAAAACTTTCACAGCACTAGCGCCGACATTTGCCAGTTAGTAGGATAGGGAGAGAACCACTCCTCCGACGATGAGTCGCCGTCGCAGCCGCGCCGAGAGATTCCGCGGAGTCCACCCACGAGCAAAGACGCACAGGCATCGGGTGGAGCGCCGAACATTTCGTCCTGTTAGGCGACCTTATTTAACTTGTTCTTTTAATTGAAGCCTTATTCACTCTTCATATTCAGTTCACAGAGCTCTTTACAGAACATACCTATTTATACTTTACCAAAAAATATAAGCACCTTTATAGCCATTCTATAAGCGAGAGAACCCACAGTAACAGTTAGCCTATTGCTCGAACTTTCTCTACTTGACGACAACATATTGCAGCATTTTGCAGCTCAAGTAGCTGGGCAGTCATGAGCTGGAGATTGAATGAACTAAATCGAAAAAAATACGGTGATATGTTCAAGAAAACAACATAGAAAGGCCTGAGGTCCCACACTCAAATACTTCGACTCGTTGATGTGACGTAAATTTTCTACGTGCGGTCACGGCTAAGTTTCATTTTAGTCCTATTGAGTCCTCCCGTTGCATTCTTTGCTTCCTGGGTAGTACAACCCCAGTGAAGCATTATGCAACATCGGGAAGTCCAAAACGCTGCTAAAGAAAATCCAATAAAAAGCCATTATTAGCTGACTTAAACGCCTGCAGGCCAACATGACCGAAAGCCAATGCAGGCAATGAATTTCAAACCGAAAGAGACCAGGGCAAGAAGCACCGACTGACCTGGCGAGTTCGGCTTCTAACATTCTCTACATTGAATGAGTGCGGACCAACAATAACTGCCCAGTATAGGATTGAGTTAGACCTTAGGTTCTAGTTGGACGATGAACGGGCAAACTTCATCCAGTGATCCAATTTGACGGTAATCAATTAAACTGGACCCAGGGATCTAATTGTTAATAAAGAGGTAAACTAAATACCGGGATCCTAATGGGTAACAAAGAGTTGAACTGAACCCTGGGATTCAAGTGGCCGACATAGTGTGAAATCGGAGACAGTGTCTCTGTTAAGAGCAGTTTTACTGCTAGCATTGAACACCCCTAACAGATTTTTATAAACAGTTTAAAAAAAAAAAATAAATTTTCTGGCTTACTTGAAAAATAGAAGAATTTATTAGAAACCCTTCAAGTAGTTTAACGCGTTGCCGTTGAAAATACCCATCACTGGCAGTAGTAACTCGACCATTCACCAACTGTAAATATTCTATGCTTT
>LQNS02278170.1:16768073-16779570 GCA_001587735.2 Parhyale hawaiensis | reverse complement strand
AAAATAAATTTTCTGGCTTACTTGAAAAATAGAAGAATTTATTAGAAACCCTTCAAGTAGTTTAACGCGTTGCCGTTGAAAATACCCATCACTGGCAGTAGTAACTCGACCATTCACCAACTGTAAATATTCTATGCTTTGCATCTATTGTACTTTTGGAAACAAATGATTGTTTAGAGAAAGAAGAAAAAAATCCGCTCCCATTTTCACTGATACGTTAGAAAGAGGTGGTGTCGTGGTATTTTTATCCTTGAATTTGCGAAACGATAGTTATTGTTATTACTATCATTATTACCGCGTCAACTGTTGTGGTCTACTAACTTTAGTTTACAAGTGTGATACAATTCCCAAATTTTCAGCATTTTTGACACGTGACCGAATGACCTTCGACAACAGCTTGTCGTCAGGACGAACACAAAAGCATTAGACAATTGATTATCATTGCATCAATCCATTCAAAATCACTATCCATGTCTGTGGTAATATTGTCCTAAATATATGATGCAATGGCGTTCGTCACTTGCTTGCTTTGCTCAGTGTTGCTTTACAACTTCGTTGGTGACTGTGATATTCTGAGAGTTCGTTATGCGCGCGTATAGTCGAATGGTCGTAATCTTCAAATCTAGCTTGAGATGTTTATATTTTTAATGCAGAATTCGTATATTATCAATGATCTACCATGAAATGATCTGCATAAATCCATGCACCAGGTTCATGGATTTTGTTAAAAATCACGATGAAATCCTTAACATATGCAGAAAGCTAACCAGACACTGGTGGTTTAGGGACTATATTCCTGTTTCACCACTTAAAGCTGCCTCTTAATTAGAGCGTGCGTGCTCCAGCTTCATTAACTTTTGTTAGCTCTGATGGCTCTCCCACGGTGGAGAGGTTGCTGTAGTCCTTCAAATTAGACAAGTCGCAGTTCTGTGGAGTTCAATTTAATTTTGGACCTTTGGTCATGGAGTTGAAGTTAGTGTTATCAATGATAGTCATATTCCTGCAATTTGTGTTTTGATTTTTCAAGTCATTGGAGTTTGTATATGTCGTTCTTCTTTTTTAATTCAGCTTTGATTAATTCCTTTTCGTTTAGTCACAGTCTCTCATTTAATGTTTTTTAATCAGTGGAGTTTAGCTTAATTTTGAATGAAAATTTACAGTAGGGAAAATTGTCATATTCCTTCAACTGATGTTTTCACAGTCAATGGAGTTTTATTTAAGTGAAAAAATTTGTTTCTCTGAGGAAGAATGTTTGTGAAACGCCAATTTCATTCTTAAATCTGGGAAGTTTCATTTAATATATTTATTTTGGACTTTGCCTTAGTGTATGGTTATCTCACTGTGGAGAGTCGACCATTGCCCTTCATATACAAAGTAGTATGATATTTACTCTAGAAACTAGCAGATCGGTGCGATTTATATTTTGCTGTAAATAACTCTTATTAATAATTTTGCCGCTCATTGAAAGAAATTAATCTATGGTCACCATCACTCCTAGTCTCCTACAACAAGCGAAAATTATATAATTTTTCAATGCCTCGATTCAGGTGGGTGTGAGACTTTCGGAAAAAAATGATCATTAACTGCATGAAAAGATGGTCATAGGCTTGGTTTTAGTTTCTGATCTATCCGGCATGAATGACAGTTGCTCAACGCACTATTGGTAATACCCTTTTCTGTTCATCATCGCAGATTAGTGGAGTTCCCTGTAGTCTCGAAGTATATATAAGCATAAATGACTTGTGTTTCTGTATGGATAAGCATAAACCATCACGTACATTATCTCAATTCAGTCGATCCCCCCATTCGTTTTTAAGGTTGCAGGGAGCTTCTCCCCTCTTTCCACTGGATATCGTAGCCCTCCTCACTTCATCGCATCGTCGTTCGGTAAAAATTCACTTCGTTTTGCATCTTTTTCGGAATTTTGTGTTATTTTTCAGTGGATGGCCCATCGTTGTTGATAGAACAGACATTATTTTTTCAAGGAGGTCAAACGGCGAATATTGCATCAGATCGGTGGAACCCCATTTAGCTATCAATATGTGATGCTTGTATTTAGTTGAATTTGTAATAATGGATGAATTTGTAAAACTCTCTCATTCAATATATTTCAGTTCATTACTTACACCAAGGATGTTAGATTAAGTTTTTGTCGAGTTTGTCTGGTTTTTTTTCTTTTGTCACCAAGATAACTCTAGAAGTTATGGACATATACTTATGAAGTTTACTGAGAATGCTAGGTTTGTTTCGAGGAACAGATAATTAACGTTTAATGAAAATCCATTCAGCAGTATGTTTACTTGCCTGTCTGCTTTCTTTTTCTCGGTATCTTGGTAACTCAACTCAAAAGTTATTAACGGATCTTCATGAAATTTCCAGGAAATGTTGGGAATGTTACAAAAAGCAGCTGACCAAATTCTTATGATGATCTATCATGAGCTTCCGTTTGTATGTTTGTTTCTATGTTTATTACCCGCGAGCGTAGATCGGTGATAATGTTTTCATTGAAGATTCAAGTATATGCATTTGTAAAAATGTTTTGCCGTCCACCCAAAGAGAGGGTGAGGGAGTTCAGCAATGTTCATAAATTTTTGCAGGGAGCCTGCGGAGGTTGACCTAGATATGAAAAATAGAAAAAATCTAGAGTAATCTGGCCATAAAATATGAGGGTGTTAAAACTTGGCTCCCACTGAGGTTGATCGTCTTACGCCACGAGGCGTTTTAATTGTTTCTATGTTTGTCAGGACCCAGTTAAGATGTTATGATGACATCATCCTGAAATTTTCAGGATTTGTATGAAATGTTACAAGGCGCAAATGACAAAATTTTGGTGATGATCGGGTGGTCCGTTTGTGTGTTTCCTCCATGTTTGTCTTGATGTTTGTCAAAACATGACTCACAAACTTATGAACGGAAGAAAATTACAGGGATTGTTTTGAATTAACGCACTGACAACAATTCCGAGGCATATGATGAGCAATCATGGTCCCTTAGGACCACCAATATCATACTTGATATTTGTTTCTTGAACAGTCAGAAGTAAAGGAAATTATATTAAGACAAGTCACTATTATCATCTTTCTCTGTATTGCATTAAGTGTTTCGAAGGACATAATATTATTTCTATATCAGAATAAATATGGTTTTGAGTCATAATTCATTTCATGATCGTGCACCATACATGGCGCACGATGCGGGAGAGTGTTAACGTCAAGAGGCACAAATGACCAAATTTTTGCGGTGATCAAAAGGAAATCTTGGTTTCAGGACCTATTTGAATTTTTCGTTAACATTGCCTTGGTTTGCGGAGGTATGCGCACTCAGCGGGCTCTGGCTGAAAATTCGATATTTCCGTTTGATAGCTTTTTTCGAACGCCTGCATTTTTATTAAGGGTTAGATTTCATTAAAGTGGATAGAACAAACAAATTTCGCATTTCTCTTCGATTGGCGTAATCGTAGTTCGGCAGAGTGTTATTTTGGTTCCGGAGAAAGACTTTTCTTAATAACTTGACTTTCATCGAGCAAAGATAGAATTTTGAGCTGTATTCTCTTTCTACCAGGACTGTGAGAGTGAAAGAAGACGACTGGCGAAGGAAGACGAGAGAAAACAGACGGAAGATAAGAGAGACCAACGAAGAAAGATTCATCTGGCCAGGGCTCTGGCTGCCTCGCCTCCCAGACTGTATTAATTTCCATTGCTAATTAACTCAGCCAGAATTTCAAAGTTTTTATAAGCTAAAATGATTCCATATGAGCAGGGAAATTTAAGGCTTTGAGTTCATTTGATTTGCATGAATTTGTTTCGTGAGAACTCGAGCCTTACGAAGCAGCTGCTTTCACTGCCGTACATAATAATGATTTAATTCAGATTCTGAAAAATACATATAAAGCGCTGTACAATCCGCAAATGCATGGTGTTTTCTTTTATATAGAGATTGTCGAGTGCCTTGATCCACAAATTAAATTAAGGATTTTATTTTTTGCAGAAATGAAGTAATGTAAATGTGTTATGAATGTTTTTACGGTATTTTAGAGCGTATTTTTCATGCGGGAGCTAAAGAGTATTTTAAGGTAAAAATTGATTAATGTTTCGAGCTTGGGAAAAACTAATCCTTATATGATCTGCAATACATTCAGCACAACAGGAAAGATAATGAATATGAAACAGGTAGGAGTAATGTTCTCTTCAAAGCGGAATTATGGACACGAGCTTACTCTGTGTACTGAAGAGCTATCAGTAAAAAATGCTTACCGTCGTTTTCGATGGCCGTGCACACAGGCCAATGAAAAAAAATTGAATTATCACTAGTGCCCAGGTGTGTAGTTGGAGTTGGGCTGATTAAATTACTAACTGAGTTTTGCGCCGAAGATGCTGCACACGAATAAAAATTCATTTAAATCAATCCATTTCACCCCAACCCACGACCTTGTTACCACCGCCAGAGAGGCTATGTTTTGGTCGTGTTTCTTTTTCTGTCTCTTCTATCTGTCTATCTGACTCTATTTGCTCGCCAGTCTGTCTGTTAATGTAATAACGCAAAATTTGTAGGCAGATCTTTACAAAATTTGTAGGAATTGATAGACATACTTGGATGAACTGATGATTAACTTTTGGTGCAGATAAGTTCAACCGTTTGGTGATGGTGATTACGGTGATGATTGGCTTGTGCGTTTGACTGATGTTTATCAAATGCTTGTCAGAACATAGCTCAAAAAGTTACAGACGGATCTTGAAGAAAATTACAAAAGTTGTTCCCACTATCAATAGACACAAATAACTAAATTTGGTAGATGACAAGAGGATTTTTTTATTTCAGAACCAGCTAATTTGAATTTTTTGTTAACAATGTTTTCGCTTGGCGGAGGTATGCTCTCTCAGAGTACTGTAGCATTTGTTATGTTGCGAAGTGCTCATGACGTCCTGCAAGAAAAAGTAAGCTAAGGGTATCCAGGATACTGGTCGAATAAAATACGCCTCAGATATACTTTGACTGCACACTGTGTTGATAGTCTGGAAAATTTCCCTTCTGTTGAAAAGAAATCAAATGAAAGGGAAGCACTTAGCAGTTCAGCTTGTTAGAGCCAAGCGAAAGCGAGGATTTATAGAAGCAGTATTGGTGTGTGACCGCGCCTCAGGGTCAGTATCTGCTCGGGGATCAGTGCCTGTCAGCGAATTGTCAGGTGAGGTTGTGCTATAATGTGAGCTGTGAGCGTCAACGAGGACTCGAGTTATTTTACTTGACCATTCATTTATTTTAGAAGGCTAAATACACTGTAGTCATTTCTATGATAATTTTTTTTCATATAAAAATTTTCAACTTGTTATTTTTGAAATTCATTCTGTCATTAGTGACAAAGCTAACTTTATGAAGAGTGAAAAATTACTCATGACAATTTGAGCTTCAGAATATAACGAACTGAATTTTATTGTGACTCTTGTTTTTGATGAGGCACAGTAAGTACAAATGCGCTCCCACAAAAATAGAACACAAGATTACATTAGATAGTGTTATTTTTTTAGGACTGACGGGCCCATTCCCAGAAGGAAGCCAAAATTCAGGCTTCGGCTTGCGGTAAGCTATCGCCAATAAGCGTCCGTAATGTGAAACGTTCCCCAGCGACTGGCATTATACTAATTAACAAGAGACGAAAAACTCCGAAATATTATACCTTTTTCCTTTTCTACGTACATTACATACATACGCATCTCCCAGGCTATATCCCGTGCACCGTTTTTGGTATTACGTACGTATTTTCAGCGTAAATTAGGTTATGGCTCCAAGTGACATCGAGCTTACTACTTTTATTCTCAACACGAGGTATGCCTACTATTATAGTAGCGGCTAGCCAAGATATGTCGAAATTTCACAGAGTAAGAGTTTTGTTCTTCATTAAACCCCAAGCCCAATATCACACATGCAGCACATTCACTGCATCACACGAACAACGCATTAGAGACCTCCTAAGAACACAGTAATTCAAACCGGGACATGTTGTTCCTAAATTAATGTCCTGGATAAGTTATTTTCACCTAGATGATATTGAAAGCGTAACCTGCCTATAGAACCATGGGCGGTGTGCTAATATAAATGGAATTTTATTTACATAACAACTAGGGTATCCAGTTGTCAAAACATAAAAATAACTGTCAAGAACGTACACTGAGAGCTAGCTCTTAGTTTTTCATGGCAGTGATTGTGATTTTGTGTTATGTGTTTCGGATGACATCACTGTCATATAAGGGAAATTAGGGCCAAATTTCAGTATACAAAGAAATCGCTACTCTTCTTAATAATTTTTTGCATCCGATGCGAAAAGACACAATAAACTGCATCTACGCTTCTACGCTCACTCTCTCATCTCATTAGTGATCATTAGCTGATTTTTCTTCTGCTTTTTACTAATAAGGGGACTGTTAGACCAACCACATAACCAGCCAATCTATCAAGGACCAACAAACTCTGTATTACTATACAGTGGATACTCAGTTTATTGGTTATTTGCTTGGTTTCTTCATACCTCTGTCAGGTTTTTATCTAGGATACCTGTGATGGTCGTTCAGTAGGTACATAACTCATCCGTTTTCCTACTGAATTATTTCATACTAGTGGACTCGTGTGTGACTTACTGTACTTCTTTATTTTCTTCATTGATCGTCTGTCGTGCTGTCATCCTTAGGTCTTCAATATCGATAGGCAAAATGAAATCTTGAGTGAAACACTCCAACAAACTTGAATTCAACGCCATTGAGGTTAGCTTATATACAATATAGCGCTCCGTAGCAATGATACCGCTGATACCGTCTTTCCAACTCAGATATCTCCTTCATTTGAAGCGCTTAAATTTTGACCTATGAAAAGAAAACTGCTTCGTCACATAAGAAAGTCAGCTCGAAGAAATAATTGTCTACTGACCGTGAAAATTCGTCACCTCCAGAGCGCTTGATTGACCATCTGCCGAATTTATACGTCGAGAATTGAGAGAAAAAAGTTATAAAATCGGACTCCAAAACCTGCATACATATTGTTCAAATTTCAAAAAGTGTTTCAAGCGAGAAGCGGCTCCAGATAAAGAGATAAGGATTAGCCTTCACCATATTCTGCAACCTGGTCATCGATTTACAAAATCTGCAACGTGGCCTATTTTTCGCCTATCTATTTCCTTCAAAGCAGACAGGAAATAAATGAAGAAAAAATAAATAAAATCACCAAGCATTTGATTGTATTAGGATTTCTTTCTCTTTTGGAGCGTAATAAAGTGCATTATTGCTATGATTTTTTCTTTAAATTTCACCATTTTACAACCAAATACCTGCCTATTAGAGTTTTTTTTAAGAGACAGTGTGCCTGTGCCGTCTATAAATAAATACAAAAAATAACTACACTTCTACGAAATTCCATAATTTATTGCAAGAATGCCCTTCCCCTGTTTCCTCCACTTTGTACTCAAATTACGCATCAAAAGATGAGAATATTCACGAAATAGAAAGGAAGTTCAACTTAGTATCCAAACTACCGCTTAGTATTGCTTCAGTCGTCTTCGGTACCCAGATTTAAAAAAAAAAAAAAAAGTGCAAGGCAACGACCCCTTTGCCGCTCTGTCGACAGAGTTTCTCCTATCTAATGTTTCAGATTGGAATGGAAAGACCAGCAAACCAGTCACTTCCCAAACTAACCAATCATGCAAGCAAATAAGCAAGAAACTTTACATTATTAAACAGTAGGATGAAGAACAGATTGTATCACTGATACGTAAGATGTCTCTTTACGATGAATTTTCAGGTATACAGGCAGTTTATGTTCCGGATGTCATTTAAACAGAATATAGCAGCAAAGTAAACGGGAGTTATTTTCATATACATATATATATATATAATTTTTTCCTTCATTTCATGGCAGGAAAAATCCATAAGTTTCTTTACATATTGCACCACCACGAAGTCGTTACTCAGACTTCCTGCTTAGAAATTACGCTAATTTTCTAACTAATGACACTTTACTGGAGCTCATTAACTCCGCAATTTGTTAGCAGACTTGCGAATTACACGCCGTGCCGCTCATATTAATTTTAGTTCGTTATGCAGGAGCAAAACTACAGGCTACATTGGAATTCAAATTTAGGATTTGTAGTAATATAGAACGTCATTAGTCTCTTACGAATTGTCGTATGTTAACTCTTCAACATCTGTATTGAAAATGAATTTTTCTCGGGCTGCATAGTGCTTTTAACTTGAAACATAACTTCAAAATGCTACAGAATTTTTTATTAGGTATTGCCGTGATACAATGTTGTATTACAATACATCTACGTACTAAGTAGGAAGTAATTTCTTATTTAAAATACTCCTAGATCAAGAGTGCACTCAAAACGTAAATCCAAATTTTGGTTTGTGCTGCGGTGAGTTGTTGCAATAGCATTTTACGTAATATATTCTTAACGTTATATAGTTCAAGTTAAACTCAGTCTGCTCAAGAACAGCAATATTGAAAGTCGCCATGCGGTCCAGTAGTTATTAGGTGTCGAACTCGTTTCAAATAGTAATATTATAAAAAAGTTATTAGAAATACTCTAGTTCTAAGATATTGGTTGAGAGCCCACAAGTTAATCCTGCCATGCAAGCTGAGATAAGCTAACTGCTGGATTTTTCAAAATTTACTTGATACTCTTCGGCAAGCTAGAGATTTCATTTGCTATTCTGCAGCCCCATAATAGTTCGTCTTTGGTTACTGTGCTTCTGAAAATGTATTAAAAGACTCTACAATTTCTGCATTCATTCGATTTCTCCGTAGCTAATGAGCAATGTTCCAGGTGGGTGGTGCTATCGAATCCTGATAACTTTAAGCGTACCTGAGGTGTGTTCAATTAGCCTAACTTGCAATATATTAAACATTGGAGTCACCACTTTAAATCGAGTTTCTGCATTGCTTTCTTACCACCGAAACTCGTTCCAATGTGAAAGATTTGGGGTTGAGAATGGAAATTTAGGACAAGTTACATCTCACCTGATTAGATCTCTTTCAATCAAAGTGAGATATTCTACTACACCATAAACCTTAAATATCTTTAGAAATTAGAAACGTTCCAGGGTCTTGTGATTTAGATGCAACAAATGTGTTAGAGAAGAAAATTTAACCAAGTCAAGTGTTCTAGGCTGGCAGTACACGAGAGTGGTTCCTTATTTACGATCTCTTCACGAACACTGTTTTACCATAACTAGTTTCCCACTGTAGATGAGAAACTGGGCAGTAAATTATATATTTATAGAACTCATACTACAATACCCATTAATATTTATTTCGCGCTAAATTGGTTACTGAGAAAAAGTTATCCACCCGTGGCTTCTTTTTAGCCGCATAATAAACAGCGAACTGCTGAATTTTTTTCCATGATGTTTTTTTTCTTTTGTTTTCTTCAGCCGACCTACGCTGTATTTCTGTTAGTGCCGTAGCGTTTATGCTCTATGATGAAGGTACTGAAATACTCGTTGATAATTCCGTAGATTTTCTTGTCAAAAATCAGCTTCAGGATGACAAAGTTGAACATATAGGGCGTGTTCGATTGGGCCCGGAAATTAACCCTTCAGAGGTTGATTTCTCCGGAATTTCAGACTCTAGCTTTGGGTTTACAGCTTTGAATCGTGTTGCTGGTATCAAAAGGAACCCGATGACGTTGAGCCGGAACTAACCTAATGTTTCTGGAAGTTTTAAGGGCAACCGATTAAGGGTCAATACTTTTAAACTCAGTTCAACGGGTTGGAGCCACAGCACTCGCCTGCAGTTCCGATAAGTCAAGCGTCGAAGGCCTAATATTGGTGCCCACTCGAACACGCCCATAATCTATTTTTTTGTTACAGGATGACAGCCATTGGTTTGCCAATGGACTCATTTCTTCCATGACGAACTGAACTTAATTTTCATGAAAATAAACATTCTGCTTTGCGAACGGGAACTGCCAAATCTTGACACCGTGTATGGCACGAACAACTACACAGTTCTTTCAGCGTTCAAATACAATCTGTCTGAAGCCCTGGTCTCATCTTCCGTTGTGGCATGTAAGACACAGAAGAGGAATGATAATTAGCCAATATAAAAGTTTCGTTCTAAGCAGTGCAATAAAACTGCTTCAGTAATCTTTCCGAAGTAAGGTTTCCTTAGGTATGCCATAATTATCATCCTTGAGCCCCTGGACGTTACACTGACGTTACCATGTGGCAAGAATAGCAAAGCTGACTTGCTGAGCCTAACTTCCTATCACTTTCAGTGAAGTTCTTGCAACAGTATTACATCGCTGAAACGTAAAGCTGATACAAGATTTTAAAAAAGTTTTATTTTGCCATCAGAAAGTCTTCCGTTGGCATTAATGCTCGCAAGTTTGCTTCTTGAGTTCTTAGATTTAGGAGTTTATCCATTCAGTTCGTGCAAGGTAGCCCATTAAGATCCAGCGTTCCCTTTTGGACGCTTTAAACTAGTACGTTAGTCCTACGAAAAGAACGTCTTCTTCGGTATCTAATGGTTTAAGAAGATTAGAACCCAACGGGAAACTGTTCTTGAATGATTTTTTAAGAATTAAACAAACAGTACTTGAAATTACATTGAGTATATACAGGCTTAGTGCATTTTTCCAGGCAGAAAAATACTGTTTAAAATGGTAACTGTTAAACTGATTTCTTTACTGCATTTGCTATCATTTAAAAGTTTCTGTTTAAGATGATGTCGGCTAGATCAGGGGTTCCCAACCAGGGGTGATCGCACCCCTTTGGGTGTGAGATGAGCTTTTACGAGGTGCGAAACCTTAAATTATTTCCATACCATTAAAAGGTTAACCTAACTTTGTAGCACAGATTTTATATAATTTTAACTCTTTATCAACTTATGAGTTTTTGATTTTCGTAAGGGATGCGAGAACCCACGAAAAGTTTTTCAAGGTTGCCAGGTATAGAAGAGGTTAGAAACCACTGCACTAGATAAGCATTACTGTGTCAACTTCGAGGTAAGAAGTTACTGTTTGAAATGATACCAGGTCGATGGAAATCATACTCTATTTTTATTATTTAAAAAGATACCGTACACGAGGGTAGTGAGTAGATGATAGTCTTATAGGGCGAGTTCACGCGTCTTTTCATATCAATGCGTTCACTCATCCACTTGTCCAAATGTGCCATGGAGATAGGAGATGAATGGACTGTTTTCTGAGTTTATTTCACTCCAAATTTCAAGAAATATCCGTAACTAGCCTAGTGACACAGAGGAAACTGATTTCACACGTAATATTTTAGCAATTTTTTGTGGCGTACGCAAAGTTGTACTGGCAACGTCGCTGCAAACTATTCGAACGAGTGGATTAGTGAAGATGCATGTTATGTATAGTTGCCCTCACAGTATCAGTACTATATAATAATTCAGTTGTGTTTTTATTTATTTATATATTTATATCTTTCCTGTCACGCTCTATGGGAATAAGATAGGAGAAAATTCAGATTTCAAAATGTAAAAAAAA
>LQNS02278170.1:16702971-16762948 GCA_001587735.2 Parhyale hawaiensis | reverse complement strand
AGTGATACGTTCCAGAATTTTCCAAACATATATGATTGTAAATCGTTCGAATCTGCGCTGTATTGAATACAAGTGGACACAGCTGAGTCATTTGCGGTAATCATGCCTCGAATTTTGGCCGTGAACGATCGTTGGATACCTTCAAGTTGTTCAAGCTTTTTTCTTGTACTCGGCATCCAAAGTAGGGAACAGTATTCTATTCTCGGAAGGATTAATTGTTTCCATAGTGTGAGCATTACATCTATTTCGCGTGACGAGAAAGTTCGTAAAACCCATCTACTCCATTTTTTTCCCACAGCGATAACTCAAGCAATATGTTCTTCGATGGATGGGTTTTACGAACTTTCTCATCACGCGAAGTTGGTGTAATGCTCACACTATAAAAACAAATAATCCTACCGACAAAGAATACTGTTCTCCACTTTGGATACCGAGAACAAGAAAAAAAACTAGAACAATTTGAAGCTATCCAAAATCTTTCACGGTCAGAATTCGATGCATGCAGGATTACGATTACCACAAACGACTTGGCTGTCTCAAATAATTGTATTCAGTACAACGAAGATTCAAGAGCGATTTACAATCATTTATATTTGGAAGATCTGGAACGTATCACTGTGACTGTAAAGGAGCGGATTCAGAAAGAACAAGAAGAACTTGTGATGTACGCATCCCAAGCAGAGATGGTAGAAAAGTCTTGGCCAAGAAATATTCTAATAACTTCCCGGTTTAACAAAATGCCTCGACACATTCGAAGCGCCACTGATATTACAGTTGTAGAGTTCAAAAATTTACTCGATTCTCGTTTAAGAAAAATACCAGATAGACCAGCGGTCAGCGGTTACGTTCACTGTAATAAAATAATATAGTCCGTCAGCTAAGGAAAATCTACCATATATAGCACCTGATTGCCGAATTGCAAGTTTATCTGCCGCTCAAGAGCTACTATAGTTGTTTCATGAAACTAGGACTATATGGACTATTCAATGATACCTCATTCCTTGGACCAGAGATAAAAGTTCAAGCACTAACAGAAATAAAATAACTTGACGCTAGAAAATGCTGTAAATTATTTTTAATTTTATTCGAACTTGAAAGAAAATGACACAAGCGAAGATATTAAAGGATATCGCATCGCCTTTTCATGCTGGCAAACACGCTTCGAATGAAAATACGTACGAACATTATACGTGGGATCTGATTCTCAGTTTGATGAAACAGATTTTTCAAAATCAAATGTATCTTACGTAGTCAGGATACAGAATTCAATCCCATAAGCAATTACGTCGATGTATTTTGAATCTACACATTGACAATCAGATCGCACATGTAATAGGGCCCAAACTACTGACGGCGCTGTAGATAGAAGAGCATTTAAATCCTACACAGTATAAATACATAACGCTTATAACTTCATAGCTCCTTAATTTATTTTTAGTTTGCAATTTGGGATGGAACTTACGAAGTACCACGCCCCTCCAGAAATGTACGAGATTATTTCATAAAATTGACAATAAAATTCAAAAAACGAACAAACGAACGTACACAAGTAACGCTATGAAATCCAACTGAAAATTCGCAATTGTATAACTGATTAGATGCTCAAAATTATGAATAAATTTCTTTAGGTTATGTCTTGAGAAATAGGACCTAAAAAGATCATAAAGGCATAATAGCAACGGATAAGTTCGTAGAGCCATATTTCTAGAGCATAAAAGGATATTCTTAGGGCATAACTGGCTTATTTCTAGAGCATAAAAGGCATATATTAAAACACAATAGGCATATTTTGGTATTATTTTACTTTCACTTACACATGATTTTCATGACTTTTCTTGTGTTCAGTATGTAAATTGGGTCAAATCAAGACATTTTACATGAATGACGTTTTCGTCGCAAATGCTTAGTTTTTGAGATATATGACTTTGAAGTTCCCATTGTTTTTCTATGGGAGAAAATACCGAGCGGTCCCAACAAGCGAAANAGGTTAGGTTAGGTTAGGTTAAGTAAGGTTAGGTTAGGTTAGGCAAGGCCAGGTTTAGTTCATTTAAAGCCTGTGATGACATCGGCTATTTTCTCCCATAGGAAAACAATGGGAACTTCAAAGTCGTATATCTCACAAACTAAGCATTTGCGACGGAAACGTTATTCATGTAAATTGTCTTAAATTGACCCAATTAACACACTGAAAGCAACAAAAATCCAAAAAAACATGTGTAAGTGAAAGTAAAATTTTACCCATATTTTTAGGGCTTTAGAGGCATATTTTTAAGGGCATAAAATGCGGTCTCTACGTTAGTATATAGGCTAATATTTTTCAGCTTAATGCGGCCCATACGCTATCCATGTACAGCATATACTGTTAGACAAAGTCCTACAACATTAGTTGTAAATCATAAAATCAGAACTGCTTTGATTCTCACCAACCAAACCAGCCAACTTTGTTGTACAACTATCCCCATACACTGTTCAACATTTCATACAACTCAACCAGGTTGGCTAACAAGTTGGATAGTGTATGTGCCCCTTATGTCCTAAAATCCGTTCGATTTGGTCATGCTTAATTAATCTTTCCGAAAAGTCAACTGCACTTAGAAATTCGACAGCGATGTTCGAATCGAAAACGTCCTAATTAGGCAGTCTCTGACAGTGAAGAATTATAACCTGCTCCAAGGTTTTATTTTTTCTTCCTTATGATATACTTGCACTTAGCATATTTCTTCACATTCTCCTTTCTACAACGTCACGTATACGCTGTATGTTGTAAACTTATTGACTCGCCGTGTTACGATATTGAATGCATGCGAGGACAGGAGGACTTGTAAAGTTCAAAGGAGGCCAAGCGATCAGTGCGTTTGAGCCGTCGAAAGGTGAGGTTAGTGCCGCTCCGCGCTACCTAAAGTGACATAACTGAGGCCCCAATGACTGCTTTTCGTGCGCTGCTACAGTGTATCACCATAACTGTGC
Source organism: Parhyale hawaiensis (assembly GCA_001587735.2). NCBI lineage: Eukaryota > Metazoa > Arthropoda > Malacostraca > Amphipoda > Hyalidae > Parhyale > Parhyale hawaiensis. The sequence goes on along the minus strand of LQNS02278170.1, from coordinate 16,759,981 downwards.
AAAAATCAACTTAATGATAGTGTTATATCATAGCTATTTCCATACATCATACTTGATGGTAATAAATTGTAGCCAGGGCTATAAATTTTACATTTGGGATTTATTACGGCGTTGATAAAGATACGCGACGGTTAATAAATTTCTAAATAAACGTCGTAAAAGAGTTTACCGAGGTTGAAAATGTTCAAAGAAGATAACTACTTAATGTAAACTTCATGCACAACAACCTTTGACCTTTGCATATTAGAGATGCTAACCGAATTTTCGCAAATCTTATTAATAGTTTTTAGCAAGTCTGTGATCAATTCTTCATATGAACTGGAATTGCAATGTGCGTCTATAACGTCTGTGGTAATTCTAGAAACCGAAACGCTGGAATATTTTTTACAGCAGCAGTACTTTAGTACTGTTTTCTGAATGAAGTTAAGCTTTGCCAAAATGTATGTTATTTTACCTACTTGGCATTAATTTGTTTTTTGTTTTTGTGCACCAATTGTTTCACAGGTTCACAAAATTAAATGGAACTATGAAAGCGCTAGCATTATTGTGTGTAATATGATTGAAATGATAAGCAAAGAAGAGCTAAAATAAGAATAACTGCAGCTATGTTTTTTTTTTTCACTAATTTGTGCTAAATGGTAGCCGTGAAAGTATGAAATTGGCTATAGGTAATTTACAAGCGTTAGCAGTGTGTAATTTCAGCTATTTAATGAGGATATTATGTTTTTATTGGGCGTGACATGTATGGCAGTGTCCTAAATGTAGATTTCACGTTAGAAGAAAAAAAGCACGTAAGTCTGCCTAACAACAGGTAAGTTACAATGCGGTACGCAACAGTGTAGCAAATATGGTGTTTAAAAGTCTTAAGAAAACAACTTTCGCATCTCCCAAACTTAAGTTAGACACAATGCCGTAAGTTAGAACGCAGTAAGTTGCGATATCATTAGCTGCGGTGCGTCACGTCAAAGGTTTTTTTTTTCAAAAATAAAAGTTCTAGAGCCGCTAAAGTTAGATGAAACTGGGAAGTCAATGGAGGGAAGCACCTCAGGCTCTATTGACTCCGAGTCTATTTTATAGCCCTTTTTCTCGCAGCCTGTTCTATAGCAAAGTGAAAGCGAGGACGGACTGGCAACAGTGTTGTTCTCTACCCGTATGTCTTTGCAGTGCTTTAGGGAGAGAGCTTAGTCTATTCGGGCTCAGGGTCTGGTACACTGTTATGGAGTAGTCCTAATGGGTTATTTATCGGTCTGTGAGTTTTCGCGAGGACTCACGTTCTGTTGTGATATAGCACAGGATGTGTACATATATGAAAAAAAGGTAAATTTTCTCTATCACACATACTGATTTCGTTGAATACTTGTGTACATTCACATGATAGATATTTACTCGTGTTACATTGATCTCTGCTTCAATACCACAACCCCTCGCAGGCCATGACCTTTCTAGCAAATATTGCGTTTCCTGAAGATGCTATGAAATGGAAGCTATACCTGACTTAGCCTTTTGAAAGTAACAGCTTAGGACCAATACAGTACACAGTCTCAGCAAAGGCGCTTTGTGAAATGAAGACCACCTCATCTTTCCAAAATAAAATAGGCTGGTAAAATGACGTTTCAGATGTGGATAGTAATAAAATATATAGGCTAATAAATGCATAAAACTAGATTTGCTGCAACACCGGAGAGTTTTGTAGTTCGCAGTCATAAAGGTAAAAACTGTGAATCACTTACAGAAGCTATACTTTTAAGTTTCCTTTAAATTTCTATGGCAAAAAATATATACATATAGGCCTATATGTTGAAGAAATTGATGAGAAGTAGATGAAAATTTGTTTCATCTGCTTCTCATCGATTTCTTCAACATATATATGTAGCAATGTCGATGTTTTGTAAATCTGAAAAGAAATTCTGAAACACCATGTAACGAATAACACAATTTTCATCATTTGTGCCCTAATTTGGGTGATAATCTTGAATGACACTGGGTACACTGCTGGCCATAGGGGAGCTTAGGTTCATTAGCTTTTAATATCATACATTAGATGGAGTCACGCTTCCTAGGAAGACTCCGTATGATACCTTAGTCTGACATTGACTTCTGGGAAAGGTTTCTTTCGCCTTTACTACTTACCGTCAACGGCTGTCTACTGCCGTAAACAACAGTATTAAAAAGATAGAGCTTTAATTGATTTTGAGCCATTTTAGTTGTGGACAGTTTAATGCTTACTGGATTAGATAACCTCGATCTGATCTGGTAAATTGATTGCGTCACTAGTATTGGAGAACATAAGCTTACGCCACACACATAATTCCCCTGTCCACCCTCTTTTGCTTCGTCGCCCCACTTCCTCCCTCTTAGAGACACCTGGACTAAGGTTTCCGATAAGGCTAAAGCCAAAGTTGAGGCATACTGGGTAAATAGTTATCTATTTACGTTTCCATTTTTATCGCTTTCTAAATTGATCTGTGTGGTCCTGGTGAGTGTCCTCCCATTTTCCAAATTTCGCTCTACTTTATTTTCAGTTTTGCTCCTCTCATGGTAGCCTAAAAGAATGTTCGAGCCATGTATCGTTTGAAAAGGATTGGATCAATGACGCCTAAGTAAACGGTCATTAAGCGGAGGAATGCGTTGCGAATTTTTTTTTTTTTTTGTTAATGAGCTGGTAGCTAGGCGTAGCGTGTTATTAGACTGACGTAGTCTTCGTTATGGGTTATCTCGTTTTATCAGCTTTATTAGCTAGGATGAATGCCTTTTGCAGGTGTGCTATATCTGTGCTCATGATTCACGGGTGCTCATGATTCACGGGTGTACGCCTGGAACTATATCGCTAAATCATATAAAAAGCTACAAGACACTAAATGACCCGTAATAGGACTTCGTGTAAAGTGTTATTAATAAACACTTATCTTTTTCCGTGTATTATGACGGCCTTAGTTCCTTTGTGTACAGTATTTGGATTTTAATAATGTTCTACCTGCACCGAACGCAGATGAAAATTTACATGAGGAATTCATGGTGTCATTTCATTCTTCTCGCCGTCAAGTGTAAACGGAAGTTCCAGGTAAATTGCGACATAGCGGATTGGATCACCTCGATTGCAGTTTGCAAATCGAATCCGCTCTTAATTACTTAACCCTTACAGTATGCTGCGCTTAATCGCTATAAAAGTTTTTTTTTCTATAGCCCGTGGAGCAACCTCAAGGATGTAGGTATAGTTTTCACCTTATTTCTGTGTGTAAAACTATCCGTACAGCCTCTGAGGGTCGTGTGTGCCAGTAAGCCCCGTTCACATATAGCTTATCTTCTACAATGAGCTTCGTTTGACGTCCGGAGTTAGTGGGTCAAGGGCTGAAAGATTCTGAAGTATTCAAAAAGTCTGTCCTGAGTTCTCGTATGAATATAGAACACAGTAGGTACCCTTCTAGTAAAATAACACAGCTTAGTATAAATAGAGTTAGCGATGTTTCATTAAAGTGCATTACTGTAACCACTGCTGGACTCGTGTACTTCCATATACACTTAAGTTGTATTTCCATTATAGTACCACTGGAATAGCAGAATTCTAATATAGCGGGAACTCTACTGACACTCTTTTTTTTCTAGTCTGCCGCGTCTTTGTCTGCATTTCTTATGTACGTGCGGTTGCGTTATAGAGCCCCAGTTCAATGTACCAGTATATATATATATATATATTTAATTAACGTAAAATAATGCTTCTTCTGAAGAAGAAGCAGCATTATTTTACGTTAATTAAATACATGGAACCTGGATGTCCTTTATCTTCATCAATATATATATATATATGTCATTAAATATGAAGTAACGATACTTTGATACGATGACGCTGGAGCGTTCTATATTTTTTCAACAGACATTATAAGTCTACGGAATAGTGCACTGAGATTTCATTTACTTCTGGCTGCTACTGTCTCTGCAAGTGTATGAAAACACACGCAGTGACCACGTTATGCATTTGGATAAAAAAAAATTTGTACTCCACTGTCACTGCTGCGACCTCTTTTGTTGTTGTTAATATACCTGTGAACAAACACAACAGTGAAAATTTAATTCTGTACTTAATATACACCTACAACGGAAATAGTAGCTTTATCGCAGAATTCACCACATCTCGACTATTTGGCTATAAATTGCCCTGAAAATTTTACTGAAAGTTAAATTTATGATGCTTATAATGTCTGTAAATTTATAAACGACGAATCGTGTTTGTTCTAGAAAAATCATGTTTTTGTCAATTTTACTAATTTCACTGACCGGCGGTAATAGCATCTTGACTAAAAAAACAAAATATTCACAGTTGTACATCACCAGAGGAGCAAAAATTAACAACACAAATAAGAGAAATATTTATTAAACAAGATATCGTGAATCAAAAGTTTATATTGATTGAAAACGTCTCATTTGCCAATATGACCCTCCTGACGTTTAATAACTTCAATAATTCTTGAATCCATGCAGCCAGTTAGTTTCTTTATTGCATAAGGTGGAACTGCCCTAGCTGCTGCAGCAACAGCATCCCACAAGATAGATTTTGAGTTGTACTGCCTTCCATCTGCATAAATTTCCCTTTAAGAGGGGCCCAGATCTTTTCAATTGGATTTAGATCAGGATAGCACGGTGGCCAAACCATCAGTTTCTCTCGATGGAACCCCAAAGGGTCCAGAAATTTTGTGGTAGTAGAGACAGAGTGAGAAGGCGCATTTTCATGCATGAAAATCAAGTTTCGAAGCAACGAATGAGGTATATCACCCAGCCAGGGACCAAGGCGTCCTTCAACATGTCACAATATGATGCAGATGTAAATTTTACGCCATCAGGTACTCTAACAGGACCTAACAGTCGATCCACTATGATACCAGCCCAAATCATAACACCATCTTCCTGTTGTTGACGTTTTATGCATTGATTACACTCGCCTCCAGGTAAGACCCAACTCTTACTCCACCCTCCAGGTCGATGAAGGGTTGCCAGGGGTTGGCCGGTGAAAAGAACATGATTCATGTTGATCTTCATGTATTTCTCTGCCCATTCCATCCTGAAAGGTATTCGTTTTGAGGTCAGAGGTCACAATTTTAGTGGGAATTTGACAGAAGCAATGGAGCGAAGGATGTCATTTTTTGTGTTTTATGCACTTCAAGAAGCCCAGCATGCGTAAAATTGATTTACTTGTTTGCCCGGGTCTTTTACGTAGCTGGCGAACCACATTTCTCCTGTATCTCTCAGTAACAGTCCTTGAATACCCAGCATCAGATCGTTTTTTTTCATGGTAAAGGGTCCTTGAAGAATCTTGTCACTGTGTCGATATGGCGTCCTATTTTTGGGGGGAAATAACATCAGGAGAGGTGTCTTTCGCAGTTTCTTTTATGATAATTTTTTTTCTAATTGTTAGTTAGAGCTTTTCCACGTCCCATTTCAGCTCAAAATACAAGAAGCTGTTATTGTCGTTTACCTAAAAAAAGAAAACAATGCTAAGAGTTGTCAATCAGGAGACACAGCAAAATGTAAACAAACTCAACAATTTTGCCAGAAGATGTCACGATTTTCCTGCAAGTTACATAATAATTCGATAACGCAAAAATGAGATATGATCCATTTTGTGCTATAGCTATTATTTCCGTTTTAAATGTAGGTACATCTGTTGAATTCTGGTTGAAACAGGATTGTAAGACACGTCTTTTTCAGCGATGCTGTACGGAAGAGGGTCAAGTGCAACTATTTAACAACGAGCTCGATACCTTTGTGGTCCGTATCGTACGGCAGACGGTACGTCATGATCTTGAACAACTTGGATATATTATGCGAGTAAAAATTTCTCTGGCGATAATTTTGTCCTAATGGGTTCGTTCGTTAAGAACGAATGCAAAAAAATTGCTTTGACGCTACTTCACTATTCACTGTTAGAGTGTTCATTTTTTTTAGAGTACAAGCTACCCATACCAATTTCACGTCGGTGAAGCCCTACTTGCCTCACTTCTTTGCTGTGAAGCTCTGAATTAAGATTTTTTCCCCGTACCTTCCGTACATCAGTTGTACCCAAGATATGATCCATTCGTGACAAGTACGGTTATGCAACTACTTCAAATAGCATTACGTAAGTTAGGCTTGTAGGTCTTACGTTGCAGGGAGTAGCGCTCCAAATGCCCAAGACAATCCATAGGCTTGTCGGATCCATGTCTTCAGCGCGCAGTTTACCTCCTATATTTTTATTACCTCTACTAATGGAGGTCATTCTGGTATTCCTCTTGTTTCTCGTGCTATAAATTTTACTCTGCCAGTCTCGTAGATATAGCACTAATTGAAATGCTGTGCATAGACCACGCTATGAGAAAAAGAGCTAACTGCTCTTGTTCCCCGTTACTTAGCATATCACATGTCAATTCTCTCTTTCGTTATTGAAACGCTGCATTAGATCTAATATTCAAACTAATCTTATCTGACATCCTTTTTCTACTTTTAGTGTCTTCTTTCACGACTTTCCTCATCCTGGTAAGACACGCTGTCGGTGCGATCTACGCTTAAATTAAGTACTCTCATGGCTGGTACGAGAACAATAGAGCGCCAGAAGAGCTCAGTCTCGCCACCTTTCACTTGGGCAGTCACGTTACTAAGACAGCTTAGGTACGGCGTTCGAACATCACGCTAGAACTGCACTTCTTTGCAAGTTTAAATCAGAAGTAGGCGGAATACCCAGAGCTCGACTGTTGCAAATTCTATTGAGGCGTAAGCTGCAACAAGTAACCCATATTTTTAGATATTTTCTTTTTTGTGGAATAACATTGTGCAAGCCGAAGCATTGTTCTGGCAACGTCATCGGATGTACATATATTGATATGGGGATGGAGCTTTTGCGTAAGGGTGCACCCGCAATTTTATCATTCCATTTACTCTCACTTCAAACCTAAATCTGTGTATAGAGAGACTAAAGAAACGTGTTAAGCAGCTAACTTCCCTGTAAACAGGTAACAATCTCTACCACCTAGACGTAGGCACGATAGAATTAGGTAGCCAATGCTATTTCAGAAATATAATTATGCAAAAAAGATAAGCCTCAGGATATTTTTAAACAGTAAATTAACAGTATTAGAGAATTTTTGTTTCAACCAGTTTTGAGGTCATTCTTGTACTTTTCATATAGCTCTTGAGCTTTCAGAGCATTTCAGATGGGTTATAATCATGTGAGAAACTTATTTCACAGTAGATTTTGATCGACTAAATAAAAAAAAAACAAAAAAAAAAAACGACTACACCCCTTTCCATTGGTGAAGGAGTCAATATCAAACATTAGTTATGCTAATACGTAATAGAATATAAACATAATTTAGCACACTTTGGTATATACGTCATAAGAGCAAGTTCACAAAGCGCCCCGCTACGACCCTCGCACAATATCGATAACGTCAAAGGTCAGATGGTCAGAGCTGCCATACCTCTCTCCGCAATTGCTTCACTTCGTGTAAACAGATCAATTTCGTGACGTATACCTTTCTGCCTTTTTACTTTGTTCCCTCTGACGAACTTGAACTCAATGGTGAGACGTACATTCGTTGGTGAAGTAGGGATAGCAATGTTTTTACCCTGTTCCTTACAAACTTTAGTTCACTGGTGAGCGATTTGTTGCAAGGCACAATGATAATGTAGGTAAACAATTGTTTTCACTCAGTTTCCTATTGGGCAGACTGTGGCCCAAGGATGAGTGGTTCATGGTGACGTATACTGACATGGGGCTAGCTAGGGTTTATCCTGCCCCTCTTTGTTAGTAACAGTCAGAGGTTTAAGTCCCTGTTTCTGTGCGGCGACGATGTCGTAGACGAAAGAACAAGGGACATTATAGTACCTTAATAGAAACGGGAAACCCAGGCACGAAGGTGTTTCCGCGCAGGATCAACGAGTATGGGAACAAACAGTCAGGAAAGAAAGGGAAGAACATGAGAAAGCAAGATTGCAATGACTATGAAATCAGAAGGAAGCAAAGTAGGCAGGAAAGACAAACATTTCAAGGCATAGCTAATGGCTAAGGTAACCTGCATAAAACCCTTGAAGGCGCTGCTTCCCATAACATAAGATGGGCGAATCTAACTTACCTGACCCTTGGTCCATGGCCCATCCTATGCCCCCTGGGGGGCTGCCCTTCTCTGTTGTTAATATTCTGTAGCATCCGTAGGGCATGGAAGAACTGCAGATGAAAGCTTCGCTTCGTACATGCTTACTAGAATAATGTAAAGGATCATGGCAACGTTTATGGCCTTACTTAGAATGCCCACTATTTACATGAGGATAATCCCATCTCAAGCCCAATTCGCATTGAGGGCTATGCAGCGCGTGACCAAGCACCAGGACATCTTCACCTTGGGATTTTTCACACGATGTCGTCAGTTCCCACAATCTTGAGATTTTGGAAAACTTTCGAAGAACAAAGGAAATCATGAAAAAATGCTTTATATGTAGGCTACAAAGTCATCATTTTTAAAGTATCAGCGATTAGGGCAAACACACAACAACAATGGAAACCATTCGCAGTCACACAAGGTAAAATGAACCGACTGACGTCAATTCGCTACATACAGATGAGAACTTAGCTTTTATTGGTAAATTGGAGATTAAATAGAAAGTGGCTTCCATTGAATTTCCAATATAGTCAAGATTATTTTCCAACCCCATCGGCCAATAGTGACGCAATAAAAACTAATGGGTCGCGAACTGACATCAATCGGGTGATAGTACGCATAGTGACCGTGATTAGTTATCGGCGGCTTACTGAAATGTTGATCAATGTTTTGACTTACGTTTGGGTTTCAGATTGCATTTATATTACCTAAGCCAGAAAAAATATCAGCCGCTTTTAACTGCCGTCTAAAAGTTATAAAGAAGCACTAAGATGTTACGGAAAAAATTCCGAAAGAAAGGCTTAACTTGTGCTTGGCAACGCGCTGTAAAGCGATTAATGTCAACCTGGCTTTTTTTGAGGTTTTGTGGTGGGCGAAACTTAATGAAATGTGGGAGCAGTCAAGCGTCAATTACAGAAGGGATAAGTGTCAAGATCTCAGTCTCTTAGGCTTTATGTACAGACGAGGGAAACTGACAAAATATGCCGATAAATGCAGCGCTGGTTAAGAGACGAGATCTTAGAGCTATTGGTGTCATTATTGCGCGGTAGATTTACTAAAAAATTCACTCATACAACACCTGTAGCAACTGCTTAATTTTGCTAGAAGATGTATCATTTATTTATAAGAATTTAGGTGGGTGCATTCAGTCTTGCAGCAGAATGTTTAATTTTAAAAGTGTACGTATAAAATATTTACAGCAATTCAAGTAGGTGCATTACTATCAGCGCTGCAATTGCTTTTAACCTCTAATCATATTTTTTTTCGTCTCATACAGATATTTGGCACTCTGCCAATCCTAACTGCTGAAAGTCTGGAGCTAAACTGGGTTAGGCCTGCAGCACGGAACCAGGTCTGCCTCACACATTGATATCGCGGAATTTATAGAATGAGGGCAGGATGGTTTACGACTGCGAGTGGCGACCGTTGTAGCTGGAATCGCAACAGCTGTTTCTGTATGGACGGGCTTACGAAGACGCGCGAACGTTTAGAGCATTATGCTTCATCCCTTGGGGGCATGTGATGGGTTAGTTAGGTTCGTCATCCTATGATATGGGAAGTTGCGTCTAGAAAGAGGCCTCAGACGTGACCATATAACCTCAGCTAGCCCTGTGGGACAACAGTCTTCACGCCAGCTTAGTTCCTTCTAGTATTTCCTGCTTCTACTTACGTTCTTATAGTGGGTGATTCCCTTTCTTTCTCGACTTGCTGTTTGTTGCACTATATAATATTCCGTGTCTATCAATTAGGAGTGAAAAATACTATATACTCGTATATCGAAACGAAATATAAACGCATTCCTTACTATAAATTACATATACGTTTGCCAATGCAATTAAAGTTGTAGCTTTTGGTTAAGTGAAGAAACTGACTGGTAAAGTTGGGTCACGTAGTCATTCCTTATGTCAATCAGTAACATTATTTTGTTCTAGAAGCTCTCCTATATGAGCATGCTTTGGAAATGTTATTGAAACTCTCCTATATCAGTATCCCTTTGGGAATGTTTTCAGTGGATTGAAGCATTTCTGACTAATACACAAGTGTATCCGTCGAATATCAACTACCAAATGACAGCTAGTACTTGGTGGAGTCACGCAAGGTATAAAATTTGTCTAGAGTTCTTGCGTAGCGAGCAGAGATCTCAGTGAAATAAGGTAGAACATGTGTCTGAAGTCCCGTTCTTTCACGCATGGATTTCTGTGAAATTGAGGATATATGTATGTCGTAAGTCCCGCTATACCTCACAAAGATTTCTGTGAAATTGGTACAAATTATTTTCGATTCCCATTGTTCCACTCACGGATCTCTTAGAAATGAGGTACGATATTTTTTCTATTGCTCCATTATTGACAACATAGATCTTTCGTATGTAAGGTTATAACATTTGTGTATAGTTTCACTGTTGCAAGCAAGGGTCTCTGTGAAATACGTTGAGGTGCCAGCTGTGCTATGCAAGTTTAATGCCAGATGGCTTCTGGGTGCCACCAAAATTGAACGGAGTTAGTCTGCCGAAGTTTAATTAACTTCGGTCACAAACTTATGGAAACTCCCCACAGAGGCGATTAGTGCATCTCTAGTTAATTACGAACCTTGAGTTGATTTTATTTAGGAGATACAAAGAGTCCTTTGATGCAGCGGCACGCCAAGTTCTTCAGTANCGGAGTTAGTCTGCTGAAGTTTAATTAACTTCGGTCACAAACTTATGGAAACTCCCCACAGAGGCGATTAGTGCATCTCTAGTTAATTACGAACCTTGAGTTGATTTTATTTAGGAGATACAAAGAGTCCTTTGATGCAGCGGCACGCAGAGTTCTTCAGTATAGGTATATGGGACACGCCCTCCTGCACGATGTTGACGGAGATGAAACTAGTTTGCGCAAGTTAGTATCTCGAAATCGTGATAAAATTGTGCTGTAAAGAAATATTGCTTACTCACTTTTGCGAACGTGTTAGCGTCGCATAATGCTGATCTCCATGATTATACACTATGATTGGCAATAATGCTGATCTCCTTGATTATACACTATGATTGGCAATAATGCTGATCTCCATGATTACACACTATGATTGACAATAATACTGATCTCCATGATAATACACTGTTTGTCAATAATGCTGATCTCCATGATTATACACTATGATTGACAATAATGCTGATCTCCATGATTACACACTATGATTGGCAATAATGCTGATCTCCATGATTATACACTATGATTGGCAATAATGCTAATCTCCATGATTATACACTATAATTGGCAATAATGCTGATCTCCACGATTATACACTATGATTGGTAATAATGCTAATCTCCATGATTATACACTATAATTGGCAATAATGCTGATCTCCATGATTATACACTATGATTGGCAATAACCCTACCGAGTTAGTTTCACTTGTGTTGTTGGGCTGCGTAACAAAATTCAGGATTTGGTGCTGCTTGGGCTTTTATTTTTTAGACATTGGTGTGTTTTGATTATACGGAGTATAGTTTGAACTTTATATATATACTGTATATAGTTTCTTTTTCATTGTTGTTGTGCGTCCAATCCCCGTTTCAATAAAATTATTTCCTTGAGTTCTCAATGAGAGTAAATGTGCGGTAGCAACTGACGATAAAAATAGTTACAAGGCTATCTAAGCCAAAGCTATGTTAATGACCGACTAATGAAAATAACCAAGCTCAGCCTTCGTAGATTGTATTTATTTCATGCTTGGCCTTATTTAGTATATGTACTGTATGGAAGCTGAAGGAATTGAACAGGATCTTGAGGTCCTACGAACTAAAAAAAAAAAAATTAGAAAAATATAAATGGATGGAAGTCATTTTTTTGGAGTACACTGGGTGTTACAGTACAAACAAGGGACACAACTTTTGCCAAAAGGTGAATCTGCATAAGATTATGAAAAGTTGAAAAGATCATGATTTTTGACTTAATGAGGGTTAAATTTTCAACGCATGCATACATTACTTTACAAGTTTGTTGTTAAATGCAAAAACAGAAAAATGGAATTAAAATATAAACCAACATTTATCACTGATTGCTGAAGCCTACCGAGGTTAATTAGTGCGAGTTTGATATTAACTCTTTAGTATTGGTACAGAGTCTCAAGCAACGTGCCAGGAAATGCGCTCTCAGTATGCAAATCATAGTCCGGATTTACTAACATTACATTATTATGTGACTTGCGGTATCCCTACTCTCCAAAGAAGACAAGATCAATGAACCCCACGCTGGTAACTGTTCGTGTATAACGTTATGAACAAGCACTTACGCGCTCGGCCAATAAGAGAGCTCGTTGCATGCTATAGTACTTGGATTCTCCCGCTTCATTGGATGTGTGAGCTTCGTGAATGAACTTACAACTCGAAACTGTGAGTTACAATACGGCTCGAGCTCTACAAGTGTGTATCTACCTTGATAATTCTGGACCCAGGATAAAATAATCCAACAACCGTAAATTTGACGTTTTACTAGGTAAGTGATCATATATGGTCGCTTCTGTTATGCTATTCATTTGAAAGCCTTTATATGACCGTCCGATGAAGAGTTAAAGTCACCCGTAATCATTCCGTGTATAGGCAGTCCAACTAGCAGTGTTAATAGTTTACAGTGAAGCTGGTATCGATCGCACTAGGGTTAGCGTTGGTCGAACAGGGTTTCTAGAATTTTGCACAATAATATTCAATATCTTGATGATAATTGTACCAAATAGGCGTTGGTCAATACTTGTACAGACGATGTTATTTCAATACACAGTAACACAAAAATCTTACCGAGTCGGCGATAGAGATAAGTCACTGCCGTAATGTTACCCCAACGTCTTCTTGCAAATGAAGTTACTTTTCTGTTAGAGAATTCTATTACAGGTGATACGTCTGTTTATTCTCTTTATGTACTAGTCAAGATAGCATTCCTAGGAAAAGTAATTTTGCTATAAACGAGCAGAATTTAACTTGAAAGAAATATTAATTAATTACTTAGCCTAGTTTATTTTCAGCTACACTATATTCTGCTTCATAAAATGGCACGCGACAGCCTAATTTGTTGCTTCGTACTTCTCAACAAAGTTAATAATTGATTTGTCTACCCCTTTGACATGCAGTAGATTTGTATTTTTTGTGCTTCCCACTAAAAAAAATATTTTCTCATGGCCTTTCGGAATAAAAGGTGAATCTGTGCTAATATAAGCTCTAGAGTTCAGCATTGAGAATTACTACTAATTATATTTTCCTTTCTCTTTATTCAGGATTAGCGTTTTAAAATTCCAAGCTTGGAGCTCCGTAAAATCTCCTTTTTTTGCCACGTCAGCGTTCCATTACCCCTCAATTTATCATCCACATCTTTAGCACGAAACTTCTATGGACTTGGGGCAAACTTTTTAAAAATTGCATCGGAGTTTATGGTGCTTGCACGTCCGTCCGAAAGTCTTTTCACCGCAGATAGCGTGTCCAGCCTGGGACACATTCTACTAAAAACTTAAAAATTAATAAATGTTATGAACATCTACACTAGCCATGTCTTTGTACAGGGCTCCGCAGTACGAAAGAATTTAGGACTTGCGTTTCTTGAGGACTTGAGGTTTTCTTCCTCGGCAGGCCAATGCTGTAGCTGTTATTTAGCCTATTTGATACGATATACTACCCAGGTCAAGAGGAAGGTTCTACTATACTCGGTCCATTTTATCAAGGCAGTTGGGCGTGGTCAAAATCTTTTGCAGTCTTGCCAATTCTATGAGCATTTTTGTTATTTTGTTCGGCCCCTATCTTAGTCCCGCCCACTATCTGTATATAGAGAAATCTCAGAAATACCCATAGTTCTGGTAACGCTGTATAGGAATTTGATCACGGACAAACTGGCTTGCTAAAATAGACAGAGTATAACTAGGTTCACCCTACCTGCATTACGGGGAGTCGTAACACAAAGAACCCAATAGGCAACCCTAGCTTTAAGTTGGCCTTTGGAACGTGCAACCTTCCTGTCCACCTTACTTTGTTCCCTTTTCATACTCCTAGTATTTTCGTTCTTCCTCTTCTTTCTCGACTTACTGTTCTCAGGCATTTTGATCTAACATGGGAACACTCTCTTGGATCGGTTCCGTTTTTGTATCGATATACATTTGGCCCTCCTTCTTGCCTTTCTTACATCGTTATCATAGGCTAGTGAAGTATGAATATAAAAATAACATCTTTCTTCGTTAAATTGATTGTGCGTTTCATATGCTTATCAAATTAAGGTATCATAACTTCCTTTTGTAGATACTCTAGTCTCTCAACAATGCATTGCTATTTGTACATTTTCTATCCATGTATCTGTGAACACATCTAGCCTTGACTTTTGCATTACGTATTACGTTCATTACTTTCCATCTCCCATTCTCCCCCAGACTCAAGTTAAACATTTATTTTTACCCTAGATCCTAATGTACATAGCCGCTATCTGAAGTTTTTCTTATTTCACCAACTGTATAACGTTCTTCATTACTTCCCAACTCCCATTCTCCCCCAGACTCAAGTTAAACATTTATTTTTACCCTAGATCCTAATGTAGTATCGGCGAGAGACTTCAAAAAGAATAAAGTGGTTGAAAAACGAGCTCTCGTGCCGAACAAACAGACGGACTGTCGGAAATGTCAGCGTCCCTTAAAACTCTTAATGCCAGAATGCCTCTTGCGTCAAGTCGGCGGTTCTTATCTTTTTTTTTTCTTTGCTCCCAGAGTGCCCGCTTCTTGCGGCTTGAGCGTGCCGGCGCTCACGTCTTCTTGCTTGATGAATAATTCTGCGTACTGAATATTGTAGGCGTCTTCTTCTTCGTCATGTTACATTGGCTTGCTGTGCAATGTGCCTCCGGAGTCATTAGAAGCGTTTTACGTCTTGTATGTCGCTTATTAAATACCACAGGCTGTCTACACGTAGTATGTATTGGGAATACACTCACATACTGTGCATAAGCTTGTATAGTTGATTCATTTTCACATGCTGTCTGTGCAAAGCATCTTTGGGACATGGGAATGGGTCTACCTTCTGTTAGTGCATGAAATATGGACGATTAGGTACATAAACGGCACTTTAGTAACTGTCGGCACCTGCCTTCTAAAAGGATATTCTGCTTAGTATTTACTACCCTTGACGTCGTACTTTATTTGTTCACAGCACCAAATTGTGTCTCCTCAGTCATGCGCTGCTGGCAGCATGAAATAATAGAGAACAAGCTTATAGCTGTTCTCTGTTGATCAAAAGAAGCATTCGAAATATAGTATTGCCTCACTTCTTCCTCATCATAGTCACAAGTTGTAGTGCAGCGTCATACTTCGGCTAATGCATGGTTCTGACCTTATAGTTAAAAATATTATTTCAAACATATCTTCATACCCTGATGGATGTAATTATATTTTAGAATAGTCTGTTCATTTTGGTGTTAAGGTTATTTGTCCTCGTGTATTCCTAGAAAATAAGTCATCGTGGAGCGTAGGACAGCCTGATTAAAATAGGGTTCAAATATCTTTGTGATGAATTTGCTTGATGTTTAAACGCTTTAGTATGAAGTCTCTACCCCCAGCGGCCGCGTCGGAGGAATAGTTTAGCGGTTGTACCCATCCGCTACGGGAAAACTTGTACGTTCGTTAATGTACCGAATAGACACGCACCAAATAGGAAAACCCGATGCTTTAGTGGATCACTAAGCATTTCCATAAAGTTATAGATAAACTCCACTTAGGGAGCATAGGATGGGCCATAGAGTTAGGTTAGTTGGGTTCACCCCTACTATGTTACACCCCGTAGGATCAGCGGGGCGATCCTATATAGGTTAACTTTGCCTCAGTCAGGCCTTCGGGAGTCTTTCCTTCGTGCCCACTTTGCTTCCTTCCCGTTCCATACTCCTACTTATCACTCTGGGTTTTGTTTTCCCTCGTGTTTTCTGAAAATCTTTACCCAAGCACCTTAAGCGAATGTGAAAAAACCCTCGTGCACCGGTTCCATGCTTATCAAGACATGCTACATGTCCCTTTTTTCGAGCGGTGTAGCCATCGTTGGCAGGTGCGTCGTGCTCAAAAAGTAGCATTAATACTAATATCAAAACATATTAACAATAAGAAAGCAATGAGTATAGCGTGAGTTCAGTAATAAAATCTTACAGAATATTCTTCACAAATATTCAATAGCCCCGGCTGGAAGTTTCTGGAGGTGGAGCCCGACCAACACTCTCAGGAAAAATACTCCTACTAGCTTGAACTTCAATTATTTCTGTTTCTGCCCTACTCAATTCAAATTAAAACCACAGAGACTACACGTTCTCGGACACATGACGTTTCTTCCAGTCTATAATATAATTCTGCTTGAGGCTTCGTCCATCCATGTGTCTACACGTTACGCTTTCAGTATTAGATATCGGAAAATTCAACTTGCAAGACGTCGATTTTTCCAGGGAAGGAAGTTCAACCATAGCTATCTTCTTTTCGCTTCTTGAATCAAATTTTGCCCTTTCTCTGCCACAATACGTTTGGGCATCACACACCCAAGAGTCCCGAGTGCCTTCTCTGCAGGGGATGTAGCATCTGGGTGCAGTTCCTGCTGACGAGGTTAGTTTTGTAAAGTTAGGTAGGTTCTCCATTTCCTTTTCTGTTCCGCGAGGTGGGCTGTCGATGGAGATGGAGCGTTACCTATACCGCGGGACTTCTCTCATCTCTCTCGCGTGGAAGGCCATAAAAGAGGCCGACCACTCGAGTGTCTCCTACTATGCTTTGCGCCTTGTATCTGCCCGTAGTAGCGCACGTAGGCCACGCGACAAATTATGTGGTATTTAAATACTGCACACTCATCTCTGTTGGAACGCCTGAGTTGCGGCTACGGAGGTTAAACACAGTTTATAACTAACTGAATCAAATTTTCAGTCAGTTTCGAAGCAGAGACAGGAAGCTCGTTTCATCCGTATCACATCTACAGCTATTTTCTTTTTTCACCCCATATTATGTTCACATTCATGGTAACCAAGGAGCTTCAATGGGAGGAGTACGAGCAAGCCTTCCCTGGGCGAGTAAACACATGGCTTTGTCACGTGACTGAAGCTGGCGTTTGGAGATCTTAAACTGGCTGAAGTGGCAGTGGTCAGCACGTATAGTTAAGGAAGATACAGACNAGGACTCATTCCTACGTGAGGCAATGCCTCACGTATGCAATGCCGCTCTCCGATTGGATAAGCCACTCAGCCAGTTTAAGGGAAAAGTTTACTCGCAACGCTCCCGTAGGATAAATAGATAGGGTGCACTCCTCTCTATTGAACCTCCTCGATGGTAACGCACGACGTTCTTAATAAGGCCAGATGCGTAGCTCGGACACGGTGCGGGAGCGCAGAGCGGGTAGTGTTTAACATCTCTAGTCGAAACTATTCTTTGAAAGGAATATGCGATGTCTCAGGAAATATGATGACAGCTTCAGAACAGAGGGTTACGCTGCAGTCACTGAAGCAATACTGTCTGAGTCTGTCTTACTTTATTGCATAGCTATCGCATCGAACAAAATAATGGGCTGCTGATCAATATCCACGGGTCCCGTAATAGTGCAAAGAAAGAAACCTCTGATGCTCAGATAATAAACTTAAACTTATCGAATTAAAAAGGGATTAATTAGCTGTATATCGTGAGAAACAAAGCTTAGAAAAGATGTGCAAATGCATAGGAGAGCAATGCAGTAAGTACCGTCGTATTTCGACGTCTTATCAAAACACATGTGCGAATTATTTGCTGACGTAGTAAATGAGTGATTTACAGGTGAAATCAGGATACTCAGAGAGGTTAGACGAGGTGTAAGATAGACGAAGTGGGTAACGGTGGACAGGGTTAAGCAGCAGACACTAGTTAGGAGGAGGAGAGTTAACTTAGACGCGCTGTTTTAGGTTAAACCAAAGAGGTTCTAAAAGAGAGGAGCGTACCGTCTCTATTTATCCTACGAGAGCGTTGCGAATAAACTTTTCCCTTAAACTGGCTGAGTGGCTTATCCAATCGGAGAGCGGCATTGCCTCACGCAGCCTGGATAGGAAGGAGTCCTGAGCTCCAATTTTCATAGCCATTAACCATCTACGAAATTCCGAGCGGATGGAAGTATGTAAAGGAAACTTGTATCCTGTATAACATCTTATGATGGAAATAACAGGGTGAGCACTGGGATATAAATCTTCAGACACGATTGTCTTTGCAAAAAATATTGAAGAACTGCCTGTTTGTATCTTCTTTAATTATATGTGCTGACCACTGCCACTTCAGCCACTTTAAGGACTTCAAACGCCAGCTGCGATCACGTGACAAAGCCATGTGTTTACTCGCCCAGAGTGCTTGGGCTTACTCCTCCCATTAGAAACTCCTTGGGTTTAAACTAAGGTAGGCCTAAATGAAAACCATCATTAACGATGGAATATTCATGGGTCCCGCTGGTATCTTATAACTTTGCTTGTCCCTCCGTTATTGATATACCTAGTTACTTGGTTACTTAGTACGACCATGACGCTTTCATCAATATTAGATAGGGGGTAAATTAGAGCATCCCGAGGTATCCTGGATACAACCTGGGAAGAAATCAAACAGAAGAAGGAGTCAAGTTCAAATTTCAGTTACTACTGCTCGCAGGTCTTACATAGAAGATTCACTGTCTGACTTGGAACATTTTTCAACCTCCTAAAGCATGATACAGGTCCGAGGGCTCCACAATTATTGAGGAACAATTCTTTTGTTCAGTAGAATTTCCACAGGTTCGTTCGGCATTAGAAGAGGGAAATGAGGGTGATATAGGTCTGAGATATCAACTAAGGACATTGTTTATGTTCTGTGAAATTTTCACAGGTTCCAGGTAGCCTATATTATATTTCTGGTTGCCCCCCTCTTACTTGCTTTGTAAGATCGTAATGCTTTCATTATCTTTAGATAGGGAGGAAAATAGGGCCTCGTTAACGTATCCTTCATACGACCCAGGTAGGGATCGATTGCAGGTGAAATAAAGTTCGAATTCAAGGTGCTATTACTGGCAGGTCTTTAGTAGAAGATTCACGTGCCTGACTTAAGCATTTTACACCTCCGTATGCTTGGTACGGGTCCGAGGGCATCATAATTGAGGAACATTTATTTTGCTCTATAGAATTTTCACAGATTAATTTAGTATTAGGGTAAAATTAGGGTGATACTGCTCTGACAAAATTATTAATATCACTGAAGTAAACTGCTTTTATCCAGTGGAATTTCGACACGTTTCTAGCTAGTTTGACTTAACACTGTATCATTGGAAAAATAATTCATTTTTCAGAGGTTAGTTCTGGAAAACTGGTGATCCACTGCTAATAAATAGCGGTCTTATAATGAAGAAAGATTTTGTATAACAAGTTTTCTTCTGATGTTGTGACGCTAAATGTAGAGAATAAAAATATTTTGGTCTTTTTGCTTCTCTTCGGCCATGGTTAGGAGAAATTTAAGAGATTTCATATGGCTAGCAAATATTTAGGTGCATCGACTTTAAAATCGTTTTACTGAGCAGCTTTAGGATACGTACTAGTGATATACCAGATATCAGTTTTTGGACATCCGCGGATGCGGATCTTTAAGCGTTCTGACATCCGCGGATGCAATTGCGGATGTCACTATCTCGACATCCGCAGATGCGGATATTCGCCCCACCACAAACAAATACACCCTCACTCACGACGGCAGTTTGTACAACACTTGGGAAAACAACTTAGATGGTGCTTTGTAGACAGGGACAGCGCTCGCACACATTTCAATCCAAATGAGATTTTGCAGTTTTCGGCTCTATGGATGAGTTTAATGTATAGTGATAAACCTGCACATTCGCGCCTCTTTTGCTGTGGATGCGGATATCTTTAGCGTATTATACAGTTTTGACATCTGCGGATGAGATTGCGGATGTTACCATCTTAGCATCCGCGGATACAGATTGGGAGGTCAAATAAGATGCCGATATTCCGCGGATGCCGATATTCACCTGATCACTAATACGTACACAGTTTTCATTTGAAAATAAGCTTCCTATTCAGATGCTCTGCTCTGTTTTGTGTAAAAATATTATAGTCTAGGGATTGTGTGGGGCCTCGCACATGGGTTCTTCCACGCGCGCACTGAAGTGTCAAGATTTAAGCGTGGGGTTAGAGATCTAGGACTGGCAACCACTGAACTGCTATTTCACATACAGCAATTTGCTCCCTTGTAAAGCAGCGTAATTCGCCCATTTTACAACACAGCTTTACATAACGAGAGTAACCCTGACAGTTCTTGTCGGCAAGTTTTTGTTTTTTCAAATAAAACAAAAATCGTTTTCAATATTTAGATCTTCCGAAGAAATTTTTGTAAGAGTTTGTGTGTCTTTTTGTGTATTTCAGCAAGGTAAGTCAGAAAGTTATGGACAGATCTTTATGAAATTTAGAGAAAATACACGGTAGGGTTGTTAGGAGGAACAGATGATTAACCTTTGGTGAAGATCCATTAATTCAGTTATTTGTTAGTCTGCCCACTTTTTCTTGGTTACGTAATTCGTAAAGGTGAACTAATCTTCATGAAATTCGCAGGAATTGTTGGGAATATAACGAAGATCAACTGATAAAATTTTTATGATCCGTCAGTCTATTTGTCTCTCTCTGTTTTCATGATTTTCAGTAACGTAACCCAAAAAGTTATGAACGAATCTTTTTGAAATTTTCAGGAATAATTATTGTTAGAAATGTTAAGAGACACAAATGACTGACTTCTGTTGATGATCGGTTAGTCTAAATATGTGGGTGACTACATGTTCGTGTTAGTGTTTGTGAGAATAAAACACAAAAGTTGTGGATTAACATTAATCAAGAAAGTTACAGAAATTGTTAATAGTGTCCGAGAGGCACGACTGACCAAATTTTTGTGATGATAAAAATAAGTACTGGTTTCCGGAGTAATGTAAATTTTGGTTAGCATTGCTTGCTTGACTGAGGTATGCGCTCTCTGACAGCTGCTCGAGTTCAGTAAGAGCTAAGCATGAAGAAAGCATCTATCTTTGAGATGTTTCGAGTGACTGCGAGTGCACAAACATGGTCAGCCCTTATTGGCCACCACGATAGGTACTGAATAGCAGCTAGATAATATTTCTGCCAAGTTATATGCTTTTAACCCATAGCACACCCACGACAGCAGAGGACCTTGCGTTCTGGACAAATGTGCTAAAGGTAACAGGAACGACCCCCGTGCCAGGTGAGCGAGCTTTGTGATTGCGCTCGGCATGCTGAATCAGCTAACTTGCTTGACGCCCATAGTTACCGTGGGGGTACTTACCTTAGGGTAGGGGGCACAGGTGGTTGAAACTTCATCTAAATCCGTCATAGTTCGTAGCGACCCATGGTCGGCTGCAGCTGTACTCGCTCCTCTGGAGCAAGTTGCCCTATTTCTATTGCACGAACCAGAGCGTGTAAGTTTCGCAGTAGAGGGTGCTGTCAAAATTGACTTTATCTTTGTTTTACATGATTTTTGCTCAACCGCCCATTTGTTGCTAATGGGCGGGAGTAAACTTTCAGAAATGGACTTCTCACAGATTGATGTTTCGTCACTAATTTGAAGTGTTGGTTATTCTGAAGGTGTTACTTTGGACAACTTGGACTTTGTCCGAACATTTAAAACGAATAATTATCTTGATGTCCTGGATTTAACTCTATTCGTTTGTAGCTCTCTTCTCCATTAAAGTGGCTGAGGGTACGGATCTACCTAAGCAGTGCGCCGTTGTGAGATATTGATGTTGTTGGCGCACCTTAATAAAAATAATCTAGGTATAGAATACGGCATCAAAGGGCGCCCTGCATCGACCAAGCGATAGCGCCGTAGCTGCTCGATTAAGACCGCGTAAAAGAACAATAACCTGGAGGAAGGGGAACGTTTTTACACGAGGGTGCGCTGTCCAATACGTCGATCCGAAGTTCTATAATGGAAGCCCAAAAATGCCCAACTTTCAGAGTCCGGTAAGTCAAGTAAGATTGAGGCCCGGGCGTGCTGTGAAGTATTATTGATTCCGGTATTTTCTTTCTCTATGCACACGAAGTCCGTAACATTTGTAAATAATGAGAGAGGCCATGGAGTTGAGTTAGGCTATCTGATCCATTCTATGTCATGGTGAGTCTTATTCCTAGAGGAACTTGGCTTGTGTTGGACTTCAGGACAATTTTCTTTCTGTGCCCGCTTTGCATCCATTTTCATTCTCCTATACTAGTGACGCCGTTGTTCTGTTCTGCTTCTTTTTTTCTTTCATTACCCATGCACGTTCAGATCAATATTATTTTCATTTCTTATCATTTTTTTATGGAAAATTGTGATCCATTTACAAACTTTGATCACCCGTAACTGAAATTCCCTTAGTTCTATTCTCAAACCCTAACGCAGAATGAAGACAAATATATGAAAAATAGATGTACCGAAGCAAAATTCTGCATCTCAGTTTTTTACTGAGCCTAGGGTACTTGCAGTTGACGAAACGCACAGAAAACGTAAGACAGAGAAAATGAGGAAGAACACATGAAAAACGTTTACTCGCATAGAAAGGCATACCGTAAACTTAGAAGAAAATAATAGCTTTAGCAGAAAATTGACCATATCTTATTTTTGCGTGATCAAATTTTCATGAAACTTTTCATGGCAATCGTGACATCTTGTGGAAACACTGTTGGTTTCTTTACATTTTGCTGTGTCTCCTGATTGACAACTCTTTGAATTTTTTCTCTTTTTGAGGTGAATGACAATAATAGTTTCTTGTATATTCTGCTAAAATGGGACGAGGAAAAGCCCTAACCAGCGATGAGAAAGAAATTATCATCAAAGAAACTGCTAAAGGCACCTCTCCTGATGATATTGCCCAAAAAATAGGATGCCATATTGACACAGTATCAAGATTCTTGAAGGATCTTTCACCACGAAAAAAAAAAAAAAGATCAGATGCTGGGTATTTAAGGATTATTACTGATAGAGACATGAGAAATGTGGTTTTACAGCTACGTAAAAGACCCGGGCAAACAAGTAAGTCTATTTTTTACGGTTTCTGGGCTTCCTGAAATGCCTAAGAGGATCGAGAAATTGCATCCTTCGCTCCATTGCTTCTGTCAAATCCCCTCTGAAACTGCCTCCACTGACCCTAAGACATAAAATTTTGATAATGGGATTTGCAGAGAAATACATGAAGACCAACATGAATCATGTTCTTTTCACCGACAAAACCCGGGCAACCCTTGATGGACCTGATGGGTGGATTAAGGATTGGGTGCTACCTGGAGGTGAGTGTTATCAACGCTTGAAACGTCCACAACAGGGTGGCGGTATTATGATATAGGCTGGTATCACAGAGGATCGACATGTAGATCCGGTTAGAGCACCTGGTGGCGTGAAAATTACATTTGCATCATATTGTGACATGTTAAAGGATGCCTTGGTCCCATGGCTGGATGACATACCCCTTTCGTTGCTTCGAAGCTCGATTTTCATCCAAGATAATGCGCCTGCTCACTCTGCCCGTACTACCACAGCATCGCTGGACTCTTTGGGGGTTCCATGGAGAAAAACTGATGGTTTGGCCACCATGCTCACCTGATCTAAACCCAATTGAATACTCTTGGGCCCTTCTGAAAAAGGAAATTCACGCAGATGGAAGGAACTAAAACTCAAAATCTGTCGTGTGGAATGCTGTTGCTGCAGCAGTAGCAAAAGCAGTTCCACCTTCTTCAATAAAGAAACTAACTGGCTGCATGGATTCAAGGATTGTTGAAGTTATCAAACATCATGGGAAGTTATGCTGGTAAAAGAGACTATTTTCTGTCATTGTATGTTTTTGATTAATGATTTCTTGCTCAATACATGTTTTTCTCATTTGTGTTGGTAATTTTTGCTCCTTTGATGATATAAAAATGTGAATTTTTTTCATTCTAAAAGCTATTACCGCCGCCCATTGAAATCGGTAAAATTGAAAAAAAAAAAAACATATTTTTTCTAGAACCAGCACGATTAGTCGTTTGAAAATTTATAGACACTGTGGGCATCATAAGTTTAACTTTCTGAGAAATTTTCACTGAAGTTTATAGCCAAATAGTCGAGATGTAGTCAATTCTGCGATAAAGCTATTATTTTTGTCCTAAGTGTGCTCAAAATATTGCACACGTTACACCTGTGTAAACTCCACTTCCTTTACACCCCAAGTTCACGCCCCAGCACAAAAAAAAACATATATATATATATATATCCTGTCGGGCATATGTTGTCCATCATAGTCATTCACTGGTTATTATGCGCTGAAATACATGGCTCTGTCTAAGTCTCCTCTGGCAAAAAAAAAAAAAAATTACTTCGGAGCACGATCTTGGCCACTGCCGTGTCGGACCATAAGGTTTCAAACTACCATACAGACCGTTAGAGTAAATTAAAGTTTCGTGTATTCAATTGCGGAAACGTTACGGATTTTTGATGCATCTAGGCACATCATTTCTTCTCCCTCTTCCACTCGTCTTATTAATTGTAACATTTTGACGATCTGGTGTTAAGAAGAACAGGAGATGTGGTCTAAGCTGCGGAAGATATGTATGATCTCGCACTAGCTCTGTTAGATTCTCGGCTACTCACAGACCTGGTTTCCCCTGTTCTTCATTACGAGGTCTCTGATAATTCGACAAGGCAGAACGTATAACTCGTTATGTACGTAGGCATACTGCATGCAAGATTATACATATTATCATAGTAGAGAAAGTTAAAGTGCGTCATGATGATGTACCCGGCGCACTGGTAGTGGACTTTTGTGTCTGTTAACGAGTATCACAGTGATGTATATAATACCATAAAAACGCCCGAATTTCTCTGAACACAAAGCTATGTAGCTTTGCTAAGCAGTTTTACATCACGGTGATGCTACCACTCCGAAGGCAGGTCTTGGTTTGCAACCCGTCCATTCAGCGCGTTTATAGCTTCTTTGCATTAAGAGAGAATGGCAAATTTACTCAAATTGGTCTGAAAATTCATGGAATGCACTCAAATTCCCAAAATTTCTGGTAAACTTCCCAGATGGTAGGCGCTAAACCCCTGCCGGGCCTTTCTCTCTCCCTTCGAAGCGAGGCCATCCCTCCACCCCGACCGAAGGAAGTTCTAACGGGCGGAGCTCTGACTCAAAAGTATAGCTATGCACCCTCCTCTTATACAAGCTCCTTGGTAGCGGCTGACCCCCCCGTGTGAAATGGTAAAGGCGGCTGCCACTTCAGTTCAAGACTTGCCGGTGCTGCGAAAGGTAAATTTACTAGTTAGTAAATCAAGTAACTAACACCAACAGTTAATAATTTTGGGATTAAAGCGACTGTGTTGCCGTAGCGCCGCTAAAATTATGACCGAGAGACCCAGAGGTACACTTGTCTAGCTTACGCCAAGCAGCCAATGGCTGCAAGTAAAGCGAGCAGTGTGCATGTAACAATTATAATCAACTGGTCAGGAATGAGTGAGTTAAATTTTAACGATAATGATATCGGAAAGCGTAGAAACGGCCAGTATTCCATTTTCAAGCTATGGAAAAAGTAGCGTATTGTAGCCCAAAGTGTTTTCAAATGTTGCCCAAGAAGTAGCGGGTAGCCAAATCAAAAATTTAGTAGCGTGAAGGCCTCAAAAGTAGCCCAATCCACTACTTGTAGCCCAATCTGGCAACCCTGCTGCCGACCGCTGCGGATGCGCGGCCTAAAAACCGCTCATCTGACATAGCCAGGCGGGCTGGCCGCGGCGGTTTCAAGTGGGGAAATGCGTCTCACCCGCCGCGGTTAGGCGGGTAGACCGCCCGTGTTACATCAGCCAACGTTTTACATAGGAATCAATATAAGCTCTTTCATAAGCGGTTCCGCGGCGGCTGACCCGCTTTGCACCCGCGGCGGCCAACCCGCTCGCGTGACAGGGCCCTTAAAGTTTCCTCGATTTCAAGCTGATATTCACCCCTTATCTTGCAGGTGGGATACTTTGCTATCGCAAAACTCATGGCTGCACAGCTTGCGTTTCGCTAATGGAAGATCAGGCCTGCAGAGATGAGACCTATAATACAGCAAAAGCTATACTGTGAACCGGAACAATAGAAAGCTGAAACAGAAAACTTTTCCCGTAATTTTTGACGGCTGGGCCCTCTAGTAATTCAAATAATTACAGGTAATTGGTGTCGATCAACTGGACAAAACATCCTTGTGAATTTTTACTTGGGTTTACCATATTTTTGCTTTACTTGTTTACTGAAATAGTAATAGTCGGTGATAACTTTCGTTCCGATTGGTACGGTGCAATGCAGTGCGGTCAAAAGGCTTCTATGAAACCTTGTAATTTCCAGTTATCGTCAAAGGATATTCCAATAAAAACTACTAGAAATCCCATAGATATCCTGTTGATTTACCGAAAGAGTATGTTACATAACCCTCTCGCTCGTGGTGTATTAGTTAGCACCTTTTAAATAACATTCTGACGAGAATGGTAACAAATTCAGTCATCAGTCATTAGTTAATATGACATTCAAGCTATGCTGTTTCACCTCAAGGGACATGGGTTGGGCCACAGGGTTAGGTTTGCCCATCATATCTTATGGGGAGCAACGCCCCAGAGTGTTTAATTAGGTTACCTTAACCGTTAGCTAGGCCTTCGGAACGTCTGTTGTTCGAGCCCACTGTGTTTCCTTCTGATTTCGTACGCTTACTAATTTTGTTTTCTACTCTTCTCCCTCTTTTTTCCTGACTTGCTGTACCTATGCGCGTTGATGCTCTGTGGGTACAACTTTGTGCATTGGTTCCCGTTTCTATCGACATACCGTACTATGTGTCCTTTCTTCCTTCCTCTGTGACATCGTCTTCGTGCGAAAAGTGAAACTCAAACCCCTCCCTATTACTTAAATTGGCTTCAGGGGTTCTTGCTTTTTTATTTCTGTAGGTAGAAAGAGGACTACGAGGAGCGGTAGCACACCATTAGTAAAATAAAGGGTTAACCCTACTACACTGCTTCATCTCTGTCACTACCAGCCTAGTCTAAGCCTCTCCAAGTGAGCTCAGTACACGACGATTTAAAGCGTCATTATCGACTCAGTGCGATAAGAGAGTCATAATATCGACTGGCTGTAAACACGGGTCCCTCTGCAGTTGGTCCTTATCACCAGGACCAACGTGTTGACCTTCATCCGCCTCGCGTGTCGCTGTTATTCTTTTGTGCTGGCCTCTCCCGGCCATCTGCTAACTGCATCAAATGCGTAGATTGGCAAGCTGTGCCGGGAGTTTTCGGGGAGAGGGGACCAGCAGGCAGGCAGGCATTGAACAGCAACTTCTCAATTTAAGAATAGATTCGAAGCAGGGATTTTACGGCCAGGCTAATTAAGGTTCTGTTGGTGTTGTATATCTAGGTTTTTTTAGCACAGCATAAAGTTGTAATTGATTAAAGTAAGCATCACTGAGTGGTTTTCCAGCACGGTCGCCGACGATGGTAAAACTGGAGCAGATAATAATTTTGTGCAAGGATTTCGACTGACGCATATCTGATGAGAAAAATGGCTGCATGGAGTTTCGAAATAGACTATGAGCTACAATTTAAAGGATTATGAGCTAGAATTTAAGACTACAGGCTAGAATTTAAGACTACAGGCTAGAATTTAAGACTACAGGCTAGAATTTAAGACTACAGGCTAGAATTTAAGACTACAGGCTAGAATTTAAGACTACAGGCTAGAATTTAAGACTACAGGCTAGAAATTAAGACTACAGGCTAGAAATTAAGACTAAAGGCTAGAATTTAAGACTACAGGCTAGAATTTACGATTATGGGCTAAAATTTCACTAGTTTGAGCCTGTAGTAGAGACCAGAGTGATGTCGCGATACCGCCGCAATAGCTGCGAAGCGATATCTTTAGTAGACGACGATAAAGATTGAAAAGTCAACTGCTTACTTTGGCTTTCGCGTTGCAAGAAGGCTACTGTGTGTCATCCTTTCTTTAGGAACGCCTGCACTACCGAGCAAGTTATTTGAGTCACATTTACGCGGGGCAACGTATTCGTGAGCAACATGCTACTTTCCCCCAAGCATCTCTCTCAGGACGAAGAGTTTTCTCTTCCTGCAGTCACATTGACCTGGCTTTATGATACCTTCCCATGCGAAAGTCCAAAGTTCCAAAGCAGTTTTTACTCACACATGCTTAGAACGGAAATGGAGCTTGAATTTCTATAGTGGGTGCGCTAAAGCGTAGCTGAAATCAAAAGGCTAAACTCAAAATTTTATTTTTAAGAGTAAAATCGCGTGCATTTAGGGGAAAATCTTCAGGCGCGTAACCTTATTCCAAGAACAACAGATGCATGTTATTAACTGGAATTTTGCCAGTTGTCTCCTTTGATTACAGCAGGTATCAGGGTACAGATCTGGTGATACATGCGGCCAACTTTTTCATGGCATGCACCGACAACTCAAACATAAAGCCTACAATATTGACGAATACATTGAGAATAAAATACATAAGCGTAAATGTAACATAAACTAATAATTCACACGATTAAAAGGTGCATCACCAATATCGATATATTTTTTTTTCAAAAATTGTGGTGTGGATGCTCCCCCTCAATAATTGGATGTGCAGAACTGCAATACTAACCGCTTTCAAAATTTTGAATTAGCAGTTTCATGGTCAATTCTTCGCTGACCTCTTCAGGGTGCATAGGATAGGTCGTAGAGTTATGTTTGTCCATCCTGTGTTATGGGGAGTAGCACCCCCACGGAGATTTATAGGTTACATTAGCTTAGCCTTTGGGATGTCTGTCATTCATGCCCACTTCCCTTCTTTCCGTTTTTATGCTCCTACTAATTCCACTTTCCTCCTTTAATATCACCTGCGAAAGAAGTGAGAGAGATGATAATGTCTTTATTGAAGATTTAAGTATATATATTTGTATATATGTCTGTCCACCCAATATGTGGTCGAAGGAGTTGAGTAATGTTAATAATTTTTGGAGGGAGTTTGGGGGTTGACCTAGATGTTACCCATGCCAAAAAACTAGGCCTAAGTGGCCATCAAAAATGGCGGCGTTGAATTTTCCTTCATCGAAGCAATTTTGCTTCCACTGCGGCAGATCGTCGGGAGCACGGGGCGTTCTCTTTTTTTTTATGTTATTCTTAACGAGATAATAGACTGGGGTAGGGGCGTAAGGCGCTAACATTGTAGGACACGGTATCCATATGAAGTACTAGGATTAGCTAGCCATCGAAAATGACTTCCTTGAATTTACCCCCACCGCGAGTAATGGTCTTACGCCACGAGGCGTTCTAGTTCCTCTATTTTCTCGACTTACTGATCCAATTCGCGGTGATCATGCGTGGTAATACTGTCGTACATTGGTTCCAAGTTTCTGTCAACATACTATGCGTCCTTTCTTCCTCTGTGAGATCCCTTTTACGTGGAAGCGGGCATAGGATGGGCCATAGGCCCTGGGGTTAGTGTAGGTTCGTTTATCCTATGCTATGGGACCAGGCAACCCCAGGAGGCCCGTGTAGGTTACCTCAGCCATTTGCTAGGTCTTCGGGACGTATCTTTTTCGTGCCCACTTTGCTTCCTTCCCGATTTCATACTCCTACTTCCTCATGCTTTATTCTGTTCTTCCTCTTCTTTCCCGATTTACTGTTCCCATACGCGTTGATCCTGTGTGGGAACACCTTCGTGCGTGGGTTCCCCATTTCTCTTGACATACTATATGTCCCTTGCTCTTTCCTCTGTGATATCGTTCTGCTCGGAAACGGAGGCTTAAACTTCCTAAGTATAACTAGTAATAATATTATTCACTCCTCATTAGTTTGGTGGGGGTTGGCCAAGATTACAGATACACAAAGCCTGTTCGAATAACGAGACTTCGACTCATCGCTACTGGCCTCCCCCTAATGACTTCATAATCCCTCCCGTGACCTTGTCTTGTTGGCCAAAGCCGTAAATGCTTCATTGGGTCCAGTCCAACTGCGCGGTACAGTCGAGTGGACAGAAAATATGCAACGTCTTTTTTTTTTATTCTGAGTTCGCCATAGAAATTTCCTAAATGCTTAGTGTATGAATGATGCTGTCAAAATTCAGGCAAGTTGGAATTTTAGGGCGCTACCTTCTGACCAAAAGCAAAAAGTAAGAAGAGTGCAGCTTACCTATTTTGTTTCGCAAATTTCAATAAGATTCATTCTTAACTTTTTGAGTAATATCGCAGAAAGACAGGCAGACCGGACTAACTGCCATCATCAGGAACATAATTATATCTTTCTGCACCTGGTGACGTTGCTGACAGTTCCAGTAATTTTATAAATGTCCATCCAAAATTTGTAAAATTATATTGCTAACATATATATATATATATTGAAAAATAAATGGCAGCAACTTCATCCATTGGCTGAGGCAATAATAACAAAACATTTCAAATTTGATCCGTGTGTAGCCTCCCCGGCGCTGAAACCGCACTTATAATGATATATTATTACTGTACAGCATACACGTAAGTTAAATAGAAACAAGTGTAGCTAGCTAATTTAAGCACAAATATTTTATGCTTCGGCCAGATGCTGCAGTGTAGCAATTAATAGTGTCTTTCAAAATATTCTATACCAGCTAGGCCATTTTGACTGTCACCATCCTGGGAGCTTCTTATCAATATCATCCTTTCGCTGTCGTCTTTGCTAAGCTCTCCTTCTTCTTTCCCGACGTGTATGTAAAGATATACGAAATTCCCGAACATGGAATCCTTGCCGCATCATTATAGTTCCTTTACTTCTTTGAATCGCCGTTTCACGATCGGAAGGCTTAAGCTTTGAACGTAATTCAGTTACTGACTTCACTTTCTCGTGCCGTTGATGTGCTCAGCTCTCGATATGAACACTAAGTTCTCTGAAGCAAGCCACAAGGAATTCTGAAGGGAAGTAACGGTTGGTCCTGCTATATAATATGCACTTGTCGTGGTTACTACGAGAGCGCTCTCTGAACCAAGAAACAGAGTGTACTGAAGTAAAGGACGTCCGTTCGTCCTGCTGTCATTAGCCTACAAGTGCAGTAAAGATTCAAGGTATCGATTGGCGGTTTGACCGCCTCAGCTGTTTGAGTTGGGGTTTTGTACGCAGTGGTGCTTTGTAGTGCATAGCGGTGCATAGTAGTGCATAATTTAAACGGGCGGACGAGAGTCTATAGTGCTAGTGTATGTTACGCCGAAGCCGCATTAAGCATTCACTCTCACAAATTGCTGCGAAGATATGCAGCCTGCACGTCGTCCGGATACATAATTTGTGTCGGTAGCATACTGTACATGCGAGCTGCACTTCGTCTCATCAAGTTATGCGTGAGTACGCATAGTGTAGCCTCAGCATCATGAACTCTAGTATTACGTGTCAATGCTTCTTGTCATATCCGTACTTTTCAATGCATGCGAGGTCTGTCATATCATATTCGAGCCTAAAGAAACAGCTTTTCGGGTTTGGCGACGTTCACGTGACCATACGTTATGGCAGGCCTATGCAGAACGTAGGGCCGAAGCTAAGCGTGTGTTTGAGAGGGCACAGTATCGTCAGAGGCGGTGTTCCAGAGAATTTTTTATTAACATTGACCATCCATATCTCATGTGGAGTGAACTGAAGGGTTTAGTCTTCGGTGCTGAACCTTCGTTACCACCCCTCATTGGCCCCGGTGGTGATATCATTGCTGATCCCCCTGACCCTAGCAGAGCTCCTATCGACCATTTTGATAGGAAACAAAGCAGAGATGTACTGTTATTACCTCATGGATGTCACTCTCAGCCCCATTTTCCCTTTTTGGCAGTCAGATCTAGAACTATCAAAGTACTTCTGGAGAACCTTGATCCTTAAGAGGTGTGGACCCGGTGTATACGCGCGTCTCCTCTATTTTATAAGCATTTTACCGGCATTCTTGCCACTAAGCCTGTAGAGATCTTCCGGCGGCTGATACGGTTAGGAAATATTCCCCGTTGTTGGAGTACCGGGAATATTACCCCAATTGCATAGAGTCCAGTGTCGCCAACAACCCACCTATTATGTTGACGGTCATTTTGTCGAAGGTGTTCGAGGAATTGGTGGTTTTGAAAGCTGGGTTACTGGAAGATATTGGACTGCTGCCTGCTAGTCTGTTTGAGTACAGATTTGGTTTGGGTTGTTGTGATGCATTGTTGTCGGTGTCACACAACTTACAGTCGGCGCTGGATTGTAGTTCTTAGGCACGCCTCGTACAGTAGGACTTTAGTGCGGTGCTCGCTAGGGCAAACCACAGGGGTCTATTGTAGAAGTTGGAGTCGTTTGGTGTGGGTGGCAAGGTTCTGTCAATCATTTGTGATTGTCTTTGAGCGAACGCAGATTGCCAATATTTTGAAGGCCTCAGTCGCGGTGGTGTCTGGCGTACCTTGGAGTAGCGTACTTGGCCGCTGCTATTTGTTCTGTATGCTAGTGACATGCTATCTTTGCTAGAGAAGACGATGATCAACAATGCTGATGATTCCACTCTGACAGTAATGATACCAGCCCTCAGCATGCGTAATGTTGTGCTCCAGTCTCTAAATAGGGGCCTGTTAGGCAGAAATGCATGGCGCTTCGCCTGGAGTATAAAGCTGAATGTTAATATGACTGAATCTATAATTGTCAGGCGGTCTCTGACCTTTTTACTGCAGCATTCGCCTCTGAAGATAGATGACACTTCGCTCCAGGAGTTTCACTCCTTGGAGACTCTCGAACTGTCGTTGATGAGAAACTTACTTCTGAAGCGCATATTAGGCGACTGGTGTCACGTACTTCCAGTAAAATTGGGCTCCTGCGCAAGTTAAATTCTGTATTTGGCGATCCAGTTGTAGTCAATAGATACTTTTACACTTTTATTGCTGCCTGTATTATAGTATTGCTCATAGGTCTGGGCTTCAGCTGCTGATAGTCCCTTGCGTCAGCTGGACCGGCTTGTTAGGTCAGGCAGCAGGCTGTGCGCTGAGAGTGATCTGATGAATCTGTTCCATATGAGAGGGGTGGCTGGATTTATGAGGTTTTCGTTTTATACGTTTTATGAGGTTTTCAACAATGAGAGACCTTGGTTGCATTCATATGACCCTGCCCTCGAAGTCTTTGGGAGAATTACACGCCATGCTCTTGACGCGCATTTTTCACTTTGTAGAGATTGTTAAATGCAGAACCCATCAATTCAGTTGGTGTTTCCTAGTCAGTTTCTGTTTGGAACTCACTGCCGGCATCTGCTTCTTTGATCATGTTCGCTAGCAGGCGTTTACGTCAGCCGTTAATGGCTTTCTGTTGGATTTTCCTTAGCATCATTTTGGGCTTTCTGGTGTTGCATTATGCTTCATTTGGGTTGCTCTACCTGTCAGTGGTGGCCCAAGCATGAAGCATGAATAATAATCAGTTCATTGTGGTTCACAATACACCGCAGTTTATAATGGAAATGCACTAGGTGCGCTAATACCATGAGGAATTCGTGTCTGAGCACCTCTGGTTGTAGAGTATGGTGGACGACTTGTCGAAATCTTATATAGTTATTGAGCCACACTCAGTGACTCAGTCGGCACCATATATTGTATGTCGTAGCCGGTAATCATTTAGCTGCAAGTAGTTGATAAGTCAAAGTTTACTACCCAACAGTATCATCTCTAAACGCTTGCGTTGAGTTCGCGAAAATGAATTCTGGGCTTCGGTATGTCTGTCCTGCAGACTTTTTTTATTAATATAGATCAACTACTTTGAACATTATTAAAGTTCAATTGGAACATAATAAGTAGGCCAACTGGAAAACATTCTAATCCGATACCCCTTTTCCTCTGCTACTATAAGATAAGTGAATTGGATTTTACATGAAATGTTGAATCATTCGCCGTCAGTGACACCGGTCTTGATTGCTGTTCGAAGTCACAAAATGGCTCTGGTAACTTTGCGGTGAATTTACAAGATTTCCGTGTAATGTCTGTCATCCAAACAGTGAGTGACTCTCGCTATTGTGGATGGCTGACCGGAGTCATGTACCGACTTTAGATCATGAGGATCCTAACTCGATGGTCTCGTTCAACTTCGCTGCCGTTAGCTTAGTTGTACCTTGAATCTAAATAGCTTCCCCATTAACTTCATCACCAAATTCATTCGTGATTCCTATGAAGATCGCTGCACTTGCAAAATAAATCCTTTCTTCATAAATTATGTGATAGATTGTGTTACGCTGTCCGCCTACAGACCTGGGCTGTGGATTTTAAATTTCAGTTATTGCGCACAGATGACCCAGTGTATGTAATTTCGAGAATAGCCGTGTCTCTGTTTCGCTGTCCATTGAGACATGGACTTTAGCTCATTTGTTAACTCTAATTCAAATTAATTGACTGAGCTTAAATCCTATGCTCATTATTTCTCAAGTGCAGAAGGGAACTCTGTAGCTCACTTCAGGCCTAGCTAGGCCTTTGGGACATCTTAATTTCGTTCCCAATTTGCCTTCCTCCATTTCATACTAATGCTGATATTTTTCTATTCTTCTTCTTCTTATTCGACTCGCTGTTGCCACGGGTGTTGATCCAGGGTCGAAATACCCTCTAGCATGGGTTCCACATGCCTATTCTCTTTCTATTCCTCAATGGATCGTTACTGAGTCAACTCCCTATGCAATTAACATCAGTCTGAGACAAGTTGCACCGGAGTTAGACATGGTTTCACGTTTACCATATTTAGTAAACCATTTTTAATTTTTTATGCGCCCTCTACTTGCTATCAGATCCTTGCGTCACAAGTGCAAAGCGATTTGCGATTACACCCTCAAACGCAGTCCAAAGCAGCGTACCCAACGCTTACTAGGTACGTTTTGAACAGGCTGAGATAGCTAGAATTAGATGGACTCGGCCCGAGCGGGTCAGTAAAATGAGTCAATAATAATTTAATATGGGTCAAATATGAATTATTAAAGGCCGTTGAAATACGGCTGCCGACCCGTGATGGGGGAAGAGATAATGACCAACTTTTACTTCGAGGAAGACTGCCGGATTGATGCACCTTATCAGGATCACACCTTGACTTTTAATAAAATCATGTCCGGCTGCAAATTGAAAGTCATAGATTTCTACGTCCGAAAGTACGCCATCAAAACTTTTGAAATGAAGGCTGATGGGATTTGGTGGAAGCTATGAGCAGCAGGAGCATTTTGCTTGCTGTTTCCCATTGTATAAAAGAAATGAAGATTACGTCTGTTAGTTCATACGCAAAGATTTGCTACGCATTTTGAATGAACAGAATCTGTACCGTGGGGTTGTTTATAGCAGGTAGAGAAGTTAGCCAACAACTTAACACATCCATCCAAAATATTTCATGAGCTGTCTTACGAAACTCCGTGAACCCGCTTGTCGAAATTGACAGTGAAGAATATTCAGCACCATTTCATCGTTTGCATCCGAGGCTAGTGTTTTGCATGACTGGACCCAAGTTTATAAAAGCGTGTTCGGAGAAAATCCGAGCAGTCAGTGTTTTTGGACACACACGACTCTCGAGGCATACACCATCACCTGGACAGGTCAATGTGGATACACCGATAAGCTGTTTCCAACACAGCCATACTTCTGCTTGCTGTACAGCGGACTGTTATACATCCTCCTGAGGCAGAGCTAATATACGCTAGAAGAAGGAGTTCAATTCTGTCTTTTTTCTTCTTCATTCACTCTTTGAAGTTTCAATATTTGAGGTCCCACTCTTGGGAGAGGAGTTCGAGGAAGATTTAGCCCTTTTTCATTGAAAATAGCCACCACCGACAATTTTTTTCATTTTTTTATGGGGTAAAAGCGGAATATTTGTGGGCAATGTATATTAAGTAAATAAATGCCCATTGGTCTCGATCATAGTGATTTAACTTTCGATTTTTCACAAGATATATCAAATCAGCATACGTCTGGCGGCGAAGATTCTTGTCATTCTTTGTTAGTCAACATGTTAGAAGAAAGATTGTGCAATGATACATTTCATTTTCAAACAATAAAGAGTGTAAGATCTTAGGTACCACCCTTTGTTACCTCAGCCAAGATGGTTGTTGATTCGGAGTTTGTGTGTCGATTGGTTAGTCTATCACCAATATCACTCAAAAAGTTGTTGCCAAAACTTCTTAAAATTTACAGCCATTGCTAATATGTTAAGAGGACATGTTGTTTAAATTTTGGTGAAGACCTATTCACCCACTTTTTGTGTGGCTGTCAACCTTATTTTTTATTTATAATGTATATAAATCAATCAGTTGTGAACAGAGCTTCATGAAATTTGTGTTATTGTTAGGGATGTATTGGCGGGTTTTAACTTACGCAAAAATTGTACAGTTTGTCAACTTTTCATTTCGGCGGTCACGTTGCCGTGACAACTTACGACGCTTCAATGTCACGCAATAGGTATGCGGCCTTGTAACTATAGACTAACTCAGAAATAGTAGATATTATGCCCAATGCCTGAACATCGCCACTCGCCATAGAGTATAAACTGCAAGAATCGACTCCTATTTTAGACATTATTTTTAGTGATATAGCTTTGTGCAAGCCGAAGCCTTGTCTGCGGCAACGTAATCGGATTTGGAATTATGTGGAAATGCAACTTTTGCGGAAGTGTGTACCCGACATTATGAAGGGCAAATAATAAAATTGTGATGATTTGTTGGTAAGTTTGTCTGTCACTATGTTTATATTTTTTATTTTATTATTTTTTTGTTTGTTTGTTTGTCAGTAGAGGAAAGAAGACAGTGAGTACTTCTTCTCTTATGCATCAAATTACTCGTCTCTGAAATCAAAATCGGACCGTTATTGAACGAAAATGGATCAATGACTGATAATCATCAGGAGATGAGGGAAATACTGAGCCGTCAATACCAGAAAGTTTTTAGCAACAACACCAGTAACCCTGATGTTCAAGTATTAGAAGCAACTGATTACTACCTAATTTATTTTGAATTCACACAATTGAGCATTGAATGAGCTATCGATAAAATTAGTGGAAACATTGCTTCAGGAGCAGATGATGAACCTGCAAAAATCCTGAAAATGTGCAAGTTAAGCATTTCTTACCCGCTCCACCTCATATGGCGCAAGTCATTGGACGATGGTATTATGCCAAGCACTTATAAGCACGCCATCATAATCCCAATCCCCAAAGCTGGAAATAGTACAGATCCAGCTAACTATAGACCTGTCTTATTAACGAGCCACTGAGTGAAAACGTTTGAAAGGGTGTTCCGTAAACACCTAGTGCACCATCTAGAGAGTAATGACCAACTGACATCAAAACAACATGGTTTTTTCGACATGAACGTTCCACTACTTCACAACTGTTGGAGCATTATGATTCCATCGTAGAGACATTGTGCCAAGGAAAGAATGTGGACGTAATATAGGTACTTAGATTTTGCTAAGGCTTTTGACAAGGTTGACCATGGGATCCTAATTTTAAAACTTTCCCCATGGGTGAGCGAAGAAAATTTATTCGTTGGCTTGAAGCATTCCTGTCAAATAGAACTCATAGTGTAATTGTCAACAACGAAGTGTCATCCAGACAGCCGGTACTCAGCAGATTACCATAGGGCACCGTGCTTGGGCCTGTTCTTTTTCTCATCATCATTAATGATATGGTGTAAGGATGTAACTAGGCGGCCCCTTCATCATTTGCTGGCGATAAACTAATACTAGCTGCTATGAAATGCCCAGCTGCTATGAAATGCTAAGATACGGCAAAATCAACACTCTTTGAATCCACGCTATATACCACCAGGATGGGCATGAAATTGAGACAGTTTTAAGAGACCTCGGAGTGAGAATGCAAGACGACGCTACGTTCGAAGAACATACTGCTGGAGTTATCGCTGTGGGGAAAAGATGAAGTGAATGGGTTTTACGAACTTTCTCGTCACGCGAAGTAGATGTGATGCTCACTCTATGCAAGCAATTGATTCTTCCGAGAATAGAATACTGTTCTCTACTTTGGATGCCGAGTACAAGAGAAAAGCTAGAACAACTTGAAGCTGTTCAAAGATCGTTCACGGCCAGAATTCAAGGCATACAGGAGTATGATTACCACAAATGACTTGGCTGTCTCCAATTGTATTCATTAAAACGAAGATTCGGGTGATTTACCATCATATATGTTTGGAAAATTCTGAAACGTATCACTGTGAATGAGCAAATTGCCGCCAGACCTTCTGAAAGAACTGAAAGGAAAAGCCGTGGCCACAATATGTTGTAATAGCTTCACCATACGAGGAGTTTAACCAAATGCCTCGGCATATTCGAAACACCATTGATTTCAAAATTATAGAGTTCGAAAATCTGCTGGATTCTCATATAAAAATAATACCAGATAGTCCAACGGTCAGCGGTTACGTGCACTGGGGAGATATTTCTCTGCTAGCTCTCTCTTTGGTCGCTAACTGCGGCCCCACAGAAGATACCCAGCAGCGTGACTCCACACACGTGGGATGACGGGAACGTCACCTAGACTTCTTCCGAAGACCCACATAGTACACAAGGTGGTAGCATAACCCAAAAAAATTATTAGTAGATCATCATGTAATGAGCAAAAATTGTTAGAAATGTAAGAGCTACTAATGACCAAATTTTGGTAATGATCTCTTTGTCCTTCAGTTTCCTTATGTGTTTGTCGAGTTGTTTGTCGGAACGTAACTGAAAACGTTATGTAGCAATGGTGAAAAAATTATAGGAACTGTTATAAAGGTCATAAGGCCCAAATAATCAATTTTTGGTGATTACCAAAAGGAACTCGATCCTGGTTTCAGGACCATTGCGAACTTTTTGTCAACAACGCGCTGCTTGGCAGAGGAATACAATCTGTGAGAGCTTTTCTAGTTAAAGAAACATCATAATAAGAGGTTTGTACTGAAAGCAAAGTCATTCGCCAAAACTTCAAAGTTTCATATTCTCAAACTCCTTATAACTTTAAGGGAACATAAACTGCACTGAGCAGGATGCAGTGCCGATGTCACGACTTGGATTTGGTCACTTCCCTGTACTGGTTTTGGAAAAAAATATATGTGATCGAAAGTTGATACAACCTTCGAGCGATGTATCGTGAAATATGTGAATAAAGCTAAATTGCTGTCGGAAAATTACAAAATTTGGCAGTCATATCAATGCATACCTGATCGCAACTGTCCACCCACCATTCCGTACCCTGGGCGAAAGAGTCGGACTAAGTGAAACTCTAGAATGTACGAGGTTAGTTATTGTATTTTCCGATTGAAACATTATTTTGAGTTGTAAATTTACATTGTCTTTCTGAAACAATCCTAAGCTTGCGATTTAACATTTGATTTTACCACTTACAGTAGAACGCCTCAAATAGTGACTCCCAATTCTGAGAAAACTCACCCCGAAACTGAGAAAATCCTGGGAAATGTAACTGTACACAGCGCCATCTGTCGGGAATTGTAACAACAGCTGACGTCATATTGAGTGACCAGCACAAGAGATGAAGTAAAACTTAATTGGTAGCGCATTCAACAGTACATTTTCACGATTTACAATGACGTAAACCAAAGAAAAATTTAGGAAGGGAAGAGTACAAACATGCTTTAAAACTTGTTATCCCGCGACTGAGAAACTTCCTGAAACGGAGACAATAATCCTATCTACATTTAAGGAGTCCGGCTGCATTTACTGGCATTAGCATTGGCGGCTGTTCTCCTGAGTTTTGCTTCTATAATATCCAGTGTTATTCATTACAGCCTGCAATTGCTACCAAGCCTAAGTGTGTAAACAATTTGCAGTAAGTAAAAGGCTAAAAATAATTTCCTCGCTCAAATAACTCTTTGGAAATGTGCAACAGAGTAAATATATTTAGGGTGCAGGGATGACAAGCCTTATATGATCCACCAACCAATCGGATCGCCTTCTATATATGTATATTGCATCAGCAGACAGAGTCAGGTGACCGCTCTACATACTAACCTCCCGGGCATTATTCCAACCAATGTCTCGGATGACCGACCGGCCGCTTCCCTGCATGGTAATGAAGACTGGCATTAATTCCATTATTTGCGTGAGGTCCGACTGTCGTAAATGGATGCTACGATGCGGAAATGGTGTACGCCTGCGAGTTAATTTCCTGCTGCGGCAATTGTGTTGTGTCGGTTGCGATTTATTTCCAGGAATACGCCACGGTGAGTTCCAGCAATTATTTCCTGGTACGATAACACGGAAATAAATCTTAAGCTCCCCTCAGATGGCATAAGCTGGGCTATACCCTAACGCTGCGGCTTCTGCACTTTTCCAGTACGTGATCAGTTTGAGTAGCTATAATTCTACTTTGAGCCCCACCTCTATGAATGCGCTACCTGACAATGTGCTTATTTTAAATGACGCTGATACATTTTAGAGATTAATGAGTTGAGAAAACTCTCATTGTATGTGCGTTTCTTCGAAACCTACAAAATAATATCAAACATTAGAAGCGAAAATAGTTGAACGACAAAAACTGAAAGCAAATCAGGTCATAAAAATATACAGCACAGCCTAAATATCATGAAAAAATAATCACTAGCGTCCCTGGGGACCATAGGCTACTTTAGCTGTTGCTAAACCTTTAGAACGTCTTCCTTTCATGCTC
The DNA here is from genome assembly GCA_001587735.2 of Parhyale hawaiensis. Taxonomy (NCBI): domain Eukaryota; kingdom Metazoa; phylum Arthropoda; class Malacostraca; order Amphipoda; family Hyalidae; genus Parhyale; species Parhyale hawaiensis. Next base: position 16,719,242 of record LQNS02278170.1, on the reverse strand, counting down.
ACTTCGCTTTCTACCACTTTTATACTCCGACCGATGATGCCTTGTCCTGTTCTTCATCTTCTTGCCCTAGTTGTTTCCTTGGGCGTTGATCTTGGACCCTCCATAACCCACAGAAAAAGACTTACGCCCCATCGGGAACCATTGCCCTAACAGAGCTCTTCGGCTGTCCCAAAAGCTGTTTTATACTATTTTAGTTTCTGGGTCTGCTGAATGTTCTGTAGGGTAAGGCTAGTTCGATGAGTCAATCGTATGTAGCGTAAAAGTGTGCGCCAAGGAACAAACTTTAATGGACCCCATGGTTTATCTTAGCACTGGCTCCACTTTCGACGCATTTTTCTTACCCATATTTTCACTTTCATGTTAATGCTAGGTCTAGTTTGTTCTGTTCTTCCTTTCTTCTCCTGCATCACCTGTGCAATCATCACCCCAGAAGTGCTTGGGGTGACAATTGTACAGGTGGAAAATGTTGGGGTAAAAATTGTACAGGTGGAAAATGTTGGGGTAAAAATTGTACAGGTGGGAAATATTGGGGTGACAATTTCACAGGTGGAAAATGTTGGGGTAAAAATTGTACAGGTGGGAAATATTGGGGTGACAATTGTACAGGTGGAAAATGTTGGGGTAAAAATTGTACAGGTGGGAAATATTGGGGTGACAATTGTACAGGTGGAAAATATTGGGGTAAAAATTGTAAAGGTGGGAAATATTGGGGTGACAATTGTACAGGTGGAAAATTTTGGGGTAAAAATTGTGCAGGTGGGAAATATTGGGGTGACAATTGTACAGGTGGAAAATTTTGGGGTAAAAATTGTGCAGGTGGGAAATATTGGGGTGACAATTGTACAGGTGGAAAGAGTGCGGTGACAGTTGTACAGAGGGTCCAATATACTTACTAATTAACCTAACCTAGCTTTACCTGACTTAACCTAGCATTACCTAACTTAACCTAGCCTTACCAAACCTACCCTTACCAAACCTACCCTTACCAAACCTACCCTTACCAAACCTAGCCTTACGTAACATAGCCTTACCTAACCTAACCTAGCCTTACGTAACCTAGCCTTACGTATACGTAACCTAGCCTTACGTAACCTAGCCTTACGCAACCTAGCCTTACGTAACATAGCCTTACGTAACATAGCCTCACCTAACCTAGCCTCACCTAACCTAGCCTCACCTAACCTAACTTACCCTTACCTCACCTACCCTTACCTCACCTACCCTTACCTCACCTACCCTTACCTCACCTACCCTTACCTAACCTACCTTTACCTAACCTACCTTTACCTAACCTACCCTTACCTAACTTAGCCTTACCTATCCTAGCCTTACCTATCCTAGATCTACCTAACCTAGCCTTACCTAACCTAGCCTTACCTAACTTAGCCTTACCTAACTTAGCCTTACCTAAACTAGCCTTACCTAACCTAGCTTTACCTAACCTAGCCTTACGCAACCTAGCCTTACGCAACCTAGCCTTACGTAACATAGCCTTACGTAACATAGCCTTACGTAACCTAGCCTTACGTAACCTAGCCTTACGTAACCTAGCCTTACCTAATCTAGCCTTACCTAATCTAGCCTTATGTAACCTAGCCTCACCTAACCTAGCCTCACCTAACCTAACTTACCCTTACCTCACCTACCCTTACCTCACCTACCCTTACCTCACCTACCCTTACCTAACCTACCTTTACCTAACCTACCCTTACCTAACCTAGCCTTACCTATCCTAGCCTTACCTATCCTAGATCTACCTAACCTAGCCTTACCTAACCTAGCCTTACCTAACCTAGTCTTACCTAACTTAGCCTTACCTAACTTAGCCTTACCTAAACTAGCCTTACCTAACCTAGCTTTACCTAACCTAGCCTTACCTAACCTGGCCTCACGTAAAATAGCCTTACCTAACCCAACTCAACCTAACCTTACCTAGCCCTGCATAACCTACCCGAATCTTTTCGGTTTCGTGGCATGCAGAAATTTTTTTTAAGATATTTCCGTCAGTAATACAGTCTTAGGGCTGATTACAAATACGACATTTATTTTACAAAAAAATGAAAGAAAGCTTCAAAATAAACATATATAGTTAAGAACTAGTTTATTAATTAAGAGGACATGATAACAAAATGTGATTAGTTAATTGAAAAAGGGAGATGTCAAATATATTTTTAGCAAATCGACATATCTGAAGCATTAAGTTATGTCATCGTAAAATAATTTCTCTGCAAAATAAATGTGATATTCGTTCTAAGCACAAAAAAAAAACTTTTTAATGACATTGACAAACCAAAATTTTTGTAACGAAACTCTTCATACTACGAAACCGAAAAGATCCACCTAACCTTACCTCACCTAACCTCACTTAGCTTCTTGGCCTAATTCTTCTCAACCTAAATTAATTTAACCTAACCTGAACTAACCTAATCTAACCTTTCCTAATATACTGGGGTGACAATTGTACAGGTGGGATTTTGAGGTGACAATTATTGTACAGGTGATCCCGTCTCCTGACTCGGCTGCTCCGATCATAATTGCTCAGTTTTCTGTTCCCCGTTCGTTTTTTTTTTTTTTAATACTACGTGTGAGGTACCCTTTCCTCTTTCAAAAGAGCTATATCTTTGTGTCCAATGGGAGAATCAAACCAACGCATTACATACTGAATACTTTACCGTTTCATTGTGCTATACTAAGACCGTTTTCTAACAGAGAAATTTGCGAGTAAATATACTGCTGCGATTATGAATCACAGTTAGCATTTACTTCAAGAAAGTGCCAAGCGTGAACTATACGTAAAGGGATTCTCCGGAAACTGAGCCCGGTGAATTTGACTCTGGCAAGCATGGCCATATTTTTTCCTGAAACACCAAAATTATCATTGCGACGCAAATTTCATAGTCTTAACTCGTAGAGATATTGTTGTGTTTAATTATACTACCGGGTGGACCGGTAGTTTAAATGAATGGAATATATTGATTGTTTGGCAACTCTTAGCATACCTTGATGCATATCAACCGAAAGCCTGGTAATATGGCGCTGAAGATAGTTTTCTGTTGTTCTCATCTACAGCAAAATGACTTCCTAGTGAGGTACACTAGTGAATTTGTCTGCACTTGTTCGTGCGGGAAGCAAAGCTAGTGTGAGTACAGTGACAGATCTGGTCAGGGTGTCCCGTGCAATCGTCTACGCCATCCAGAACCGCGTGGATGATGGTGAGGGTGTGAACAGACGTACTGGCAGGGGTTTAAAATGTGTTGCAGCTGGTTTGGTAAGCATCATCTCAGATGAGAGGACTTAGAAAATCAACCTGGTAAGAAAATGAAACGACCGCTACTTGTCTCTCGATAAGTGGAAGAAAATGTCGGCACTTGGTCAACATCGAAGCAGCCAGTATTCGTTATGTCGCTCGGTTTCTTTGCATTAACTGGCGCCGCGATTCTTCCGATCTGGTTCCCCACCGGGTACCGACTAACAGTCAGAGACTACGAGAAAAATTAGTTATCGTGCTGGTCCTTGGATCAGTGATGCATTTGATGTGTCATCCATGGACCTGTTGTGCTTCAACAAGATCGTGCCCCAGTACATACATGCAAGCGCATGCAGGACTTTATGCACGAGGAAAATTTCTTATTCTAACTGAAAGACATGTGGCCGCCATACTCACCAAATGTGATTCTACTGGACTACGCTCTCTGGCGTACTTTGAGGCCAAGGCCTGTCGCGTTCGCCACCCAAACTTCATCGCCCTGACAGCGCTCGTCGACCAAGAGTGGATGGCCATTAACACGCTCTACGTTGGCAAAACCTGCATATTCTTCAGGCGCCATCTGGAGACCATCACCGCTGTGGATGGCAGTTATATTGAGTATAATTAAAGATAAAACCGCTTTTTATTGCCTGAAAATTTTGCCTACTTTGGTCAAGGAGTTTATGAGGTACCTAGGGCAGTAGTTAAATATGGAATTTGGTTTATTTTTTCAGCCCACCCAGGATATTAGAGTACCGCAACGTATTTCGACTCCACACTGCATATAGTTACAGTTACAGTACCCCCGAAACTGAAGAGCGAGTTTTGTGGCGTCCGGTGCGCTGAGTCTACAAACTCGTGACTTGCTGTTCCAAGATGTCTTGACTTGTCAGTAGGCACCACGGTCCATGTTTCTCTTGACAGTCTTTATGTCCCTTCTTTCTCCCTCTCATAGGATCATAGTGTACTTCGAGGGTAAAGAAGCGTAAACTACTAGCAACACTTTGCTTCTCGATTCTTCCTCCTATTTTTCGCAGTCGTGCTGTTTGTGATTTCTTTCTTTCCAGGGAAATATTGCTACGCGAAACACTAGTGTTAGAAGTCACCGGTAAACCGCAGTTTAGGGTTGTTAATTCAACCTGTAGAATTCGTGTTTAGTTAATAATGAAAGTGACCAGTTATTAGTGGAGTGAAACACAATGCGCATCTAAAATCAAAAAATACTACTGAATGTCGGCTGACTGAAATTAAATGTTCTAAAGCAATTTACACATGCAAAGAGAAAGATGAAAATCAGAGAGATAGCAACTTACTTGAAGCAACTGTGCAATGAATTAAAAAAAAATAAAGGTGAAATAGAAGCTCCTTCATATGTGTGTGTTTCATCAAAAATCGTCAAAAATATTTCCCGTCGGCTCCATTCAGTCATTCATAAGGTGCAAACACTACTATTCACTTGAATACAAAGCAAAGTCGGAGAAACAGAGGTGTTCCTTTGGATAAAAATATGGTAGCAAATAATGCAAATGTACTCGTAGTTCGTACTTTTCGCTGTTTTCTACTCTTCACATCACTCGTGGAACCTCTCTTGCGTAAAGTGAGAAGTTCTACTGTACATGGATCGATAAATAAGACACGGTAATACCGCATTAAATTTTATTTTTATTATTATTATTATTTTGTTATGAGGAACATGCGGAAGTACCTGTGAGCAGAACAGTCTTTATCTCTATGTGTTGATGATAATGATTATTATACAGGCTACAAAGTTTACAGTGGTATTATCGTGTCATTTATATATCGATTAGAACATCAAGGAAGCACAGCTGTAAAGGTCACAGGCACGTGCAGCCGCTGCAAGCAGTGGCAGCACGATAACCTATGTTTTTTTTAAATATCTTTCTCATTTCTGTTAATTATTTACTGTTCTTAGTCTTTCGTCACAAACTTGCGGAAGCTTCAGCTCTTCAAAATGTCAACCAAGAAGCGCCCTCATCTTTTCAATGGTTGTACATAAAGGGAGTAATTTTTCGCCTGCTGAGAAGTATTGACATTTTTTTACTGCATGGCACGAGTCAAACGTAGATGATATGTTGGGCACGACAGACGCTTGTCTGCATCACTAGTCAGGCAGGACGAGGCACCCATGCAATCCTTGGATCATGGGGGCACGGCAGGCTTTAGTCTGCACTTGAAAAGAACACTAAATACCAAAAGAATCCTGAGATCGTGGACCCGTTAGGCCCTCGTCTGCGCAGCAGGAGTAGATGTGCTGCCGAGGCAATCCTGAGATCGTGCACCCGTTAGGCCCTCGTCTACTCAGCAGGAGTAGATGTGCTGCCGAGGCAATCCTGAGATCGTGGATCCGTTAGGCCCTCGTCTGCGCAGCAGGAGTAGATGTGCTGCCGAGGCAATCCTGAGATCGTGCACCCGTTAGGCCCTCGTCTGCGCAGCAGGAGTAGATGTGCTGCCGAGGCAATCCTGAGATCGTGCACCCGTTAGGCCCTCGTCTGCGCAGCAGGAGTGGTTGAGCTGCCAAGGCAATCCTGAGATCGTGGACCCGTTAGACCCTCATCTGCTCAGCAGGAGAATAGGAGCTGCTAATAAAGTCGTAAGATTGTATGCAGCGCAGGACCTCGTCTGCACGCTAAGATCACACGAGCTGCTAAAGTATACCTTAGATTGTAGGCACGGCAGGCCCTCGTCTCCTCAAATCGTAACACATGAAATATGCAAGACAATCGACCCACCCTCCTCACCCGTAGGAATTCCTATGCAATAGGAAAGCTTGCAATGACAGGGTCGCCTCGAGACACTTTAGTCAATAACGTTATTGGTGTATCGATTCCAATAGGACATACATTGGTAAAAACGGTTCTGAGTATCTTGTAAGAACTCGAAGAGCAGTTTTTGTAGAATGTCAGGAGTGGTTTGCCTTTTACCTCTTTTATAACGTACGGTGCAGTGTTGGGGCTGTTGCATGCTAGTTTTACAGTTAATTATTCATGCGCTGAAGCTACAATGCCAATTCCGATATTCAAGGTTCGTAAGAAAAAGGAATTTTTAAAATATTCCAGTTCTTGTCAATAAATAAAATTGGTAAGGAACCCTCGCCAGTCAACAGAAGCAGGCCGGAGAACCTATATCTGCACGTTTTCACTGCATTCGTATGTGTTTCAAATCGTTAAGATTTAAACTCGTTGCTATTGGGAAAGCTAAAACTTTGGATGACAGAAATAAATCGGGATTAGTTTCTATTTTGTGCACAAGACAACTATGTGCTTAATCAAGGCATACATATTATGTCCGCATGAACCTATATATTGATGTTGGAAGTACTAGTGTGTCCCTTGCAATAGATACTACAGAGAGATAAAAGAAACCTGCAGCTTACAAAACATTCAAGTTTTGAAATTTCCTTTGATGTGAAAAAGTAATTTTGGAAAAGTGTCAATTTGCCCTCAAGCCCCATAGAATGTAATTTTCGCTTATTGTATATTTATGGTTTCATTCAAGTTTTGCCAAGTTTTATCATCTGATACAACATAGAATTGCCCAAATGTTTAGGTTATGCAAATAGGTTCGCTTATGCTACCTTATGGGTGAGGGGGGAGAGAGGCTCGTTCCACTGGGTGCTGAAATTAAGTTTCCGAAGCTTGACGTATCCGAAATTTCAGACAGAAGCTCTGGATTTGTCGTTCTTAATCATGTTGGAGATGTTACTATTGCAAGTGTTAGTAGTGTGTAAAGCCGCGAATCCGTTGTTTTTAAGGGTAGGTTCCCCTCGCGCCGCCGGGTCATCGTGCCGCCCCTTCCGGTTTCCCAGGCCCCGCCCACTTCCGGTTTGCCCCCCCCCCCCTGACCCCCGCAAAACCGGTAGTGCATTGGCCGTTATAAACCGGAAGCTCACGCGCGAGGGGAGCCGCGAGGGTAGGTTACCCTCAAAAACGCGGCTTTATACACTACTAGTGTTGTAAGAAATGATGCGGAACTGGCTAAAAGCTCCATTTTACGGATCAAGTTTGAGTTTCCCGAAGTCTCGAGGGTAACAGGTTAAGGGTCAATGCCTGAAACTCAATTTTTGAAAAAGAATAGAATTCAGTGCGCCTGCTTAAAGTTTCCAACAAGTGAAGCCTCGAAGGCATAATCTTAGCGCCCGATCGAACATGCCTGAGCTAGAAGTCCATAGAGCTTTGGGAAGCTTTTGTTTCATGCCGCGTTTGCTCCGCTTCCTTTGTGCTACTGCTTTCTCCAATTGATTTTAATGTTTTTATTCGTCTGTTATCTGCGCCCTGCTGTCCCTGCGTGAGCGGTTCCTTGTGCTGCTTGGTATGCTATATTGTCCCCTAGCTATCCCTTACTCTAGAAAGATCGCAGTGGAGGTGGTTAGGAAGATTAAATCCAGTGCCGTAAAAAATTGTAAAGTAAAGGTAAGGTATAGAATTCTAGTATACAGTTTCAATTTCGGACTAATTTCTCGATTTTGGTTCAAGTTTCCCACGAGTATACTAGTCAACAACTGAAAAAGTAACATTGGGTGAAACCGTGTAGATACGCTGGATCGATGCTTGGGAAGAGGTTTATTAATTGGCTGTTACGTATATTTCAGTGGCTAGAAGTTGCACTTGCTTTAATAGGCAACAAGCTAATTTTCTTCTTCTTCTTTTAACACCATCTTATCCAGACAGTGCTACTGCACATCATGCTTTTTTTTACTCGTCGGAATACAGCATGAAAAGAATCCTCTTAGCAAGATAACACAGGCTGTCCATTTTTTATCAGCAGTAAAACATCAATATGCTTACGAGGAATAAGGGCTTACTTTACGCCCTGCCGAGTGTCAACTTTTATTATTATTATCATCTAAACTAAACGCTTGGGCCCTCACGGACAGTTAGTACTACCCAAATGCAGGAAACACTTTGCAACACCGAGAAGCCTGAAACGCTGCTAAAGCAAATCCAACAAAAAGCCGTTAACAGTTGACTCTACGCCTACAAGCCAATACATGGCCAATACGACCGAAAGCCGATGCCGGCAATGAATTCCAAACCTTAACCGACCAGGGCACGAAGCTCCGACTGAACTGACCATATAGTTACGCTTCAAATATTCTTGTCACTACTATGAGAGCCTGATTTGGCCTGTAGACTAAGGGTTAAAGCAATGATTCCCAACCTTCGATTCTCGACGCAGCGCCAGTGAAAACAACTTCGAACCCCAGGAGCTCCTGCCGTAAAAATGGCCTCACCTAAGGCGTCTTTGTGCGGCCACGCTAGTGATCAGAATCACCGTGATCATGTTCATCGTGATCACTAAAAAGCGCAAGAACGATCAACGATTTTGTAAACGCACCAGAGACGCAACGTCAATTTTCGAAAAAATATATTTTTATTGTAATTTTACGGAAAATGGTAGGGAATGGATTTCTTATGGGCCTTTAATTATTTTGAAGCCAGTGCATAACTGATCTAGCAGTATTTAAAGAATTTAGAGCTTACACAGGCATAAAATGAAGGAAACTACTATTTGGAAGTCAATATTACAAACATCATAACATTATTCAAATTATCCGTAAATATAAGGAAACCTCACCACCATGCATTTCAAGTTTAGAATTTTTACTCGTCCAACGGCTGGAATCACTCTTTGATTACGCATGATTAGCCTGAGGAGGAAATCACGTTGCGATTAAGTTTCACCACTGATCACGGTTGATTGCTGTCAGAATCACGTCAAAACGCGATCACAAAAACGTGCGAATCATGCGCGATCAGGGGGAGTCATCCGCGCGGTGGTCACGAAAAGACGCCTGTGTTAGATTGAGCCTGATTGGGTTCCGAATATTTCTGTAATTCTGTCGCGCGTTAAGCGTAATGTTACTTAGTAGTTATAAGATATAAAAGGGTACAATCAAAAGCGTTGCATAATACGGCCCAGGTACAATTCATTACTCGTGTAATATCACTGCTATTTCAAGCATTTAATCTTCACATTTTCTTCTCCTGAAAAATGTTTACTCGCAGTGAAAGATTATTTACACTAAATTGTTGGTATCTTATACTACAGTCAATAGTTTTTCGATGGCAAAAAGGGTCATTAGGAGTAACTATGTGAACAATTATTTGGTTTTTCTAATTATAAAGAATATGTAAGTATTCAATATATCGACATAGAGAAGTTATTTCTTTATCCCCAATGCGGTAAATACTATGAAATATAATCCTACCTAGGTAGAAGCTTCAAGCGTTATGTACCAGTTAGAGGTTTGTGCGTGCATGAACAAACAAGGCGTCCGTGGGTGCATATTCACCCCCATTGGGAATCATTGCCTTAATGGGTTAACTACAAACACTCCTTTGCCGTCGCAACTCCGTCAGCTGTAATGGAACGCACTCCCATGTCATTCCAGCATTGTCCATTCCAGTACTAATTGGCGCCAAGTTAATCGAAGTGCCACGTTCCATTAACACCGCGTCCAGTTCTCGATGCAACACACACTTCTTTTGTAAGGCATAATTGACGTTATCAGGCGTTCATTTGCCGCTTGACAGCTGCCGAGAGCGACAAAGTCAAGCAGAAGACGGACGCGGGGGGCATGCAAAAGAAAGAACGATGATGACTCCTGGCGTGTTCATCCGCAGTGGCATTTCTGAAGTTGTTGGTTCTCTGTGCGTCAAAGGTTCATGGGTATTTAATCAGAATCTTTGCCCTATAAGGACTAAATACAACGTGGATTGCGCGTTGGACTACCATTGTTTGCAACGTCCCTTATTATGAGGTTTGCTAGTCTCCACTGCATCATCCTCGCAGAATTCCGAATTGTGCCAGCAGTTGAGCTGTATAAGTCCGTTTCTGAGGCTGCCATAAATTACTTGAAATTCAATTTCCTTCATACTAGTTAAAGGTAGAGTCAACTTGATCGCACCCTCAGTCTCAACTGAGAAACCCACACGCACTGTTTTTTGCTGCGGATGTAGGCCCACTGGCCCCAGAGGAGTAAGTGCGGCTGCAGCAGACTACGGGTCATCAAAAACTATGGCGCCAATTTGACGGAAGGTTCAACGACCTGCGCCTGCTATCCCCATCATCTCTGAGAAAGGTAAGTGCCCCACGGCCGCTCTGTACGCCCACCACTGGCGTATCAGCACTCTTAGATCAGCAAAAAAGCTCGCATACCTGGGTTGGCCTCGATCCTGCGATGCACAGCGTGTGAACCTAGAACGTAAGCGTGCTGGTAACGTGGGTTTAATTTAATGGACGTTGATGTCCTAGGGGACTATTTATGGCTTAGTACGTTCATCGCCAACTGACTTTTTTTTTCTTGCAGTATTTGCAGACGTATGTGAAAATATTTTTCCCTTATCCGTCAAGAGGATATCAATTTCTAGAAGGTGCATGGGAACAACTTCCTTCACAAACCGGCTACTACCCAGCTCTCAGAGATATATTCTGGCTGGCCCTACCCCTGCCAAAATATGTATAGGTATCACACACCCTGGGGCTGCCCGAGTGCCCTCTCCACAGGGAATGTTACAGCTGGCCGCAGTTCCTGCTGTGAAGGTTAGTTTGTGAGGTTAGATAGGATCTCTAACCTTCCGTTTCTGCTCCTCGAGGTGGCCACCAAATGGTGATAAGCGATCCATCCCATGGGACTCATACCGGCTCCCGAGTGGGGGCCATGAAATGGGCCATCCGCGCGGGTGTTTCTTTCTGTGCTCTTCTTTTGTCTTCTTTTTTTCATCTCTTGGAGATCCTTTGCAGCTTTTTTTTTCGTCAATATTAGCGTAATTGGCCGGTTGAGACTTTTCAGAAGAAATGCCGAGATAAAACATTTATGTACTCTTCAAAAATTTGAAAGCAAAGAAAAGAGTTAATCAAATCATCATGTAATAATTGAAAGCGTTTCAGAGTCTAGCTCCTTCAGTTCGAATCTCGAAGTATGATATGTTTCATTTCTAAATGCAACATAATATAATAAACTGAGTCTCAGCGCTTGGAACACCTCGTGTGGCTTGGATGTGGTTGTAAAATCAAGAACCAATATGATAATAAACTAGAGCACTCTGAGAGCGCATACCTCCGCCAAGTGAGGCAACGGTGGCAAAAAATTAAAGTTGATTCTGAAACCATAATTTTCTTTGTATATACTCCAAATCTAATCATTTGTGCCTTTTAATGGTAATAATAGCTTGTGCAATTTTCTTGAAACCCGTTCATAACTTTTTGAGTTATACTGTTAACAAACGTAATGACAAACATGAGTCAAACATACAAACGAACTAACCGATCTGCACCAAAATTTAATCATATATGTCTTTTAATATTACTGACAACTCCTATAATTTTCATGAAGATCCATTCATTATTTTTTGAGTTATTGTGCTAACAAGCATAAAATTAAAAACAGTGACAAACGAACGAACAAACGGATCATTACCAAAATTTGGTCATTTACTCTTTGTTATATACCTAACAACTTATGCTAATTTCATCAAAATCCATTCATAGGTTTTTGAGTTATGGCATTGAGAAAAAAGAGGCAGACAAACAAACAAACGGATGGACATATCTTCACCAAAAGTTAATCATCTGTTTCTCCTAACACACGTAACAATCCCTGTAAATTTTATTCAAATTGGTTCATAAATTTTTTAGTTATCTTGGTGATAGAGAGATAGACAAACAAAGAGACAGAGAGCAAACACGACGAAAACATAACCTCCTTGGCGGAGGTAAAAAGCGAATACTGAAGCGTTATATACCAGCTAATGCAGCGTAGTCCTAATAAGAGCATTAGATCAATAGACGAATGTATGTAGAGTTATGGGTGGCCTCAGTGAACATGCTAATTTAAATATAGGAAATACTGGGTAAAAAGCTAGGTAAAGTTGGGGGGGGGGGGCAAGTGAATAAATTAATCTATAGGAAATTACTGTGTAAAAATGCAGGTATAGTAGTCGGCGGCTCAGTGAACTTGTTAACTAAAACTCTATAGGGAAGCACTCTGAGAGCGTATACTTCCGCTTCGCGATTTGCTTCTTTCTAACATTCCAAATAGTTGCGGAAAACTGCATGATGGTAACGGTAAGGGTTACGTTACAAAGAGAAAAAAAAGCAGGCAGAGAAACAGATGAACGGAATTTCACCACAAGTTCATCATATGTCTCTCCTATCACGTACTTAACATTCCCTATACATTTGATAAAGACTTATCCATAACTTTTTGAGTTACCGTAACTTGGTGACTTACAGACACACAAAGAGACAGACAAACCCCGAAGAAGACTTTACCTGTTTGACGTAGGTACTTACTCCGTAAAATAATATGCAGGTAGAGTTATTGGCGGCCCAAATGAGGATGTCTTTACGGAAGCATAGGGAATCACTCCGTAAACAGTAAGAGAAAACGTATTGTCAAACATACAAACGAACAAACCGATCATCACCAAACTTTTGTCATTCATGTGTGTCTTTTAGCATTTCTAACAATTCTTGCAAATTTCCTAAAAATTTGTTCGTAACCTTTTGAGTTATTTACTGGAAAACATATCAAATATAGAGATAAACGGAAGACCAAATATCGTCACAGAAATTTGGTCATTTGCTCTACGTGACATTTCTAACAACACATGCAATTTTTATGTAAATCAGTGAATAACTCTTCGAGTTACGTTCCCAAGAAAGAATACAGAGGCAGACAAATAAACGGTTGAAAGGATCTTCACCAAAAGTTAACAGTCTGTTCCCCTGGCAGGCATATTATGCAAATAGGCCCTGAAAATTTCGTAAAGATCGATCCATGCATATGTTGCTGAGTTATTTTGATGACAGACCCATAACAAACACACGAACTCGACAAAAACGTAACCTCCTTGGCGAAGGGAAGAAAAGCAATCATAATGACCTTTCGGGCTCGCAGCAACCATAGTTACGCTATTGTTAAAATTCAATTTAGGCTTCCTAAATTGGTAGAAAGCTGTTTAAGCAAAGAAAAGGAAAAGATATAATTATATAAGGTTCAAACCTCTGTTCTTGTTTAGCATTTTAGAATGTTGAAACCGGCAAGAACTTAGTTTCCTGCCCAATACTATACCAAGATAAAGTAAAATCCCATGCACGAAGGTGTTTCCATATAGGATCAACGCGCCTGGGTATAACAAGTCGGGAGAGATGAGGAAAAACATAATAAAGTGTCGACAGTAGGAGTACGAAAGTGGAAGGAAGCATCGTGGGCATGAAAGACAGGCGTCCCGAAGGCCTAACTGATGGCTAAGCTAACCTATACAATCCCCCTGGGGGCGGTGCTCCCCATAACTTAGGTTGCACGAACCTAACTAACCTAACCCTATTGGCCTATCCTGTGCCCCCTGAGGGTATTGTAAAATGGTGGTGGTAAGGAAGCACGCACACTTTTATACCTATCGGTGAGTAGCCGACTAGATTTCTACTTGTTAAAATATCAAACACGAAGAAAGTGATCTTAAATTACAAGCGTTAAACTCAGTTTATAAAACATTTGTTGCTAAAAATAAAGGGAATGGTGTAGTCAGTCAATTAAAATGTTGATTGGTTTAAACAGAAGTTACATACAAAATATTTGCTGCCGTCTAAAGGGTGTCTTAAGAAGTACTAAAAACAAACGGAATGGCTACTTTGTGCTGTTTACGACACTATTTATATTGTAAATTACTTGTTATATGTACATTAATAAAGTTGGAATAGCTCGAGGATTCTGTTCTTGCCTTCCTCATGTTTATCTAGACAGGGTTTCAGCTCCTTGATGAATGGAGGAGCTTCGAGGCGGGCCCTTTCCCTGCCCCGTATATCCGGGCCTCACGACCCTAAGGGTCCCTAGTGCCTTCTCCGCAGGGGTTGTTGTAGCTTGCCGCACTTTCTGCTGACGATGTTAGTTTTGTGAAGTTAGGTTGGCTGTTAATACTTCCCGTTCTGTTTCGGGAGGTGGGCCGGTGATCGAGGTGGCCGACCTATTCCCACTAGACTTCTGCTTTCTTGTATTTCGTTTCCATCCCTTGCGCGGCGTAGCTGAGCGAAAGCGTTCAGCCATACCCGGGGGTTGGAGATACACAACTTGCGCTTTTTCCTATCAGTAGCGCACTGACCACTTAGAAACTGAGACCTACCGGTAAAAAAGTCGAGACAAAAATCATTGATAATTTGAAACGAGACAACTTCGCGTCTTAGTGGCGCACGAGCCTGTGTTAAATCACAGGATAATTCGGCGCACTATAGACATAGAGTCCCTGATGCGCTAGTTATCACCCGCGAACGAAGTGAGAGAGGTGATAATGTTTTCGTTGAAAATTTATGTATATTTGTTTGTAATATATAATTGTCTGTCCGCCCAATAAGTGGTCGAAGGAGTTGAGCAATCTTCATATTTTTTGTAGGAAGTTTTGGGGGTTGACCTAGATGTGACCCATATGCTAAAAAAGTAGTACTAACTGGCCATTAAACATGACAGCGTTGAATTTTCTTCCACCGCGGCAGATTGTCGAGGCATTCTATTTTTCCTTTGTTATTATGATGGGGAATAATTTAGCTCCTACATCCATAACAACGGTGATCTAACGGAGGGAGAAGCAAAGGACATAATTATGACAATAGAAACGGGAAACCCATGCACAATGTAACCCATGCCAAAAAAAAGGAAACTAGAATTAACCGCCCATCAAAAATGACCGCAATGAAATTTGCTCCCTCCGCGGGTGATGGTCTTACGCCCCAAGTCGTTCAAGTAAAAGTTTATACTACTTCTGCACTCTTCCTCTCTCTAAATCAGAGTGCACTCTGTAGACAGGCAGGGAGGCTTAAGCTAGGAATGTAATACATAATTATATTAAGATGCAAAGAGACGAAATCAACACACCTGTCTTAAATTCAGATAGTCTATTCTATCTGGCTGAGCTCAACTCATGCAGTCTTCCATGTCAGTTGATGGCACCTTTACTATTGTCTTCTTGAAGTGAGTACGTTGTCTCCAGCAGGTAGAACATTGTCTGCACGCGTGTAGCCCCTAATAACCACCGGCGCACCCGCCGTGCCTTGCGCGATAGCATGATAATCGCCCTTCATAAAGCAAAGCTAATTAACACGGTGGCGCTTAATTAAGCGCTCCAACTATCAATTGGTTCGCATACGCGCTTAGCTCATTGATTATTGCCCTCAGTGAAGCCAGCCAGATGCCATCTGATGCGATGGAACGGGAAGTGCAGATATTGCTGCGGGGGCTGAAACTTTTGAACTGCCGGACGGGGCATTGGAAATGTGCGGAAAAGAAGCATGCTATAGAAATTGAAAGGCAAGAATCTATCACTATTAACGTTAATTATTTAACGAACTAATTCGAGTGTAGTAAATTCGTCCAGCATTTTTGTAGTGCTTGGAGGCCATTTATACCAAATTGAAACGCATCCTTCAGGAAGCATAAGATGGGCCATAGGGTTATGTTAAGTTTGGCTTCACTCATCTTATGTTATATAGTCCTGACTCTGAGCGGGGATTCGGTGTATATTAAATTTTCTTATTTACAGCTATACCCTGTATTATCCTTGTTCATATGATAAAGACATTGAAAAAAAAGTTGGGTAGAACTTTCGCACCTGGTACATTCTGCAAGGGGGGACAAAATTATCGATTATGGACCGATTGTTCTGAAATTTGCACCGCATATGTATGCCTGAAAATGATGACCTTTTCTATCGCTACTATTGCACACTTATAGCGCTACAAGTGCTCCTTTTAACCGCTACTACGGCTCTTTTTTAAGAGCTCCAATGTCCTAGCTCTAACCATAACTATAACCATATAATTGATACGCGTTTAAAAATTAAATATGCTGTTACTGGGTTAAGTAAAAATTTTTCGTAGGCATGCCATTATTATTTAAAGTGTCTCGAATACGACGAGCTCGTCTGCCTATCCAACACACTCCACTGTTATTCATTTTTAAAGACATTCAAGATGATGCAGTTCCTACGACAAAGTAATATTTATTTTAGGT
>LQNS02278170.1:16677142-16692333 GCA_001587735.2 Parhyale hawaiensis | reverse complement strand
CTCCAACCTGGGCTAATTTCCGCCTATCTATTTCGTTAAGAGCGTGACACCAAACATATAAATATATATATATATTTATATATATATTTATTTATAAACACACGAAGGCTATTCTTAGTATTAGATTGTTTACTCCGTAAGCCTTCTAGCTCCTCAATTTGTGCTTTTAAAGGAGCTAAAATAAAGTAAATAAAATAAAATGAAGATTTCCGAGCAATCCTCAATGATTAATTCTATCACTATGTACCTGTACTCCACGTAGGCGAAATGTACAAAGCTTTAAATCTTTTACAATTTGATGATGTACAGAAGTATTTTCTGCTAAGATTAGCTCATAAGTTTGTATATGATGATCACAAGTCTTTTAACAGATACCTTTCACCTCTACTGCCGCTAAGTAATTATGATATGAGAAGGTATAGATTCAGAACTCCACCTGTCAGACTTGAAGCTGAAAAAATGGCACTATTTATCAAGTGATACAGATAATAAATGAGGTAGATGAGAACCTGCTACTGCCTAGTTCTGCTTATTGCTTATAAAGATATTTAAAGAAGAAATTATTGTCTTTACTAGTTTTAGAGGGTAGTGTCAATTATGTAGTTTTTTTGTGAGTTATGTGATACTGTTATAATGTTTTCCGAGTAATTTGTGTTTATAGGCTGCGACTCATGTGTGTTTGCAAATTTATGTGGCCCAAGAAGCGATTGGGCTTGTGGAGCTTTTTCGACAATTGCTTGTCTCTTCATTTTTATCTTGAACGATTTTCTTGACAACGCATTTTTGACAAATTAAATTCTACACAAAAAGTAAATAACAATAATAAATATTTGATGTTGGGTAATGCGCAGGGCCCTTCATTGCACAGTGTACCAAGAATCCTAGAGTTATCCTTACGGCAGGGCTATCCGTGTACTGAAGTGTTAAAGGCTAGTAATAATGTTAACTGCAGCCCGCTGTAGCAAGTGTTAAAGGCTAGTAATAATATTAATTGCAGCCCGCTGTAGCGAGCCGAAATCGGTGGTGTATAAGTGACAGTTTTGGTTCTACTCGTGTCTCCGCATCTTGCGGGCAATGTCTGTTTCGGGTTCATTGCCTCTCAGTCTCGTGTCATTGAAACTGTGAGATGCTTAGGGCTGTGGGTTTCCACGAGGACTCTACTTATTTATTGGTGTGCAAGGCTATTAGTCACCGCAGACAGCAGGATAGCTCATCACAAGAGGTGTCTCCGACTGGCGCACGTAGATACTACGATTGAATTTCCGGTCGCATGAAGAGGTTCGCGCTATGTTTTCGGCTTTGCCAAGAGTAATGGAATTAAGTTTCAGTCGTTGCTAGATATCCTATTGAAATGGCGAATTCAACGCTCCCGATTTAAATTCCGGAGACATTGCAGCTCGGCCAATTGAATTGTCTCGATCGAAGAGTAACAAATTTACGGGGAAATGATGGCAGTGAAAATGTCAGAACAGTTCCGGTAATTTTACGGTTGTTCCATAAACTTCTTGGAGAACTTCTTCGTTACTTAACGATGGATCTATAATCCGTAAATTTTAGCACGGTTTATTGCAGTTTAGACGGAACTTGTTTACCTTCCACATTTTTCTATTTCTGTGACGAACGTTTCAGCACTCTTCCCTCACTCGCAAGAAAACGTTGGTGTCTGCCCACCCGTAGATCTTGCGTGCTGATTACTGTGGGTTTCCTTTGCTCTTCCGCCATAATTTTTCGCCAAAATTTCGTTGGGGTCGTCGCGGCCGTTCATTACGCTCTCTAACAAAGAACTCTAAGCCTTTAATGTGGTCTTTTTTTTATTGCGGGAGAGGACCTGAGCAAAGGAGTGAGAGCTCTTATGTGTGGTGAAGTAGTGACTCCAGCAGATTGGAGAGCATTTCTTTTTGTATGAGCGTTTATATTTCTTGTGTCTGAGCTATAGCCATTCACAGTCTGCGCATAACATTTAAATTTTTCCTTAAAGTTCTAATATTTCATTTTTGATCGTTGATGATATTGCTCAGAACAATTCTTTAATAGAAATAAAAACGAGCTAAGTAAACGGCAACGTTTCGGCCGTCGGCTGAGGTCATTCTCAGGAAGAATTAAAATCTGTAACAATAAAGAAAACGATATACATACAGTCTAAGTAAAAGCTAATGTCCAGTCCAATTTCAAATTGTATTCCTCCTACCTAAACGTATGCTTTGTGTGCCATCGACTGAAGTGGCAAAGTTGGGCCTAACCTTGCACTATTACGGGAGCTGTGGATATTTATCAGTAGCGCATAATCTTTTACTTTGATGCGACAGCTATGCAACATAGTAAAACAGACTCGTCCAGTTTCTGTAGTCACAGCAGCGCAACCCTTTGTTCTCAAGATGTCCTAGTATTTCTTTAGACGACACACATTCACTTTAAGAAATACTTTAGAGTCAAGATGTGCAACAATACCCGCTCTGGGATCCCATAGCGTATCCAAGATTAGCAGCTGGCAATATTAAGCATGTCATCTGCGGCCACCTAAGCGAACATAATTCGTAGTGACTAAATGAATAAACTATAGATATGATACGGCTGAGATAATCGCCATGTCTCTACTTCGAAATCTACTGATTTTTTTTTAAACTAATAGAAGACAGTTATGGTCGGTCTTCCTTCCAGCGAAAATCAGAGCTTCTTGCAAATTGAATTTCTCCCTGTTTAATACTGAAAAGCGTAACGTGCAGAAACATGGAGCGACGGGCGGACGGAGCCTCAAAACTATAATATAGGTTGGCTTAGTGTTGACGGCTACTGGGTTACTCCTGTAGGAGCCTGTACACACGCTAATCAACCGAACCAGTATCGTCATCTCCGCGTTCGAACGCGTTGTTCCATCCATTTAAATAACCCACACTTTCATAGCAGTTTGTTATAAAGTATTTCCCTCCAAATTTGAAGAGCTATCCCGGACTTTCTAATGGCACTAGCGTAGCGAAGTGAACTGACGTCAAACATTTTTATGGCATTCATTGGTAAACTCAAACCTGTGTTCGCGAAAGTTCAATAAAAGTTCGGCCGAGGCAACTCTTTTTTTACTAGTGCGTGTGCTGCCGATAACGAAGAGAGTTTGCTATCTAGATTTCTTGCGATGTTTTTATCCATCAATTA
Organism: Parhyale hawaiensis; assembly: GCA_001587735.2. Lineage (NCBI taxonomy): Eukaryota > Metazoa > Arthropoda > Malacostraca > Amphipoda > Hyalidae > Parhyale > Parhyale hawaiensis. The sequence continues at coordinate 16,689,186 of LQNS02278170.1, read as the reverse complement.
ATATCGTTGTATTGTTAGCCACATAAATCCCTAAATGTTGACCTTCCAGCGTAACTTTGATCTTGCTTAGATTGTAGAAATAACGCTTAACTGGCACGTGCCATACACACTCATAGCGCACTTTACGTCGAAGGGCTTGGTTACGATGCTTATTTTACTCTTAGGCATGAAACGGAACAAAAAAAAAAAAGAGCATTGCAGTACAATAAAATAACAGAGTCTACGTGACCACGGTTAGTTTTATCGTACTTAGGCTCTGCTACTGTAAAGGCCTTTCTTCCGTAGGAATAAAACAGGACAAACAACCATTGTAGCAAAGTAACATAGCCTGGTACAAACGAAGTTAAATTATTGTTATCAAGCTTAGAAGTATGCACGCTAGCAGTCAAGTTTCGTTCGAAGCTTGAGATCAATTTTCGTAAGCAGCGCAATTTGAAACGTTACCGAGCGATCCCATGGGGGCTGTGAAAGATGAAGTTACGACGAAATGTAATCCATTAATGCCTATCGTAAGCCTGTATTGTCTTCCGTTCCACCGTTTGTCTGTCTGTTCGCTGGTCTACCTATTTTTTTGTATCATATTTCAAAAAGTTATCCACGGATTCTTATTAAATTTATTTGAGTTGTTACATAAATTTCGGAGATTCAATAATCTAATTTTTGTGACGACCTGTTGGTTTGTTCGTCTCTGTGTTTGATTTTATGATTTTTAGCAAAATAACTCAAAAAGTTATTAACGGATCTTTATGAAACTTCAAGTAATTGTTAACAATGTTAAAAGACATAAATAATCAATTTTAGGTGATGTAGAATGTTTGTTAGTAATATAACTCAAAAAGTTATAAACGGATCTCCAAGAAAACTACAAAAGCTGTTATAACTGTCAAACACGCAAATGATTTTATTTTGGTGCTGATGCAATGAAAATAATAGTTACTGAAGCAATTTTTTTTTTCTTTACCTCTGCTGTGCTTGGTGGAGGTATGCGCCCTCAGAGTGCTCTGGTTACAGCAATGTTATTCTTACGAATACGGTTTTCAGCTACGCGTAAAAGGTTAATAATGCCTGGAAAAAACACAGTGTGCGATATTGAGTTATAAATTAACTGATAAGCTCCATTTTACTGAAATTCACGATGAAAAGTTTATCAAAATACCGAATTTTAGTCGGTGAAGCATCCCAATAATTTGACATCAATTTCGCGGACGTCGATATTTCTCCGAAATAACAAATGTCAGTCATGACGCTTTCGTTATTGTACTCTGGCCTAGTTTCCTTTGTTATTTGCTCGCGATACAGCCTGGCAGTGTTTCATTTAGGTCATGTTTACGTTTCTGTACCCCAAGTTGGCCGTGAGTCAAAGTGAAGGTAAATATTTACTTATGATATTACGTCCACAGATCTATGGCCTCTTGATTGCACAACGCAGTTTTTGCTTTCAACCGAGCGATCGACGGCCCATTAATTTTGTCACTGTGCCCTTGTTATCTGTATTGACTGTACATCTGTTAGTCTTTTATATTCATGAGCCCATTCGATACCGGCTCAATAACTCCTTAAGAACAAACAAAGGTAAACTTGTACGCACCGCAAGCGCAATAGTCTATGTATCTGAAGCGTAACCATGCGCTCAGTATAGGTTATTCATGAATTCAGTTGGTTGTATAAAAATGAGATGTCACCGAGCGCTTACTAGACTATATGAATATGAAATGCTACCCATCACTTGCTAGGCTTTTTATAAGAATTCAGTTGGTTATGTAACTGTGAATTGTTACCGAGAGCTTGTTACTCCCATCATCTCCCTTTAGGTAGCTATACCGGAAGCTACTTTGAACCAAACAACTGGTAGCTGGTAGCAGCTGTAGCTGCTTGTGACATTCAAATTCGCTATGTTTACTTTAAACCTTTTTTTTTAGAAACGTGTTTTGTACCAGCATTTGAACTCTCTTAAAATGTTGTTATAGTAGGCATGGCATCGTATCTCCGGTTTTCGTTTACTTGTGTAACACTTTGATGTGACTGCACCCAATTGTGGCCCGAGATTGTCGAACGTGTTCAATCCCGACTGGCCACGTAGTCATTTACGCTGTAGCGGTCGCGAAATGTGGCTGTAGTATATTGTTTTTCGGTGTATTATTTAAGTATTTTCGGACAACTGCCTATTGCGTTGTGTAAATTAACTGCGGCACAATGTCAGTGTCAATAGATTAGAAGGGGTTAAAACTAATAACTAGTTCTCAGTTCTGAAATACCTCAAACTTGGACTTGGCTTTCGGCAGGTGTTTCTTGCACCTGATTTTTTTTTTTTTCGCCATGATACTCCTGAGAGTTGTTCCGTGCAGAATTGCTTTTGTTCATGGATACTGTATTCTCTAGATATACTACATGTTCCTTCCCTCTTCCCCTGTGTTATAGCATTGGTTAGAGAAAGGAACTTTGAGCTTTTCATTGGATTAGTGTAAAAGACGGGAATTTGTGATGTTCCTGCCTCCTATGAAATGTGCGGAGCGCCTTGTGGCGAGTCGCAACCCTGGCGAACCCATGGGCAACTGCCAACGCGGTTAGCCAGGCTTCTTTTTACCGTGTTCCTTCTTAAGAATTTTTCTTTTTTTTTCAAGGCTGGGGTCTTCTCTGCTTTTTCATTACTGCTGATAGTTTTGTTTTATTATTATTTTCACCTTAGTACCGCTGTGCAGTTACTAGACTATCAAAAGTTAAGTTCGCTCAGCTTGTGGTGGGGCGTGTCGCCCCTTGTGGGACCCTGTCTAACAGTAGCTTCGTCATTAGCTAGGCTTTCGGGACGTGTCTTTTATGCCAACCTTCCTCCCAATCTCTTGCTCTTGCTGATTTTTCTTCTTTCTGTTCTTCCTCTCTTCTTCCTTTCGTTGTTTCCGTAGGCGTTGGTCCTGTTGGAACTTCGGGGCTAATGGAAGAAAAACTGCCAGCTGTGGTACATAGCCCTATTGACTTAAAGTTTATTGATTTACTTTACTACATTTGTATTTTAGGTTTTCCAGAGTACTGTAATTTTACCCACTCACTGGACCCTTAGTTTTACCTTTAACGGAATCCGTAGCTGCGCCCTTAACTCGAGGCTTAACTGTGCCCTTGACTGCGCCCTTACTTGTTTTCCTGGATTGTGACCTTAACGGTATTCTTTGTGCCAAGAACTCTGATCATAGATCCCGGTGTTTACGTGTGACAATTGAAGTTATTTAGAACTACTTGTGATTGTGGTGCAACTTTCGGGACTTTTATCTGTGCCTCAGGTTTCATACAATAAACCCTTTAAGTTGTATCTTCGGCTGGTGATTTTACCCTGCTGGTCTAGTGATTCAGTATACGTAGTAAATCACAATTAGACAAGAACTTCTACAATGTAAAGATACTTTAAACGTTATCGTATACTAAGCCAAAAATGAATATAGAGTGGATCTAGGGCTAATAATTATTGTACAAGTGCAATAACCACCACTCGAATCTTTTTTCTTTTGGTGAAACAAACGTTACCTCGCTTGCCAAATCTGGCCTCTGTCTCTACATGGCGCAATAAAAACTGGCGTACTTAAAAAAAGACGCTTCAAACCATGCGGTTCCTATTAAAAATCGATGTTTTATCTGGTCCTGAGAGGGTTAATGTTTCGGCCCCTTGTGCACGCGATACGTTCCTGCCAACTACAGTAGACATTCCCATTTCGCTCCGCTCGTAATGCGGGCCTCTCCGAAATTATGCTAAATTTTTCTACGTCATCGCTGCAAATTCGCCCTTATTTTAGAGTGACGATTGCGCGAATTAGAAACAGCTACTGTAATGTTTTCCTACTCGTATATGCACGATTTAGTCTCTCGTTTAACCCTTTCTTGGACGACTTAACTTTCCTCTTGTAACGAAATAACACTGTATGAAGTGTAGCATGCATATATTACGGCATCCGAGGAAGGGTTGGTAGTCAAGGGGCACACGACAACGAACCAACCATGTGAAGGTGTTTGGTTGGTACGGCAACGTCAAGCAAAGCCGGGCCTACTAAGTTCCACTGAAATTTTGCAATTCAAACGGAGGGGGTTTAGTTTTGGTTTGGCAGGTAAGGCCCAGGTTGAATCGCGCTGCAGGAGTTAGCATGTTAGCAGCAATTCAATTACGTCAGCCGAAACCTCGAACTTGCAAAGCAAGATTGAGTTTTTAGTTGCATCTGGGCCTAATCGCTTCAAGATTAACACCTCAGCTCTGCTCATGGTAGCGAAACCAGCGCTTTACTTTGGAGTTCCGAACGAGCCTTGACTGGAGGGTTTAGGTTAACTCGAATTTCTTAAGTTACCCGTTGGCACTTGAACTTTTCACTGACAAAAAGCACCTTACGGTCCCATTTCCTTCAGTACCGAAAATAAAAATTTTCTCAAACATTGCAGTGCCTTCGAAAGGTGAAGTTTCTTCGTACAGTGGCATGCCTGCGAAAGCTGCAGTTTTGTCAAACAGTGAGGCTTCTCCATATACAGTGTCATGCCTTTTAAAACTGAAATTTCTTCTTATTGTGGCATGCCTTCGATCATTGAAGATCTTACATGCAGTGGTATGTCTCTATAAAATAATTTTTTTTTCTACAGTTGCATATGGTTTTGACAACTGCAGTTACTTCAAGGAACTTTATACAGTAGCGTGCCTGCAAAAATGAGGTTTCTTCATACTAGTTTCCTCTACTAGTTTCTTCATTAAACTATGAAATTTAATATGGTCAGCTACCCTAGGCATAATTCTTGACCGCCTTATAGAAGCTAAAGTAGTGAATCCGTTTCCAGACCGGTCGAAATGAAAGATCAGAAAGGACAAACCATGCGCCACGTGCACCTATCTATTAAGAAAAGACACACGTACTGTAGCTTCTTGTCGTTGCTGAAAGTTTCAAAACTTCGGCTGCGAGAAAACTTTTAGCGATGCTGAAAATATTTGAAGAAGCTTCTGCGCTTTCGAAGTTCAAATTCTTCTCGCGACAGCCCCAAATCTTGCCTAATTTGCTTACAAAATATTCAGTAGCAGCTAGTAAATCCAGGCCCTGTTGCCACGCGCTGCCGTAAATATTTGTGTCCCGTTAACTTCGGATATTCTGCGAAGAAAGAGTACGCCTACAAAATTATGCGGACAGACCGTTTCCGGAGCGCGATTCTATTTTGTAGTCGCTCAAGCGACGTGAAAACGAGGACGTAAATCATGGTGTCAGTCTCTTCCTCTGTGTCCGCGTCTGGCAAGAAATGCCTGGTTTTGGGTGTGCATATGCTGCCAGAACCAACAAAGTAAAGCCACTTTCTTCATCAGATGATATCTCTTAAAGAACTGTGTTGCTATCCTCAAACCTTTCATGAGGTACCCAACCAAGGGTATCAGTGCTGCCATATCTTCAGTCTTGGATACTATGCGGGTGTTCCTAAATTCTTTCCACAAAATGAAACTATAGTTTCCTTACGACGATATGACCATATTTTACTCTATCGATGCATATCCAAAAATATCTACTTTTAAAAGTACGTTAAGTTAAAGTTAAACCTAGCCCAGAATCTGTTAATGTTGTAGGCAAAATGAACAATCACTGTCAGACAATGTTTATTTTAAGGAAAGCACGAATTCATATGTTACATAGTTATCCGAAAATGTCTACTTATAAAGGTACGTTAAGTTAAACCTAGCCCAGAATCTGTTAATGTTGTTGGTTAAATGAACAATCACTGTCAGACTATGTTTATTTTAAGGAAAACACGAGTTCATATGTTACATAGTTACAGAAATTGTTCAAAATTCTTTCCATCAGCAGCAATGCATGCGTGAAGGCTCCGACGTAGTGATTGCCGAATCCGTTCAAAGATGCCTGGAGTTTCACGAGTCCTCTCACAGCCGTCAACGATCCTATACTAATCATTTCTTCTTCAGGAGGTAGTTGGTTCCTGGTCGTCTGAAATCAGGTACGGGGCACATTAGAGGGATCAATGCCAACAAATGACCGGTGTGCATCTTTATCTTCTCTGTAAAGTGCAGTAGTCCGCCGATTAAGGGAATCGGACTACTTAACTTTAAGTCAACGTACCATTCAACGTAGACATTTGTGGATGTGCATCGATAGAGTAAAATATGGTTATTTTATTGTAAGGAACCTATAGTTTCATTTTAGGGAAAGAATTTAGGAACACTCTGTATATACCTCTTATTGACGCGGTGGAAGTCATGCTTAACGACACCAGCACAGAACAAGATCAGAGAGTTAAGGCCATGAAATCCTAGCTTTCGTCGGAAGTAAATGCAAGGTTTGATGCAATACAGCTCAATGACCTGTAGGTCATTGCAGCTTTTCTGGATCCAAGATACAAGGGAAAGTTCTTGGAATCACAAGGGCTTCAAATGTGTCTAGCAGATTTAGCACGTATGGTAAAGAAATGAATCAGGACGGAGAAGAAAGGGCTGAACATCCCCCCCCACAAAAAAAAAGAAAAAACATCGAAGACAGATGTACCTAGTGGCACCAGAAATATCTCTGACACAATAAATGTGTCACACTCTTCAGATAGCGATGCTGAAGAACTTTGCGGTACAGACATTTTCAAGGAAACTGCAACATTGATAGTCAGTTATCAGAAAGTGAAACGTATGCAAATGTCGGAAGATTCTCTCCTTTGGTGACGCTCAACTGCTCACTCAGTCATATCCATCCCTTGCTGCACTTGCTGGGTCCTACTTAGTATGTCCCTCCAGCAGCGTAGCCGGTGAGCGCCTGCTTAGTGGATCTGCCATCATCTATGATGAGAAGAGATTCAGGCTAGCTTCTGAGCGAGCACCAAAACTCTCGTTTTTAATAAAGCACAACGTGCCTGTCAATTATTGACTACAAGTATTTAACCTAGGTATGAACCGTGGGGAAAATAGATATTCGTACACCATAAAATTGTTTACTTAAAAATATCTACCTAGCGAAACAGAGATATATATATTGAGACAGTATTTGTATTTTTGCGTAAACAATACACACGCAACAGCAAAACAAGTAAATTCCTATATAAGAGAAGCTATATAACAATTTATGTATTTTGGTTTGAAAAAAGTATTCGTACAACAAAAAACTATTTATAACAACATTTAATATCTTGTGGCGTAGCATTTGTTCAGTTCAACGACAGTAAACCTCTTTTCTATGTATTTTACCAAGTCTTGATATGCCTCCGGAGCAATTTAGCCCATTCTTCCATGCACATTTCTATGAGTTCCGGAATGGATTTCGGCCTCCTCGCATTAATGTTTAATTTCAAAAATCGCCACAAATTTTCTATCGGATTCAAATCAGGAGACTAGCTTGGCCATTCTAATTGTTGTACATGGTTATCGGTGAACCATTTCTTCCTGGTTTTCGTCGTCTGTTTTGGGTCGTTAATTGTCCTGTTGAAAAACGAATTCTTGCGGTGGCCCAACTTTTTGAACCGACGCATGTAAATGTTCCATCAAAATGTTCTGATACATATGAGCATCCATTCTCTCTTCTATGATGTGAATGTTACCTGATCCATGTGATGAAAGGCATTCCCAAATCACAACATTACCACCATCGAATTTCACACTGGGAATGATGTTTTTTGGTTCGAATGCCGTCCGTCCTTCCTCCACACATTGTTCACTGAATTTCGTTGAAAGAACTCTGTTTTAGTCTCATCCGACCGCAACACGTTTTCCCAGAACGACTCAGGCTTGTCCTGGTGCTCATGGACGGACTTAATTTCAGACGAGCTGCCTTATTTCCTTTCGACAGCAGGGGAGTTTTGCGAGGAGTTCGAGAACCTGAACGGTTTTGGTGCAGCTCATGGCTTATTGTGCGAAAGCTAATGCTTGCTCCTGATACAAGCTAGTCCTCCTGAACTCTTTGCGAGTAGTCATGGAATTTTCGGACACTTTTCTGGCCATTTTTCTAGAAGCTCTAGGGCAAATCTTCCGGCGCCTGCCAGATCTAAGTTGGTTTTCAACGGTTTCCGAATTTTAAGCGTTTTGATAAATGACCCGATAGTAGTATGCAGTATTTGAGTGTCTGTCATATTTGCCCATTACTTTTCCCATGTTTCCATACTTTAATGATCAACTCTTTTACAGAATTCGTAAGCTCCTTGCTTTTTGCATGGTTACAACCTTCTTCTACGATGTTGCACGAAATAATGACCCCAAAGCTGTTCATGGTCTATAGTAGACTTCTAACGTAAAATCTTGAAGGTTCTGGAAAATTCTTGAATAGCTTAATCAATTTTAAAATAACAAAATCGTTTTGTACGAATACAGTTTTCAACCCCATATTGATGTGTGAAATATTATATAATTCGTATAATTTTTAGTTTAGTTCACATACATCAATTGATAACACTTAGATACCAATGCTGTATGAGAATATTAATTTTCGGTCCGCTAATTTTTTAAATAAACAACTTTATGGTGTGCGAATACACTTAGAACATATTTGATAGCTTTATCACAAAATAGACCATATCTCATTTTTGCGCGATCAAATTATCGTTTTTCAGGGAAATCGTGACATCTTATGGCAACACTGTTGAGTTTGTTTACATTTTGTTGTGTCTCCTGCTTGACAACTCTTTGCATTTTTTCCCTTTTTGAGGTGAACGACAATAATAGCTTTTTGTATATTCTGCTAAAATAGGACGTGGAAAAGCTCCAACTAACGAGGAGAAAGAACATGGGCTGGTATCATAGGGGATCGACTTGTTGGTCCGGTTAGAGTACCTGATGGTGTGAAAATTACATCTGCATCATATTGTGCCATATTAAAAGACGCCTTGGTCCCATGGCTGGATGACATACCCCTTTTGTTGCTTCAGAACTTGATTTTCATGCATGATAATGCGCCTTCTCACTCTGCCCGTACTACAACAGCATTTCTGAACTCTCACGGGTTCCATGGAGAGAAACTGATGGTTTGGCCACCGTGCTCACCTGATCTAAACACAATTGAAAACTTCTGGTCCCTTCTGAAAGGGAAATTTACGCAGATGGAAGTCAGTACAACTCAAAATCTATCTTGTGGGATTCTGTTGCTGTAGCAGCAAGGGCAGTTCCGCCTTCTGCTATAAAGAAACTAACTGGCTGCATGGATTTAAAGATAATTGAATTTATTAAATGTCCCAGAAGCACCACTAAAACCATATTTTTAAACGCAGGGCTTCTCAATGTATCAAAAACCACTCGAAACCCCACGCTAGGTTCCACTGCAGCAATCATATCTCATGCGAAGCAGCCTCGCTTGACAAACTGGCATATGCAACTGAAGGTTGACTGAGCTCATATCAATATGGTAGAATATCTGCAATTGGTCTAGTACACAGATGACACTAGAGCCATCTTTGATGGTCCTGATGGGTGGGCCAAGAGATGGGTTAGGGTGAATATCTGCAAATTGTCTAGTTCCCAGATGACACTTGAGCCATCTTGGATGGTCCTGATGGGTGGGCCAAGAGATGGGTTAGGGTTACAGGGAAATTGCATATCAATATTCGTCGCCATCAAGGTGGCAGTGGAGTAATATTTTGGGCAGATATCAATGATAATCAAATTGTTGGCCCCATCATGGTTCGAGAAGGAAAACCAATTCCGCTGGTTACTGCCAGCTTTTGAGTGAAGCTCTTTTTTCATGGCTTGAGAAATTAAGTTTGTCTCTCCGAATAAAGCTTAAGTTCGTACAGGATGTCTCTGCTTATACTGACGGAACAACGGAGTATCTCGCTTCTCTGGGATTGAAGAATAAAAATTGTTGGTGTGGTTGCCAAACTTTCCAGATCTGAATCCCATTGAAGTTTTTTGGGTCATCATCAAGAGGAAAATCTTTGCTGATGGTGTAACCAATTCTTTCAAAACAAGATTGGAGCATGCCAAGCAAGTTGCTGCCAAGTCTTTGGATGCTACATGAATTAAAAAAAATTGACTGATGCTCTGAATGACGCAGTGTCATCCGATATAACGGCTAATGCATTAAAATAATAACCTGTGTGTCGTAGCAGTTCAATAAATTTCTTCAGAAATTTGTTCTTCGTTACGTCTTAGATTTGTTAAATCAACTTTGTTCGCTTCAAAATTTGTTTAATTGTTGCGTTGAATTTTTCGGTTTTTACCTCGTGAGACTAATCTCTTGTTTCAAGCAGCGTAGCAGAATATGAAAAAAATGGATGTTTTCATTTGTAGACTTCTAAATAATAATGTTGCGAAATTATAAAACACTCTGTACATTTTTTATTCAAAGTTTTGAGAATTATTTATTGTAGACCTATGTTTAAATCAATGAAATACTTGGACTATCACTGTAGGCCCTTACACGGAAATTAAAAGGAATTAATTTCCATCAACTCTGAAAATACAGCAGAGAAAACTGCAACAAATGTTGTGCTCGAGATTCGAACTGCAGAACAGCAGCAAGTTTATGCAGAAAATACCCGGTTATCCTGCTTTATTATTAGCTTGAATTATCATCGAGGCAAGCCCTTCTCCAACCATAACCATTACACACACGTACCATATACTCTCAACTCATGGTTGGGTACATTAGTAATATACCAACTTTTGGGGTAAAATACTGCCACCCACACCCTATCATCACGCTCAGTCTAAACGCTATTATGAGAGCCACAAGCTCCAGATCTTGGCACAATAGCTGAAACAGAGGCAGCTCTGTGTAAATCTAATTTGTGGAGATCGCCTGCCTTCTCTGCAGGCCAGCTGCCAGTGCATTTTTTAGCCTTGCTGGCCCACTTCCCTCGGGCGGGATACGCTTGTCATGTTTTTTTTTTCTAATGTTTGTTTCTGTAGCTAGTCAGGTTATATTGTTTTCGTCTGCATATAATCACAAATTTTCTTCGGGGTCCATGCACCTCATTATTAACTAAGGTATATAATACAATGAGTCAAGGGAAGTTCTTTTCATGTGAATACATATCAACGAATTATATTTAAGGACTGATCTGCCAGAAGTATTGCCTAACGTTCCGCTCTGCAGCTGTAGTCTGCTTCTATTACTCTCATGTGCATAACTTTAATAAATTGTCTTAAAGGTGGATTTCGAGTATAATATGCAGCTTTCGTTCTTTCTTTTTCGCTTCCTACATTTACTCCTGTGGCTTGTCTTAACACTTTCTTATTCATCTGTTTACCTTACGCCGGGTGAAAAACTCTAATTTTTCTCCTTATTCAAAAAAAAAAAAAGAATTGTTCTGTAGCTAGTCGGCTCATTTTGTTTTCATGCTAATACCTGAACAAATTTTCTGGGGTCATGGATGGTGCGCCTCCCTCAAGGTTCCTCTTCTTTTCAGTGTCTGCTTCTGCAGCTAGCCAGGATCTTCTTGATACTTTACAAAATTATTGGAGGAGAATGAGGAAGTTCTTATGTAGTTTTGGTTCAACATTACTTGTGGAGCCAGCCAGGAGCTCCCGTTTATTTAGCTAGGTATTTACGAAAATATACCTGTTGGAGTATGAGGCGACGCTTCATTTTTTACGTTGCTGCTGCAGCTGGTAAGGATATTTTTTATTTAGCTTAATATCTGGAAATAAGTTTGAGAAGATGTCCTATTTCTTCGTCTACACTTTGCTTGTGTACCTATTTCAGAGCAATTTATATCCGTGTGAAAAACTTTCTAGGTACTTTCCCTAGCTAGAGACACCTTTCTTTTAACTACCCGTTGTAGTGAAGCGAAAGCGAAGTTGTGTAAGCAACAGTGTACTCTACTTGTGTGTTCGTGTACCGCGGCCAGTGACTCTTCAAAGGCCTGTTGTAATTGGAATTGCCCAGGGTTACGTCATGTCACACGGTGTTACCCCTCAATATTACTTTAAATAGAGGTGAATGAGACAGGATCTGTCACAGCGCTGTCCCGAAAATATAAATACAGCTATTTATCAACCATAACTGCTATTAAACATGACATAGTGCCTTAAAGAGTTCCAATGCAGATACTTCTCCCATGAGAAATTACTGAATTACACCAATCGTAGGTTTTTTTCTATAGAATTAATTTGTCCG
>LQNS02278170.1:16641776-16672588 GCA_001587735.2 Parhyale hawaiensis | reverse complement strand
ATCGTATATGAGGAATTCCACTTATAGTTTCCTTTGATTTGTGGTTGGAATTCCACTGAAAATTATTTTGTCCGGAAAAACACTTATATTTTGCTATATTTCAACCCTTCCGCTCATAATCATCGGTATTTCCGCCTAAAATTTCTGATTGGGTTAAAGGACCAAGTAAAACTTCTGTTTCTCATACGGAATCATTCTTTGAAATGTCTTCGAATATTATATTTATACAAATTCCAACTTACATGCATAAGATGGAGCACATGATACCTTTCTTGTTACAAACGAACATCAATCTATTCAGTGTTTTTACTTTTCTAGCGAATTCCTGAGCACTGAACTGCACTTTGTTTACATGTATTCATTTCTATATTTCGCGAAGATATGTACGAATGAAATCGACAAGCAACCCCTATGAACAGGTATTCACCTGCCTCGTGCAGCAGAGCCGGTCGTTTCTTAGCATCCCCTATGCAAGCTTTATGGCAGGAACAACTGCTATGGTACCTTCCGCGTCCCTTCATCCGTGCCATAGTTCAGGCAGCTTTTGTGTACTCCCGCTATCGATTGGCGTCCACGTCCGTGCTTCTCCTGCTCGCCCGCACTTTGCTCACTGACAAGAGATACTGTGGCTGCATCTACACCAAGAAAGTAGCGTTTTCAACAGAAGACTTCGATACGTTCGCTGCCACCGAAAAACTCCACATTTGCCTTTGCTCTTTGCCGATATTAGGTAGTTCGCTGTTGTGACTCAAACATAATATGCAGTATTCACTAAACGTGTGTGTTCGAATACCTTACAAAGAGCAATTGCATTGTGTCTGTGTACATATTTCGACACTTGTTTCTGAAACACTTTTCTTTTTCGATAATCGTAACAGACATGTTTTTTAACGTTGTGCATCAGGCATGCAATTTTTACTGCATGAGTGTGTCCGGATACGTTGATTACGATAATTGGTGTACTTGCGTCATGTAGCTATGCATCATTTATGTAGTTGTCGGGACACTTACGGTCCCAAGTGTCTTTAAATAATTCCCATCATGTGTTTTTGACATTGCTTGCCAGACTGCATCTTATCTCTTATGAAAATATTTAAACATCATTCGTTTAGTACTCCTCTAAAATGGCAGAAATTGTAGAAACATGCTCATTTAGACGAGTATTTTTTCGAAGGCTGGGGATTCCCGATTGGTTCATTTGGAGAGCATGATGAACAAAGCATAAGTGTAGGAAGACACCAACTATCAGAGGGGGAAATCTAAAATCTTCAAAAACTGACCCCTAGGTATCTCGGGTTAGTGCATTATGGATGTTCTTCATACTCGTATATACAGTACATAAGTTCGCTAACAGTGAACGTAAGAAACAGAAACTGGAACATGCAGATGGTCGAGCACAATAGCGAATTCATGCACGAAAGAGCACCTCGCATGATTAAGAAGGAGACGTCGGGAACTAAGACAAGAACAAATATTTTCTATACGTTTTGGAGACACCATGCTGTGTGAGGCTCAGGTAACGGTGTGTTCCCCTGGAACAAGATTCCCCCGTAATGGAGGATGCGCAAATATATTCGTATACCGTAATGCGATGAATAAAGTACTTTTTGCTTTAGTACGTGTTGATCGACCGTCATTACGGTATATTGGGGCCTTGACGATTAGTAAATATTATACGGTATTTCAAATGTAGTAAGAAGTAGCTAGTCTATTTGGGATGCAGAAACCAAATTGCATGGGTAATTTTGACCGACGAATACTTTTTTTTAGTCTACTGCTCACTGGCTGAAATAAGTCGAGAAAAAAAAATACATCAAATCTGCATATTTCTTTGGCCGACAGCATAGAGTATAGTTCAAACAGACATTACGTTCTGGAATGCAAGAGACTATCAGGAAGACGGCATTCATGTTAGTTCCTCTATTTTTTTGTGGATATAAAATGACTATCCTTTTTAATACCTTTATCTTACTCCGCAATGGAAAAACGAAATGTAATTGGTAAATAAGATGAAGTCCGAAAGAGGAATAACAACTGGTCGCTCCCTAATGGGAAGAAATTGTAGGGATTCTCCTCTTGATTTTCCACTTATCAGTTCCGTGTAACGCACCACTTCAATATCGACATATCCATTTCTCTCCAAAGTTCAGGAAGAACAGAACTCTTCATGTGATAAAAAACTAAACCAAGTCCAGAAAATAATCTCCACTTGAGTCCAGAAGGAAGCTGAGCTCGCCTCTTAACTATCCACTCATCGGCCTCTTCAAGTCCAGAAGGAAAGGAAGCATCACAGCTGTATATTTCTTTGACCGACGGCGTAAACTGGAAGTGCAAACAGACATTAGGTTTAGGAAGGCAAGAGGCCATCGGAAGGTCGATGCTCCCGTTTCTTGAAGACACCAGACCCAGTTCTTGGTATCCATTTCGTAATTACCTCCGAAGCGGTCATATCCGCAGGAAGTCCCTCTTCCAGTTTCTAGAACTCAACTGTGGCAGAACCATTTGCTGATCATCACTGCATCGATCCTTCACGGAAACAAACATGCTTTTTTTTATCCAATACAGGTGGGGCTGAAGCTAAACATAGACTGAATCGAGGTTGCAACTTTCAGCAACAAAGACACACTGTAAAGAAGTATTCCCAATGGTCCAGGACTTAAATTGGTCTGACTTTGAATTTTTAAATTTCAGTCACAGAGATAACTTTTAGCCCTCTGGGAGCATAGAATGGGGGCATAGGGTTAGGTTAATTTAGGTTCGCCCGTCCTATATTAAATGGAGCAGCGCCCCCAGGGTGATCCCGTGGGATACTTTATCCGTTAGCTAGGTCTTCGAGACGTCTGTCTTTCGTGCCCACTTTGCTTCCTTCCGATTTTATACTCCTTCTGGTATTACTTTCGGCTGTTCTTCTTCTTCTTTCCCGAATTGCTGTTCCCATGCGCGTTGGTCCTCTGTGGAAACACCTTCGTTCATGGGTTCTAAGTATCTATCGACATATTATATGTCCCTTCCTCTTCCGCTCTTAGAAAAGCTTACTACATCTTTAGAGAGGCTGATACATCTTATATTAATACTACTGGATATTTTTTAGGAAATAATTAGTATTTTTCAGACGAACAGTGATACTTAATTCCCCTCAGGAAGTATAAGATGGGTCACAGCAAGGATGATGATACGGAACAGGTCAGCGCACGGAAGGGGTCCAAGCTGTCGTACAGTCCAATGAAGCCGCCGATGATGCCTAGTGGTCAATCGTCGTAACATCAATGGGACTTGTTGTTGTTTATCGTCTCTCAATTTCTCACTCAAAATAGAGCCAAACTGAAAATTTTTGTAACTTGAAAGCGTGTAGTAACGTAAATCATCCATTTTCTACCATATGCACGCATTAATTTAGAACAGCAGTTTGCTATTTAAAGGGTTCGAAACTTTAGGGGTATAGTTTACGGGCCCTTTTCCTGTTACAATATACAGTGTAGGAGGGGGGGGGAATAAATATTCGTGCACCATGAAATTGATTATTAAAAATAGAATCCGCACCAAAAAGAAATAGATTGATACAGTATTTGCATTTATTTGCTTTCAATTGATATATGTCAACAAATCAAAAATCCTATGAATTATATAAATTATATAACGTCTCACATATTTGGGGTGGAAAAATGCATTCGTACAATTTTTTTTTTAATTTAAAATTGATTTTACTATTCAAGAACCTTCCAGAACATTCTTAATTTTAAGTTAGAAGTCTACTGTAGTCCATAAACAGCTTTGGGGTCATTATTTCGTGCGACATCGTAGAAGAAGGTTGTAATCATGGGAAAAAGCTAAGGTTGTAATCGTGGGAAAGCGCTAGAACTTACGAATTCTGTAAAAGAGTTTATTATTAAAGCATGGAAATCCGGGGATAGTTATTAGCAAATATCATACACTCAAAATACCGTTTACCACCATCGGTTCATTTATCAAAAGGCTTAAAATTCGGAAACCCAAAAACCAACTTAGATCTGGTAGGCCGCGGAAGATTTCCCCTAAAGCGGCAAAGTAGATGGCCAGAAAAGTGTTCGAAAAATCCCATGACTACTCGCAAAGAGCTTCAGGAGGACTTGCTAGCAGCAGGGACAACGTTAGTCTTCGTACAATAAGCCACGAGCTGCACCAAAACCGTTCAAGTTCTCGAACTCCTTGTAAAACTCCCCTGCTGTCGAAACGAAATAGGGAAGCTCGTCTTAAATTCGTCCGTGAGCGGAAGGACAAGCCTGAGTCGTTCTGGGGAAAATGTGTTGTGGTTGAGACTAAAATAGAGATATTTGGACGAAATTTATAGAACGAGGTGTGGAGGAAGGACGGAACTGCATTTGCACCCAAAAACACCATTCCCATTGTAAAATTTGGGGGTGGTAACGTTATGATTTGGGGTGCTTTTCATCACGTGGAACAGGTAACATTCATATCACAGAAGGGAGAATTACGCTCAGATGTATCAGAACATTTTGACGGAATATATGCCTGCGTCGGTTCAAAAACTCGGGCAATCGCGAGAATTCGTTTTACAGCAGGACAACGACCCAAAACATACGATGAAATTCACGAAGAAATTATTTACTGATAATCATGTACAGCTACTAGAATGGCCATGCCAGTCTCCATACTTGAATCCTATAGAAAATTTGTGGCGATTTCGGAAATCAAACGTTAATGGGAGGAGGCCGAATGAAGAGAAATGTGCAAGGAAGAATGGGCTAAAATCCCCCAAGAAACATCAAGGCTTGGTTAAAAATGATAGATTATTTAAAATTATACTGGACAAAGGCTACGCCACGAAATATGAAATGTTATTTTATAGTAGTTTTTTTGTGTTGTACGAATGCGTTTTTCAACCCAAAATGTATAAACTGTTAAATAATTTCCATTGTAGAGGCATTTACTTGTTTTGTTGTTGCGTGTGTGTTTACCCAAAAATACAAATACTGTATCAATATATTTATTTTCGGTCTGGTTGAGTTTTTAAATAATCAATTTCATGGTCTACGAATATTTATTTTCCCCACACTATATGGGCCTCACGAACGTAAGGACTGTCCCGAGCGCCTCCTCCTCACGAGATGTTGCAGCTAGCCGCAGTTCCTGCTGAGAAGGTTAGTGTGTTAGGTTAGGTAGGTTCTCTAGATTTCCCATTCTGTTCCACGAGGTAGGCTGTCGATCGAGATAGCTGACTAGTGCGCGGGATGCCTCTACTCTCTAGCGTGGAGAGCCTCGAATGGGGCCGTCCACCTGAGTGTCGCTCTTCTGTTCTTTGCGCCTCTTTTCCTGCCAGTAGTAGCGCCCTGAGCGAACCAAAATTTTCGTGCAGGAATGCCGAGATAAAATATTCCTTTGGGAGCTATGTAGAACGACCGAGTCTGCACTGTACGGATAACGGATCGAGTGGATGCTGTGGTAAAACTCTAATAATAATTTTTAATATGTTTTTACTTATGTTATCTTTCACTGGACATCGGTTAACAAACTGACCTTCAACGAATCAAAATTTGAACTATTACTGTACGGAAAAACTTCTCTTTTACTGAATCTACGTCCTTCAAGACGAGAGATGGGAGCAAAATCGAGAGAAAGCAAATTTTAAGAGATCTTGGGGTGAGAATACAAGATAATGCCACTTTTGAAGATCACGTGGCACGAGTTGTTACTATAGGCTAGACGTGGAGCGGATGGGTGCTTCGAATTTTCTCTTCACGAGAGGCAGACACAATGCTCACCTTATGGAAACAACTAATACTACAGAGGATTGAATACTGTTCACCTCTTTGGATGCCAAGCAAACGGAAAGACTTTAGAGCGCCTCGAGGCAATCCAGCGATCGTTTACTGCCAAAATCCCGGGCATGCAAGATTTAAACTATCACGAAAGACTTGCTCAACTTCAAATGTACTCCATTCAAAGGAGATCCAAGCGCTTTACGATCATATATGTCTGGTAAATTCTAGAAGGCATTACGGTCAACGTCAATGGATGAATCCAGGCAGACACTCAGACCGTATTGGTCGCACTTGTGACGTGCGACTTCCGATCAAAACTGGTGGTGACACAATGGCCACAAAGTATTCTAATAGTTTCGCAGTTCGGGGGGCAAGATTATTCAACAAAATGCCGCGTCACATCCGAAATGTCACCGGTACAGAGACTGCGAAATTTAAAAACTTACTGGACACATACTTACTGAAAGTGCCATATAAACCTGTTGTAAGCGGTTACGTGAACTGTGGGGATAACTCGCTGTTAGCCATCCCGCTGTTCACGGACTGCAGCAGCACCTCTGCGCAAGATGGGTAGCGTGCATAATGCCACCTGGGCCTCGTCCGAACTATCCTCAAGGTATCAAGGTATGTTGCCAAGAAAAATAGCTCGGCAAACAAACGGATTTTCACAAAATTTAATCAGCTGTTTTTTCTAACATGCCTAACAATCCATGTAAATTACTACATAAGGATCCGACCATCAATCCATGCCAATTACATAAGGTTCCGTCCACAACTTTCTGAGTTAGCTAGGCGACAGACAGACAAAGAGTCGAAGAAGCAAACTCCGACAAAATCATAACCTCCCTGGCGGAGATAAATATTAACATAAAATGAAAAGTATGCGTTAATGGGATATGCTCACATTGGAATACATTCCTCCTAACATTACGTAATAATATTGCGTTACTCGTACTTTCTCTTCCCCTTACTACTGCTCCCCTGGCACAACATTGTTTTTACAGTAAGCTTGGATTTGCTTGTCAGCGATGCTTCAAAATTTGCTGACAACGCAATTTTTTCTTGCTCTGAAGCTGTCTCAAGATTTCTAAGATGGTCCAGATGGCTTTCTACCGCTAGCCTGCTTTGTATTTTACTAAAATATACTGTTTTTGCAAGCTAGCGTCCAGGCTGAGTACAGAATGGAAAACATTTTTTCGGCATAAGTGAGAGAGAAAATTCAGAGACGCAGCTTTTGCAGGGATGATAAGAGCCTTTCGCCATCCTGTTTTTTGTTCATACTCGAAGTTTTGCTGCTACTGCGCTTAGAATGAAATAAAAACGTCAAATTCTCTCGGCATTTACTGTACGTATACTCGTGGGAAAAAACTCTCATTCATTCAGTGGACTGGCAGAAGAGACGCTGTGATTTAAATTTTCATGGCTTTTTTCAAGATCTTCACTTGACTTTCTGCGAAGACGATTCCTTTCTTACGTGCAAGTGAAGCTTCGTCAGAGAACACTGGGTGCGCAATAGTTATAACATGTTAAACTGCACCATTCTATAATACATGGGGTCGCACTCTCCTTACCCCGGGAGACCCCATAGGTTGCCTTTGCCTAATTCCTATATGAAGATATAGTACGTATGCTGCCGCCCATGCTTGTAACACGACTTTCCCCTATACTAACATCCACTTTTGTGTCTGCAGCCGCTCATTCACATTTGTCTTTTGCGTCACAGTAAACTCCGCTCACGTTGATGCAAAAGACATATGGTATAGGGCGGCCTCAGACTGGAAAGTGGTGCAGTCAAGTGGAAAGACGTGTAGCAAGCACGGGCAACAGCAGCTGTCGCACTGTATGTAATTTAGGCAATAGTTATAAACCTTCGGGATATATTTCGTGTCGACTTGGCTTTCTTCCAAAAATTATACTCCCACTTATCATAATATTTTTATTTTCTTCCTCGCCTTTCCCGACTAGCTCTACCCATGCGCGTACATCCTGTACGTGTGAAAAACTTTCATTCTTGGGCACTTTGTTTCTATCGGAGCATACTGTGTATTCCCTCCCCTTCATACTGTATATTCAAATGCCACGTTGTGCCTAGGGAGGTTTAAGCTAACTGTGGTGTGCTCAAGTGATTGATATCACCACGTTTAGCTTAGCGCATTCTCTTTATGTAATGCTTTGTCAAACGGTTCTAGCTTACTGTACAATGAAACACCTTTGATCTCTTATTCTAATACAAACTTTAGTAGTTCGTAATGATAGGAAGTCATGTATCTAAAAAAATATGATGCTGATATCACCTGCTATTTAGTTAATACTTTCTTATCTTCAAGCGTCTTTAGGGTTAATCCGATGAAGATGCGAGAAAAACTTTACCATTATCATACTCAGACTGTACTAAACCCTTTTGCAATTGCGATTGAATTACCTTCACTTTAGTCTCAACAGTTGAGCCTGGTAACAACAATCATGCATTTACTTTCAACACACTTCTAATGAACCTAACCTAGACAGTAAAACTATTAAACTATGTGCATATCTGGAACTGCTCTCAAGAAGGTAGTGAAATATTAAGCAATCAGAAAAAATTTAATCAACAATCGGCAAATAATGAAAATATGTACATATGTGTACTTATTATACAGAAGTCAGCGTACTGCGTACCGAAATGTAATTATACGAAAATGTCTATAAACAAATTCAGACAATATGGAAACCTTAAATAAAAGGATTACGATATATATAGTTGAGCTAAGTTCCGCTTCGCACGACAAGTCCTCATTTTAGATATCGGTGCGCTCAATGCACCCGAACCAGGTACGAGTTAGCATGGCGATGGTTTTCCTGTCCCAGCTTTTGGTAGGATTCGAACACCAAGAAACAATTCTCAATAGGATTAAGAAACGGAGAATCGGGGCGTAGGTACTTGACTTGAAGGTTTGGGTACTGTGCACTGGCGGATTGTTGTCGAGGATAATAACCGCGTCTCTCTCTTCCAGAAATTGTTCCAGAATCCGTACAAAGCCATTAAAAGTATCCTTAGTCTCAGGTTTAGTCCGTGGTACAAAACTCCAGCATGTTCTGCAATTGCGGGCATGACGGTTACAGTCCTCCCTCGTGGGCCACATACCATACGATTCACTCTATCACCACGCCTTGCTCTGCCGTAAGTTCTCATGGATTACAAACTGAATCTAATCTCATATCTGTACACTTTCAGCTGCTGTAAAGCTTGACCCTCCAGATCAATGTTTGATTTAATTATTTTACATATTGTTTATTTGTTTCAGAGACTATTGAAAGCAGCTATTAATTTTATTTGATTTGATGTTTGTTCAGATTGTTGAAAGCAATTATTGCAAATTGTTGATATCGAACAGTTTGTTGAGAAGTTTTGAGGGACTGTTAGAACCAAAATTTGATTTGTTGTTCTGCAGCGAATGACTGTTGACAGGTTTTGCAAGTGTTGAAACCAAAGTAAAGGTAGTGAAATCACAATTGCAAAAAAAGTATAATTCACTACAATCACTCTTTCTCCTATAGACTCACAATAGGTGAAAGAAGTCTTGCAGCGAAAGAGCATAGCCTGAGTTAGATAAGGTAAAGTGCTATCTATCTGTCAGCGAAAGCTTCTTCCTGTCGATCGATGAAGTTTTTTAAGCTTTTGCCCGCATGTAAGTTTTATATGCGGTGAAAAAATTAATAATTCTTGTTATCTAGCGAGTGTGTGTTAGCTAACTATGCAAATCGTGCGAAATTTTAAGTAATTAACTTATTGATCAGTAATTATTTTTTAACGCTTTGCCGGGTCGATAAAACAGGTTTTCGAAAGAAGTACGTTGCGAAAGTTACCATATATGAAGGAACGCTTGTCCTCTAAACGTTTTAAAAGACATACCGAAGCAATCTCGTGCTATAGACTGCGGTGGAATCAAAATTTATTGTTGTGGGGTATGGCCACCAAAAAATCACAGTTAAATAACTGTAAATTATATTTAAGCGTTTGCTCAACAGCTTTCTTTATTGTCGAGTCCCAAAGATTCCTGACGTTTGAAATTTCTGAAGTAGGACACACGAATTCCTACCAACACGGTATTGTAGATGCGACACCTCGTTGAAAAAGGGAATGCAAAAAGTGCGCGATGGTTATGTAATAATAATGCCTATCAGAAAATGCCTAATTGGTTTTTTCTCCTAAAGTTATTCAATTTTCAATATCCTCGTTCTGCCCCAAGTGTTTCGAGTCGTGCCAAAGCCCCCCCCCCCTATGATATTGCCCGAAAAGAAAAAAAGAAATGCTTACAGGAAGCTACCAGCTAAAAGACGCCTACAATATGGTAATTGCAATCGGAGAAAGAAGCATCGTTGGCGTGCGTCTAATGGTTGCAGTTCCTTTGGAGCTAGACGGTACAGCGCACTTGAAAGAGGAGCCTCCTTGCTTGATTGAACCATCAAGGGGCTTCCCAGAAGATCATAATCAGTCAAAAGAGTTGTGAATGCTTCGGAAATCTATTTCGCTGATTGGCGTTGATGCACCAATGGGAATATGAAGGTATATGTCGCAATGTGGTCGTCGTATAATACGGTGAGTTGAGAGTCGTGACAAGCTTTGTTAGTGCCTTTGATAAAAATTCTATAGAGGCTGATTGTGCTTGATATGTTGAAGAGAAGATCAAGGCCTAAGGCAGGAGATATTTTGCACTTGATTCGCACGTGGAAATACGATAGTAGGTGGCAGAATGCGTTTATTTCTCACGTTATGCCCTGAAATTCATTATTCGAGTATCCATAAATTGATAAAAATGGAACTTGTTTTGATGGATGACCAGGAATTTGACGGTATATGTTAGCTTATTGGTCGATTGAATGTTGATGCCATGACTTGTTGGTGAAAGTAAATATACCTACATATAACTGTATATCTGTGGGGCCCATTGTATACATTGAGATATATTTTTGTTTGCAATATTGATCATATTGCACCCTGAAGTGATTGGACGACTTACTGAGATCTGATAAAAAACTGGTCTGATTGCGTTTGATATATGTACCATGTATTGTTGACTTCTGACTTGATAAGCTTTGTTACTGTTTGCTTTATAAATAAAGTAGACTGTGTTGAAGGAGTATGTTACGAGGTACTTCACCACACACGATGTGACTGGGAATGCCACAAATGCTGTAAAACCGTATGATAGAACAGGATCACAATATTGAACGTGCAGATGGGATGACGGTTGGACTTAGCTAGATGATCTAGTTCTCGTTTCACCAGGACGTGATGTATTTTCTGGGTCTTCTCTTGCCATCGAAAATTTAATATAAATGAAAATATTTAGAGCAGATGTTGCTAAACTTTACTATGCAGTCGCTATTAGCTTCCCGTTTTCATCTCGATTTTTTTTTTTTGAGACTGCACAGGAAACACTATAGAAGTGCTCGCAAAATACGGATTCAATATATCGTATGGGTCTGTTATGACCCTTTGTAAAGGTGGGACTCTATGGGTGACAGTTAGAAGCTCTCGAGATAGGTTCTGTTCGGGAGTCAGAGACTCCCATTCTTTAGTAGCGGAGGTTTTGCTATGCCGCAGGCTGTTGGTTTCCTTAAAGACTCTAGTTATTACCGGTAAACGATGTGAGAGAGGTGATAATGGTTTTATTAAAGATATAGCTGTATTTGACATAAATATTATTGTGTATGTGTTATATTTTTTGTCTGTCCATCCTAAAGAGGGAGAAGGAGTTGAGCAATGTTCATGATTTTTTGCTGGGGGTCAGGTGGGTTGACCTAGATGTGAAAAAATACTAAAACTCTTTAGTTAGCTGACCATAAAAAATGATGGCGTTAAAATTTGTCCCCCATCGCGGGGGATGGTCTTACACCCTTGGGTGTTTTACTTTCTTACTTGTTTTATCCCTACCATTTGAAGTGTATAAAATGTTTTGATTTTTCTGCTAGACAATTCACTATAAAATCCGCAGAATAAAATTAGTAAATTCACGTACAATTAACGTTCGAAATTTTATTGCGAAAACTACGCGTACGGACAACCTGGTTATATCCTTATAACAGTACTATTTTCCTAGAGGGCTCAAGATTAGCAGGGTAACGAGAAGACTGACACTTTGAAAGTCAAACGAGTAACCTTTTGCTTGAAACTACTACCGTCAGCAGTATTCGTAGGATCCACATTGCGTCCAACAGGTTACTATGCTTTTACCTTCTCCTTTGGGACATTTTTCATTAATGCCTACCCTGATTTCTTCCTTCTCCATGCTTCTCAAGACAGTATTACACTCGTTCTCTTTACCTACAAACTTACTGTTTCATTACACTGCGGTTTTCAGTATTTTCTGCGCAATGCAGCGCCTTTACAGTTCTTCGTCTGCGACACGTAGAGTTAAGATTGGTGTGCCCAACCGTTCAAGGTACTCAAGCTGTGCCGTACCGCTACAATACCCCATTTCTCCCGTAGGGAGAGAGTAAAGGAACACTAATCTACCTGAACACCACAAGCTGAGCAAAGGCCGCCGGTTTGCACGTTTCACTTTGGAACTACGCTCACACTTTGTATTTTTCCAATGCGTATCTATCTTTGTTTTAGCAACTGAAAAGTGCACCGCTATCTTTGTTTTAACTCGCTATACAAATGAGATAACCGACACTTGTTTAAGAAAGTGGCCTAACGGCTAACTTTTCCTTAAAGCTCGTAGTGTACACGCAGCTAGTTCTGTTTATTGGGACACAAAAGCACATACGATTGTTTTGAAACGGAAACGCAGAACACGGGAATTTCTCGCACATTCATACTCCAACTAATGATACTTTATTCTGTTCTTCGTCTTTTTTTACCGACGTACATGCTGTGCTCAAGCGCATTGACCCTGTGTGGAAACACCCTCTTCCTGGGGTTCCTACATTTCTTGTCATGCCATATTTTGTTCCTTCCTCTCTTAGAACAGCTTAGTCCTGTTTTAGAAAGGCTTAAACTATATTGCACTGCCCTTGCCATCTTACCCAGTCAACTAAAACCTGCTAATTGATGCTCAATCAATCAACTTAATCAAGTACCGGCAAGGAGATGATGCAATGTATGTGCGGAACATTGCTTATCACTCCAGTTAATTTACGCGGCACCATTCTGCTGGTCACTCAGCGTGGCGTCAGCTGTTGCCATAAATTCCTACATATGGCGCAGTATCCTGTCCGCATTTCTTTATTTCTCTGCTTTAGGAACTTTTTCTGTTTGACGAGTAGTAGTGCATATAAAAATATGCATACCAATGTCGAAAAATAAGTAATATAACTCATTCTTCGAAGACCTCATTCATTTCTGTGATAATAACGCACAATCTAATTTTAAATCAATTTCTCGTCATAGTTAATGTAAATCGGACATTAGAATGCTACTTCCACCATTGTACTCTCAATGATACTTTTGCCAATCTTAGATGAAATTTATGGGGTTACCGCCCTAGTTCTCTTGGTTACCTCTTGTATTATTTTCCTAGTTTCACTACCGCACCGTCGTATTGGTAAGTTTACTGGTTTTCCGCCCTTATCGAATAGGTGATGTTGGTTAAATTTACGGGGTTACTGTCCTTGTCTTAATGAAATTGGCTAAATTTTTGGGCTTACTTCCTTCGTTGTTTTTGTGAAACTGGTTGAATTGACGGGGTCACCGCCACTGTCGTATAGGTGAAATTGGCTGAATTTAAGAGATTACCACTCTTGTATGTAGCTCCCCGACTGTTTCGTGAGCAGCCTGCGTTTCCTCATTGCTTCCCCAATCGGGAAAGTATTCAGTCGTTAAGGTGCCTAATGGAAACTTGTGTTCTGCGTGCGGTAACAGCAGCACTCCACATTAATCTGCCCTGCACCGGCAGCTAATGACCGAACTTGCTTGGAGGCTCGTCGGATGATTGCCTGTGCAAATAATAGAATCGTCTCTTTTTATCTTTGTAGCAATTATTTTTTCTCTTATGTGATATGTTATCGCCGGTTCTTAACGACTTGTTCTTGCCCAGTTGGTAGCAATTTACTTTTGCTCTCTCCATACTATGTGTCTCGTAATTTTCTCTTTTAGAACATTAAACATATGATAGTTTAAAAGGCTTAATAGAAGCTGTATAATGATAACATTTGTAATCACTCCTGTCCGTTGGGTTGTAAAGAACTTTCCGGTAGAAATCTTACATAATACCCATTAATCATGTAGATTGCAGCGATGACTGATTGAATGATAGGATTTATTTCCGAATAAAATTTTGGAATACATAAAATTTGCTTGTGACCAAGTTGGAAACTAAGAAAATGTTCTTGAAGGACAGTCAGCAGGTGGAGCGACTATAATGGACAGTATAACTTGTTTCCTTTTTTTGTATTGAGTAATATTTTTTCTTTCCCAACTTGTCCATGAGTAATTGTCATTAAACGCTGTACAAAATTTTTCCTGGTGAGTGATAAGCTTTCGTTCTGTTACCAGTAGCTTCATTACTGTTTTATTTAATTTTTTTGTTTAAGTTTTACTGAAGGCGTTTTTAACATTGTTGGCTGCCTCACAATTGTAACAATCATCGAGGATAGACGAGTTGTTTATTTTTCTACTTACTTATTTTTCTACTTACTTACTACCCTTAGATAGTTCGTCGGATGAGGCCCAGGTGGTGTTATACACTTCACCCGTCGGGTGTAGGCGTGACGCTGCATTGTGTAACGAGCGGGTGAGTCAGCAGTTATGTCCACGCTGCACGCTACCGCTTACAGCAGATTTTGTCCTCAACTTTTAATAAATACAAGCGAATAAAGGGCATGTTCGATTGGGTGTCGAACTTAAGCCTTCAAGCCTTGACTTGTCTGAAGCTTCAGACAGATGCGCTGGCTTCTAGCCATTGAATTGTGCTTCGAGTATTGACCCTCAATCTGTTCCCCTGAGACTTCAAGACTCTCTATCTTTGCTCCGTAAAATGAAGTTTTCAATGAGCTCGTCAGGATCGGCTGCTTAATTCTAACACATGCAGCACGATTTTAAGTTGTAAAGACAAAACTTCTGTTTGAAGTTTAGCACAAGTCAAGCCTAGAAGACATAATTTCGGGGGCTAATTGAATTTGACCTTAAGTAGTTTAACTTCGCAGCTTCCATACTATAGGCAAACCCCCGTAAGCAGTCCTTCAGGGGCGGGACTGAACTGAACGCAGCAGTGCCAAATCTACTCTATTAACTAATGCACTTTTAGTATTCGAATATAAATATAACTTTATCGATTGAGACAAGAATACCGCGCGCTTAAGTGAGATCTGGCAAAATTGCGTTGCGTTTTTAGCTGCGCCAATTCTTCTTACGCTGGTCTGACTATAGTTGTGTCTCCAGCATGACTGGCTACTTTTTACCTCCGCCAAGGAGGTTATGTTTTCGTCGTGTTTGTATGTCTCTTTGTATGTCTGTCTGTCACTAAGATAACTCAAAGAGTTATGAACCGATTTGGACGAAATCTTCTTCTCTGTATTACTTAGTTGAATTGGCCATTAACCGCAGTTTTTTCACGTTCTTTCTTGATTGGTTATACCCACGCGCGGTGGTAGGGAGTGAGAACAACCTCTGCTGTGGAAGTCAAATTCCTCACGAAAAAGTTAGGCAAGAACTCGTAAACTGCAAGTTGTCCAGCGCTTCAGTCATGAGGGTTACTTTCTCCTCATTAGATCCACATTTAGGCGTTCAACGCCAATAACTTACCCCTGTAAGTTATTGGGTAAAAATACAATTCTGCTTCACAATGTAGGATTTTCGGCCGTCTCCTCGGTACTCACCTTGCAATTATAACCTGCAACGCGATTGAAAGCAACGAGACCAACGCACCTGCCTGAAGCTTCGGACAAACTAAGCTTCATTAGCCTAGCTTAACCTTTCACTGGGCAGTTTAATATATCTTTCGCGAGAATGACATTATGAAAGTAACCACGAATGGTGTCGTGCTAGGTGAAAAATTTCTTTCGATATAGCTCCTTGCATGTCCCAACCTTCCCCTCTGTTGAAACACTCGTTCTGTCGAGGGAGGCTCGGCTGTCCACTGCACGGTTTATCATACGTAACACGTGCTGAAGAGTGTCCTCCTGCTGTGAAAGGTCCGTTCTTTTCCGCTGGAGACAGTAAAGTTGGGCTCACACTTATAACTTTCTTCGTTGCTATCAGTGTAGAGACAACTCATCAAATCCGATAACATTGCCGGGGCGTGGTTTAAGCAAGCACATAGTTGAAGCGAGTGCACACTATAAAGTAAAAGTCGCTCAATCGCTCAACTTCTCACGTTGGCAATTTCCTGACTATAACTAGCGGCGTTTGAACGTCACTCTAAAAGTGTGCGTCAGTGCACCTTTAAACTAACTCAGAAGAAGGAGGCATACTCAAAGCTTGACCATTGCCGGTTGTTATAGAGTATAAACTGCAACAAACATTTCCTATCTTGGATATTGTCGCCACTGGAACACCACTGTGCAAGCCGAAAAACGTTGTTCGTGGCAAAGTAATCGAATGTGGAATTGTGTGGCAACTTTTGCTTTGGTGTGCGCCCGGCTTTACACTGTCCAAAAATTGCTAACAATCTCAGCCCAACAAATGGCTAATGTGAGCGAGACTCAGGTGCTACTTTCGAGAGCGCTGTTGTTATTTGGTATCCCTCTCTGTGGCGGTTGAAAAGCATTGCCGGGATAAGTGCTTGTTACCTCCGCCAAGGAGGTTATGTTTTCGTCGTGTTTGTCTGTCTGTCTGTCACCAGGATAACTCAAAAAGTTATGAACCGATTTCAATGAAATTTACAGGGATTTTTAGGTATGTTAGGAAAAACAGTTGATTAACTTTTGGTGAAGATTTGTCCATCTGTTAGTTGTTTGTCTGCGTCATTTTTCTCGATGCTATAGCTCAAAAACTTATGGATGGATTTTGATGAAGTTACATGAGTTGTTAGGTATATGAAAGAGAGTAGATTACCAAATTTTGGTAATGATCCGTTTGTTCGTTCGTTCGTTTGTCACTGTTTTAATTTCATGCTTGTTAGCACAATAACTCAAAAAATAATGAATGGATCTTTATGAAATTTATGGGAGTTGTTAGTGATGATAAAAGACATAAATGATCAAATTTTCGTTCAGATCGGTTGATTCGTTTGTATGTTTGACTCATATTTGTCATAACGTTTGTTAACAGTATAACTCAAAACGTTATGAACGGATCTTCAAAAAAATTGAACAAGCTGTTATTAATATAAAAAGGCACGAATGATTAGATTTTGGAGTTTATGCAAAGAAAATTATGGTTTCAGAGCCAATTTGAATTTTTGCTNTCGCTTCAACAAAGAGAACACTGCGTACAAGTAACACACACGTCATCTTACTTCGACGCGACGCAATATACTGGAGCTACACAGAAAACCGAGAATCGCATAGCGGGGTAACTCTGCTACCTGGGAATCGCAACAAACGTGTTAAGTGAGATTTGGCAGAGTTGCTTTGCGTTCTTAGCCACGCCCATCGGACTCCTTACGCTGGTTTGACTATACTGTAGTTGTGTCTCCAGCATGACGGGCTATTTTTTGATCTAGCCCTGTGAGTGTTGATATCGTCGAATAATTATTTTAGCCGTCAGCTTGCTACTATCACAATATAAATAATGAAATTCAAACAAGAAATAAAGATCAAATTTGTGCACATATATAGTACTCGGCTTACGCACGCCAGAATTTTGTGGTGTGAAGCCCATTCCTTTGAAATAATATTTAATTCAGGCAGTAAAGGGATACTAAGGTCGGTGAGGTACAGCTATTCCTATTTAATAATATTTAATTCAGGCTCTAATTAAGGTACACAGCTCAAATCTTGGAACTAGATCCATGAAAGGCCCTTTGAAATTTTGAAGAAATTACCGTTCAAACTGTATTTCACAGGCACCTTGGTAAATCCATTGTTGGACAAGTCCAAGCGACTCCTTATGTGTACTGATTGCAAGACTGTTTACAACAGGAATAAATTTGCAAATCTCTAAGTGAAACCTTCTTCTCTGTATTACTTCAGTTGAATTGGCCATCAACCGCAGTTTTTTTTTTCTCATTCTGTCTTGGTTGGTTATACCCACGCGCGGTGGTGGGGAGTGGCAACAACCTCTGGGGTGGAAGTCAAATTCCTCACGAAAAAGTTGGGCGAGGATTCGTAAATTGCTGCAAGTTGTCCAGAGCTTCAGTTAAGAATGTCACTCTCCTAATTAGATCCACATGTAGGCGTTCAACGCGAATCGCTTACCCTAGCTTGTAATGGATAAAAACATAATCCTGCTTCGCAATGTAGGATTTCCGGCCGTCTCCTGGGTACTCGCCTTGCGATTATCACCTGCAACGCGACTCAAAGCGACAAGACCAACGCACCTGCCTGAAGCTTCGGACAAGCTAAGCTTCATTAACCGAGCTTAACCCTTCACTGGGCAGCTTATGATATCTTTCGTGAGAATGGCATTATGAAAGTAACCACGAATGGTCTCGTGCCTTGTGAAAATTGCCTCTCGATAGCTCCTTGCACGTGCCAGCCTTTCCCTATGTTGAAACACTCGTTGAGTCGAGGGAGGATCAGCTGTCCCCTGCACGGTTTATCATACGTGACACGTACTGAAGAGGGTCCTCCTGCTATGAAAAGCCCCTTCTTTTCCGCTGGAGACGGTAATGTTTGCTCACACTGATAACTTTCTTCGTTGCTATCATTGTAGAGCCAACTCAACAAATCCGATTACGCTGTCGGGGCGTTGTTTTGGCAAGCAGATAGTTAAAGCGTGTACACACTACAGCAAAAGTTGTCCAGTCGCTCAACTTCTCACGTTGGCAATTTCATTGCCGTGACTACAACTAGCGGCGTTCGAACGTCACTCTAAAACTGTGCGTCTGTGCTACTTTGAACTAACTCAGAAAAGGAGGTATACTCAAAGCTTGACCATTGCCGCTTGTTATAGCGTACAAACTGCAAAAAACATTTCCCATCTTGGATATTCTCGCCAGCGGTACAGCTCTGTGCAAGCCGAGAAACGTTGTTGGTGGCAAAGTAATCGAATGTGGAATTGTGTGGCTGTGCAACTTTTGCTTTGGTGTGCACCCGGCTTTACACTGTGTCAAAAAATTGCTAACAATCTCAGTCGAACAAATGGCTAATGTGAGCGAGACTCAAGGTGCTACTTTCGACAGCTCTGTAGTTGTTTGATGTCCCTCTCTGGGGCGGTTGAAAAGCATTGCCGGGATAAGTGCTTGTTTTTTCAATTTTTTTTCGTAGTGATTCTTCTTAGCAGCTCTATGGCTGACATAGACCTCTTTATTCCCCAATTCAGTTTCATTGCCTGTCGGTATGAACGCCAAGCGTGTGGCTTTAATAATAATTATCTGAATTACCAATCCATTCTATTCCTATGTTAACCAATATTCTATTTGAACGGTCTCGTCTTCCAATATTGCCTAGTCAAGGAACAGCTCAGTGACCATCTATCTCGTGTCAACTTTGCTTGACACTGCAAACCAAGACTATCCCTAGGCCGAACCAAATTTTGGTTGGGCATTTTACTCTTTAACTTAAGTCCAAAAGCGTGTCTCGCAGACGCCGGGGACGAGAGCAGCAGTGGCAGGCCATCAGTTTGTCTCACGGAGCTTCTCTCGAGACACTGAAGGATCACCTAAGCTCTTCAGGACTCCATCAGGATGCTCTTATGCTCAGTTAAATATGCCACGGTAGTCAATACAGAAAAATGCATAGCGAGCGAAGTAAGCTATTTCCATAAAACAGCTTTGAAAATCTCATGAAAGTTATCCATGCATATATATGTGATAGCCAAAATGCGTTGAACAAGCTCTTATAGTTAAACACATTTGAAAATCATAGCAAGGAAACCTATGCATAATTATTAATGATCGTTATGTGTACCAGTTATGATTTTTCTAGCAGGCTCTTATGTAGTTAATATTTCGCTCTAGTCAATAAAGAAAAACACTGATGCATAAGCTGAGCTACTTCAATGTAAAACTTCAAAATCATTTAATGTTGTACAAAGAAGGCCCATGAAAAAATAATAAGTATCCTAGCTAAACTTCAATAAGTATTATCTTGAAAATGGATCCCTGTTAGCTTATGTAGACAATTTAATGTCCTAATAGCTTCCATAAAACAAGCGAGCGGAAAAAATCCTTCATGGCTGTTGCTTCAGAAAATATAATACTATACCTAAGCTTCCTCGGAAAATAAGCTCTGACACTACATCCATGCATAAAAGAATAAAAATAATGTCATGTTCCAGGCTACATAAATATGTGCCGAAGCTACCGAGACCGCAAACAAACAGTGTGCAGCTGTGCGCTCTGTAAGGTGCTTCCCTAAATAATGCTATGTGAATTTTTCAGTAAGAGGCGCGCTAGTACGCAAATATGCATGCTGGTCGGTCGTCCTTCTAGGTAATGATATTATGCCCGCGAGAAATTTGTATATTTGGATGCATAAGAGGGCCTATTCAATATACTATCATGGCGCTTTATCGGTCTGCTAGAATTTTAAATAATGTAGTCCTTCCTGATAGAGTTTAAAGCGAGGAGCCGCATTTAGTGTAGACTCTTGGGGCACGTTAGTGGTATTACAAAAAATGATGGAATGTTCCTGTGGGTGAGAGCATAATAATATTCAGTATAATGTTAAGTACTTTGTTGGTCTAATATTGTTGGAATGCAAAACTCTGGTGATAGTAGGTCTTCCAATTCCCAATATTGTGGCAACAACATTGATTGTACCCCTTTTACCTTACCAGCTTTGGATCTCTCTACATAGTAGTGCTTCTCGGACTGCTCTTCCTTCAACATTGTCTTTCTTGTCTCTTTATGCATGCATTTGACATCAGCATATTCAAATTTTCAAAATTTATTCAGTTACTGCTGATGGTTTAAAGAAATATTAAAATGTCATCTGAAAAAGAAACCGGTATGGTTATATCCACGAATGGTTCTATTCCTTTGGAACAGTAATTTTTAGTTCAACACACTTTAAACTGCTATATATTACCTATACAAAAAAGTTATTGACAAAACACTAAAACCTGCACAGTATTCTACCTGTGGGCTAACTATTTCCAACCAGAGGAAGTCATACTTAAATGTATTCTTTTGAGTTTTTTTATGGATCTTGAAGAAGATTCAAACAAACCCCAAGGGATTAAGACCCCAGGGTAAAATTTAATATGAGATATTAAATTTTTTACTTCGCTAATTTAACCATGAACTGATGGGGCAAAATCGAGTATATCGTGTGGGAATAGAATCGTCTGAAACGTAGACAAAAGTTGGCACTCGGCAGTTTAAGATTACGGTTAAACTGAGTAGCTGTTCTTATAGTATCTTACTGTGCATAGGAAGGGCCAAAGGTCATAGAGTTAGTGTCATAGAATTAGTTGTTTTAGCCTCATCCTATAGGGAGCTATATTTGGGGAGTAAGGCCCCAGTGATACCCCCTATATAACCTCAGTCTTAGCTGAGGTCTTCCGTGCCTCTTTGCTTCCTTCCGCTTTCATACTCGTACCGATGATGATTTAAGCTGTTTTCCCTCTTCTTTACGGACTTATTGTTTCAATGCTCGTTGATCCTAAGTGGGAATATTTTAGTGCATGGGTCTAACTTTTCGTTCGACGAACTACATATCACTTACTTTTCCTGTATTTCAACATCTTATTTGTGTAAAGAGAGGCTAAGGCAACGTATCCACCTACCTATTTAAGCGTCACAAAAAAATGCTCAAATTATTATGGAGATGATAGGATACCTTACTTTTTCCGTGTTTATAACGTTTAGTTGTGCTTACATTCAGCCGTCAAGCCATATTTGTTATCTCGTGAATGATGTTAAGTAGGGCAGAAAAAACTTATCCATGGTATGGACTTGGTAAAAACAGGAATCAGGTTATAATGCTGTACTATCCACGGGTCATAAATTTAAATTGTGACATAAGATAGATTTTATATTTCATAGCTGTGCTATTAGAATTTCTAGTTGGCAGGTACATCGAACGTTTCAGAGATACGAATGAATGGTTGACATTAAATTGAGTGATTTTGTTTTTAATTTTTCATAAAGGGCAGACAAAAAGATTCACTACTCCTTTAAATAATATAAAGTGTAATGTACGTACTAATTAGTGTATTTCACTCGATTAAGCCTTTTCAGTATATATACCTACATACCTCAAATATATATCTTTTTTTCAGGGATGCTATTGTTTCTGTGTTTCACTTCTTCTTGTTAGACCCGGTAGCATCTATGGAAGATACTTTCTCTACGTTAGATTGTGCTTGTGAATTCCGGAACTGTGTTACTAATCTGTTTTCGGCGAGTTGAAATCAAAAGTTCACGTGAAACCAGGAAAAAATCAACAAGAACTTTACCTAACTATTTTAGTTCAAAAGCACTGCATTCGTAAATCTGAAAGCCATTATGCAAAAGCTTTAAAATTTGAAATCAAAGTTTTTCTAGAAACTCTCCACTGATTATAGTAATTTCCAACTGTGATGTTTATATTAGAAATTACTGAAAATAATGACAAATAGACTTCGTACGTGAATAAAGTTGAGTGTTCACTTAGTGCAAGACATCTAAAGAACAGCAAGTTTGGTCACGTCTGAAATAAGATAAAATAGAGATAATTCATTGCTCGAAAACCGAAAAATACTGTAAGGGATTTTCGTTGGAATTCCGTAGACTTGTGTAATTCGAAACTGCGTTGCACAGCGATAGAGTAATGTTGGACGATTTAAAACCAGTTGTAGAGTGGATTTCATTGTGGTTTAGATAAAAGTACATTGTTTCCTGACCGTTACATGAGATATGTAATGACAATCTTATAGAGATATCTTTGACTACAACTAATGGGTCATATATTTTGTTGATTAAATATAAAAATATGAGATCAGCTCAAACTATTGCAGAGTGATAAAAAATTACCTTTTAATCAACGTGAATCCGTATCGTTTACCTTTACCGTGACTACCTTTGGTTTCAATCTGAATGTATTAACAAGAAAATTAAACTAGAGCTTCGTTTTTATAATTGTGTCAAGTTTTTTTCTCATGAAGGATAAAGATCGAAAGAAACTGCCAGAGATTTCAGCTTGTATTCACGAATCGAATACAGTAGGAAATGTTATTTGCTATTCGTATGCAGGCGCAACGTCTCCTTGTGTAAAAAATAAGTCATTTTAAAGAATATCTCGTTTCGATATGAACGAAAACTTTTCTATTAAGATATTGTGAAACTATACGAAGTGATAAAGGTGAAGCACGAAAGAGAGCTCAAAGATAGCTACACTTAAAATTTGGATGCGGCTCAGGTAAAACTGTAATTTCGTTAGCACCATATTTTCTGGAAAATCGTATAAATATGGCCAGCTCTTCCAAGCTGGTTTGCTGGGGTAGTGGGTGGCAGTGGCAAGATTGTGTGGGCGTGGGTGCAGCAAACCCAGAGTGGGGTAATGTAACCCTCCAGCATCTCGCGCACCAACGGGTCCTGCTCACCTGGCACGCCACCAAACACAAGAAGCGCATCCCCAGCAGAAAGTATGTTGATTTTGTAAGCCAGGGAGCCAGTGACGTATCGCTGGATATCATCAGTGACTTTAAACCGGACCCAAGTACTCAGAAATTCGATAATTACTCCAGTGACGAGGGGATGGAGAGTGCAGAAAAAGACGCGGGTAGTAAGAAGCTGACGGACCTGACTTCCTCCGCTCAGCAGCCAAAGTAAGTAAACACTTCAGTTCATTTATAACTATTCTATAAGTTATTTCTAAGGGTTAGCTTCTTTTCCTATTAATCAATCAATTTTTACGATGTGATATTTCAATTCGTTACACATTTCGTAATGATAATTTAATTATCTGTGGTAATGGCACTAAAAATTAACGTAAACATTAATTTTTTGCTTGTATGTGTATAACGTGTTCCTATTATAAACCCTCTTACAAAAGTTTAACGTAGTATTAAGTGGTTAATTAAGTTAGCGGGAAAATGCAAATAAACTATTCACAATAAACGATACCGTATACTTTCTTTATTGAAACTTAGACTTCTGCCAGTATTACCCTCGCCACCAGTCGTTTTTAATTCTAGCCATTACATATCTTATATTATTAACATTTAAAAAAATTACCGTTATTGCCACATTTTTGTCAGTGATGTCAATGTTCCTGCAGATTAGTTTATATTTTGGCCTGTCGATGAAAATCAGAATCAATCTTTAAGCTACCGGGCACTGTCTCAGCACGCACTCTATTTGAGTGCTACTTAAAAGTGTAGTACTCTACTGCTCGCGTGTATGACTTCTATATATTAGTAACACAGAGAAGTATTTACGGAAGATCAAATTTCAGAGAGCCCTGTATGTTAGTAAAGGTTTTCCAAAGGAAAATTTAAAACTTGAAATTACTAGTCCAAAGAGCGCAATAAGCGATAATGGGAGTTCGAGATTGATGAATGCTTTTAAAGCACTTCCTCTCTACAACTGAATTTTTATTCAATGATATTTTACCAATTTTAAACTTCTTTATGAATTTTTGGGCAGGATAAGGGTGCTACTATAAGCTACCAAGTACAGATACAATCATGTATTTATGTATATGTCAATAATTAATGTGCTGTTGCATAGTCACGTAAACCAAACTCTCACCGAAACTTCCTAGCGACAGGAAAAACTTTTGACAGGATTTGCCAAATACTCCGTCACGCTAAAAATAACATTCTTGCTTTCCTCCCGAAGAAATAACCAATTACGATACAGGATATAAAAGTACTTCACTTATTTTATATTGCTGTTTGCAAAATAATACCAAGAGTCTTGCTATTGTTAACTACAAGAGTAAATGAAACGCTTGCATCTTTTTCTTCGTAAATATGTTTCATCGCTTTAACCTTGTCGTTGCAAGAACACACCATTTGCATTGATCGTGTTCAGTGTTCATGGTATTAAAAATTCATTTTTCGGTCTACTGCATTTTGTACGTCATAATATTTTCTTCGTTGTGGATTAATGAGAAGACTTCTGCAATATAAGGGGGAAAAATGAAGAGAAGCACTGCTAGCATTAGTGCTGTAAGTAAAATTTCAACTCTAATTTCCGTGGACTTAATTGATTCACATATTTTATCACTTGTCGGGCTTTTTTAGATGCGTCTAGATATATTTTTAGCTACTAATGCGGCAGACAATTAATATATTAAGGTGAAGTTCATCGCGTTTACGTTTTATTTATTTATTTTCGCTGGTGTTTTTGAATAGTTTATATATCAATATGCTATGGTGAAATACATCTGATATTGAGCTATCCTTCATCTTCCCTACTGTTGGTTACGTCTCCGGATGAGGAGCACACCTCGTTTCTTCTTCTTCTTTTTTACTACCGCGTCTCTCGTCCTCCGCACAATGGACCTGCATGTACAGCTTTTCAGTTTTTATCGCCTTTCTTCGCGTTTCTTGCCTTTCTTTCCGATAACATCTGTTAGTGACTAAATAGACTTAACTTTAGCTATAGGTAGACCAACGATCCGGACAACCCCATTCCAAGTATTACTTTGTTTTTTATATGATTTTGCTCATGCTCAAATCTGCTCGCTGTTTTTACGATTAAAAGTATCCTTACAAATAAATTGATCAAACAGAGACACACCGATTCAATTTCATTAAATATTGTAACATTTATTGGTGGTTCAAAGATTAAACCATCGTACCAAAAGGGTATGAAACGTTACGGACTTCCATTTACGTTGTGGATGCCGTAACAACTAATGTGCAGCACTGTTAAGTATCTTGCTTTGATGTCACAGTCGACTCAACAGAAATACCGTAGCACTCTAGTATTAGCTGTGTAATTACCATGGTATTTACTAGGTGGTGCAAAGGCTCCTTTTGGTATTGAATACCACACTAGGGAGTCCGCCTCAAAATGTTCAATATTCCAATCAGAATTTCATTCGACGAATTGTATCGTAGTAGATCTGAAGTGTTTACGGATACAGTGAAATTCAAGCCGCAGTTGAGGTGGCCTCAGAATTTCTTCCTGAACACATTGGGTGGCCATTTATCAGCAGGATTTATCTCTATTGATTGGCTGGATTTCATGAGTCATAAATCTCGGCCCGTTTACTCACGCGCCAGTATTGCCCTTACCTGCCGCCGAGCAAACTCCATAGCTCAACTCGTGAGCGTGAGAGATAAGCATTTCGCTCATGAATCAAACTTTGGACAGAAGATTTTATTCTTCAACAGAAGATTTTGCTCGTTGAGCCCAAAGTAATCCACATATAAAATACAGGAAATAATTCATTAATTTAAGAAGAAGAGTAAAAACCATAAAAGCCAATAGTGGCTCAAGGGTACTGAGCTGTGGATGCGGGCAGTGCGTTGTTCCATACGTGGATAGTTGAAAATATTGTTTCATGAACCAGAAAATAGGTAGTATTGGCTGGCATTACTGTACTATTATCGACATTACTGTACTGTAATTTTCAGTATCCATTTTTAGTTCCAGAAAATTTATAAATATCCTGATAAAGAACCATGCACCACTCCCTCGTTAGGATCCGAAAGTTGCAACTGATAAAGAGATGTGATAACATGAATTAATATATTAACCTTTTCCTTTTTTTCGTAGCAAATTGCGTCCCATATTTTTGTGTTAAGGTCAACATGACATTAGGCACCGCATGTTTGGCATAGGACATTATGTACCGCTAAAAAAAACTAGTGCATATACCCTTGTTGTAATTGCTGCCATTGAAATATGGTATGAGAGATGGCCTCTGATTGATCAATAGAGAGTCAAATCAAGTGCCTACTACTCGATGGAAAGTACAGTGCAGCAACATAGAGTTTGTGAAGGTTTGGTGCCTCATTGAAGCCTATTGCCTGACGGTGCTTAATGCCTCTTGATGCCTAACGCCTCGAGGTGCCTAATGGCTCGTGGTTTCTAATACCTCCTGGTGGCTAATACATCGTGGTTTTTAATGGCTCGTGGTGCCTAATAGCTCGTGGTGCCTAATAGCTCGTGGTGCCTAATGGCTCGTGGTGCCTAGTGCCCCTTGGTGCCTAATGCCTTGTGATGCCTAATGCCCTGCGTTCCTAATGCTCTGTGGCGCCCGTGGTTCCTAATGCCGCGTGGTTCATAATGCCCTGTAATCCCTAATGCCCTGCGGTTCCTAATGCTCTGTGGCGCCCGTGGTTCCTAACGCCGCGTGGTTCATAATGCCCTGTAATCCCTAATGCCCTGCAATCCCTAATGCCCTGTAATCCCTAATGACCTGTAATCCCTAATGACCTGTAATCACTAATGCCCTGTAATCCCTAATGACCTGTAATCCCTAATGCCCTGTGGTTTGTAGTGCTCTGTGGCGCCCCGTGGTTCCCTGGTTCCCAATGCCCCGCCTCACTTTGTATATGAAAACTAGTGTACCAATCCGTTAAAATAGCTGCTAAAGGTATGCATTGACACCTTTTTATTGTTTCTTCTAGCCAGCATGATTCTGCTATATGGAGGATACATAGCACCCACATAAAGAATGTATGAAATCTATAAATTTACCTCTAAAAAAACGTCTCGCAAAACAACTGAGAGCATTCAAATACACGTAGGTACTATAAAATGTAATATGTAATACTTTCGCCCTGTTATCCGTGCTGTCAAAGATTGAGACAAGAAAGAGAACCAATTTTGAATATACTGCTGTAGGTTTCTCAACATTATCCCGGAGTGAGAATGCAAAATAATGCAATTTGGCGATGGTTCTATAACTCTAGAAATGAAATGGAGCGGTTGGATGCTTCAAGCAATTTTCATCTTCAGGATAAGAGACGGTAGTCACTTCATGGAAGGAATTTATACTAGCCAGGGTAAAATACTGCTGGCCCCTTGGATTCTAAGCAACATATATAAGACTCGAACGTTTTACGCTTTGCGGAGATCATTCGCTGCAAAAATCTTAAGCCAATAGCTGCTTGTCCATGCAGTAACAGCAAATTTACCTCTGCTCTGTGCAGAGAATATCTTAGTATTTCCTCAGATGCATTTCTGGGACTAATAGGAAGATATCACTGGAACTAGGAAGGAACGTATTGTGGCCATGTATTGCAAGGACTTGTAAAATATCACGTTTTGAGCCTCAAGAAATTTCTAATAGCTTCTCCGCACGGGAGATTTTAAAAGGGCGAGGCAGTTAAACGAAATTCCCGGAAGATGAAGTTCAAAAAGTCAATAAGGTCGCATTGACAAATCGTGGTGGAAAATCCTAGTGTCAACATAGACGTGCACTATTATGGATATGTGATGTTGGTTCATCTTCTCGAAAGTGAATAATCTAATAATGACAACAGTAGTAAAAGTTAGTCTGGTGCATGGCGCTGATGATGCAACCATTAATTAAATAAAGACGCAATGACTGCTATCTATGTATTAATATGCACAAATCTCGGAAGCTGATGCTAGTTTAGGACAAAATGGGCCTACTTATCAGGAGCTCCCTAGTGAATAGAGTTGTTATTCGAGCTGCGTGTACCAGAGTAACTCAATACAAGAAATTAATATTCCTCTGTCTGTTAAACAGCACGGCGAAGAATTTCGTCACTCATTCCAGGGTTATGTGCCAGAGTAACTTATAATAAATATATTCCTATACCATTAATTATTTAAAGAAGCGCAGCGATGAATTTCATCACCCACAGTCAGATATTTCTGTACTACTTGAGAAGCTAAACCAATACTTTTATTTCTCGAAGCGTGCACTTGAATAAAATATTCATCTTTGACAAAGCTTTGCCCTTAATGTGAAATCGCATTTCGTCAGTTTGAATTTCCCTTTTAGGCTGAGCCTAAATTGCTTGGAAAATTGCCCTTCTCTACACGAACATCGATGTGTCGAAATGCTTTCTGTCGCACCACGCCCCTTTGATTGACGCAGCTGTCAGTGCTCCACACATTAGGCATTGGTTTTGCCCTGTTTTAGGTGATGTCGGACTGTTAAAATTCCATAGAAAATATTTTTTATAGTTACTTGAACAGCCAGCGAAACTTCGGACGTGATATTTTTCACAGAACCTGATGGTAAAAATTTTTGTTGTTATTTATATGGTTCGTAAAATACTAATTTTTTTTAGCATCCCGCTTTATGAGGAACCGAAGTTGTTTAATTTGGGATTAGGCTAGAAATTTTATAATAGAATAGTGCATATCTTCCGCATCCGTGTTTAGGTTTTGCCGCTAGACATGCGATAAATACGACTAGGGATTCGACACCATAGTTTAAAAATATACTCCGAAGAACAATAGAGAAACTAGAGTAACACGGTTTCTTTGTGGTTTCCAATAAATTTTATTGCGTATGAAAAATATTCTAACAGTCCCAACAAATGCTAATCTATAGAAGAAGTATCAGGAGAATATGAAATACATTGTAAAATTCCACCATTCTAACTTTGCACCTTCTGGACCCTAGACTGGGAACCGTGAGACCTTAGATTATCGTCGAATAAACCTGAGCCATTTCGATTCGCCATTCATACAACCGGTTGCCTAACGAAAGGATGCTGCTGTTATAGGTTTGACTAATTGCAAAATGAATAGTAAATAACCGCTTTTGCAGACCACCATGTACTGTAATCTCCAACTTAAGTAGGGCGTAATGATGGTTGTAGGTAGCGTTTCGGTGGCACCTGCATCTGGCCATCGTCCTGATTTCCTGCTGTTTATCGAACGGTATCCATTTCTCTTTGCACATTATGAGCTGTAGCATCTTGTCCTTTTTCACTGAATCCCGTTAGCTGATGTGGAACGAACTTATTACTGTCTTTGCCTCTTCCAATTGATTAATTTGTTTATTGGTTGTGTGGGTGCATGACATCTGCAGAGCTCTGATGAGATTTTTGAACAGTTCTTGAAAAATTTCTTTTTACCACAGCATTCAGTTGATGATGATAACCAATGATTCATCTTGGTGTCTCTCTTGGTTCAATTTTAAGGCTCTCTCTCTCCCTGAATGAAATTTTTAAACTATCCCTGAACAGCTATAGAATCAGCAGAATCATTGGCACAAATCCGCTTGATGTTTCATAGAGCTTCTGAGGCAGAGTGGCCCATAGCTTGTATTTGTACAAGAAAATCATTTAGTATATATGTTACGTGCGAACGATGGAGTTGGACAATCGATCGATCGCGCTGCGCAAACGTTGGATGTTGTAGGTATTAATCGAATGCGCACCCATCGATCGATTGTCTTGCGCGGACGATCAATGTTTTTCTTCAACTTTCCCCCTATTTCTGAGTATGTTGCATCATATTTAATTAGTTTTAACTATATATAATTAACATGTGCATTTATTAATTAGGTTAGGTTAGGCGTTTGAACGATCGATCGTTGGCGCAGCGCGATCGATCGATCGCGCAAATCGACCGATCGCGCCCAACATATATATTGTTCAGATGTAAACATATTCATTACTCAGCTGTGAGCAGTAATTCCGAATAGTCATATATACAGTCAGGAATGAAAATTGATTAAGACGAAACAGAGGCGCATATACTCGAGGATTTATATATGACCGATAATGAAATTTAGTAAATACCGGTTTATACTTTGTGCATGACAATCTAATAAATAAATGTGCCATTGTTCATTTTTCTTGACACGCTGCTGCAGTGGCAATTGTGCGAGTAAAACTGTAGTAAATGTGGGATATAATTATACTCTGCTTT
This sequence comes from Parhyale hawaiensis, assembly GCA_001587735.2. Lineage (NCBI taxonomy): Eukaryota > Metazoa > Arthropoda > Malacostraca > Amphipoda > Hyalidae > Parhyale > Parhyale hawaiensis. Next base: position 16,642,053 of record LQNS02278170.1, on the reverse strand, counting down.
CGAGCTCAGTTCTATGACGCATAGCTTTGTTCCAGAACACCGAAATATGCGATAGCTTTTGTCTCTGTGTTCTCGTTCTAAAAATACAACGCTCAAACTGCCATCAATTTGCCGAGTTAATGATGATTAAATTGCCACGTGATTGACAAGCTCATTACACCGCCTCCATTCATCACAAGCCGCAGATTCCTAGCGTGACAGCCGAACAATGGATGCTCATCCAATGTGGCCGAGTGGACTCCACCAGCTCGTTCTGTCATTTCAACTTAACTCACGA
>LQNS02278170.1:16628233-16641676 GCA_001587735.2 Parhyale hawaiensis | reverse complement strand
ATAGCCGCTCTCTGAAGTTTTTCTTATTTCACCAACTTTTTGCTCGAGAGCACGGCTTGTTTGTCTGCCTGACAGCCTTTACAGAGCGTCCCTTAAAACTCTTAATGCCAGAATGCCTCTTGCGTCAAGTCGGCGGTTCTTATATTTTTTTTTTCTTTGCTCCCAGAGTGCCCGCTTCTTGCGGCTTGAGCGTGCCGGCGCTCTCGTCTTCTTGCTTGATGAATAATTCTACGTACTGAATATTGTAGGCGTCTTCTTCTTCTTCATGTTACATTGGCTTGCTGTGCAATGTGCCTCCGGAGTCATTAGAAGCGTTTTGCCCCTTGTATGTCGGTTATTAAATACCACAGGCTGTCGACATGCAGTATATATTGGGACTTGGGTATAAGCTCGCATACTGTGCATAAGCTTGCATAGTTGATTCATTTTCACATGCTGTCTGTGCAAAGCATCTTTGGGACATGGGAATGGGTCTACCTACGGTAAGTGCATAAAATATGGACGATTAGGTACATAAACGGCACTTTAGGAACTGTCGGCACCTGCTTAGTATATACTACCCTCGACGTCGTACTTCATTTGTTCACTGCCTTAAAGTGTCTCCTCAATCATGCGCTGCTAGCAGCATAAAATAATGGAGAACAAGCTTATTGCTGTTCTCTGTTGATCATTCGAAGTACAGTACTGTCTCACTTCTTCATCATCATAGTCACAAGTTGTAGTGCTGCGTCATACTTCGGCTAATGCATGGTTCCGTCTTTACAGTTTAAATTATTTCATATATATCTTCATCCCCTGATGGATCTAACTATATTTTAGAACAGTCTGTTCATTTTGGTGTGAAAGTTATTTGTCCTCTTGTATTCCTAGAAAATAAGTCATCGTGGAGCGGTAGGACAGCCTGATTAAATTAGGGTTCAAATATCTTTGTGATGAATTTGTTTGATGTTCAAACGCTTTAGTATGAAGTCTCTACCTCCAGCGACAACGTCGGAGGAATAGTTTAGCGGTTGCACTCATTCGCTACGGGAAGAACTTGTACGTTCGTTAATGTACCGAATAGACACGCACCAAATAGGAAAACCCGATGCTTTAGTGGATCACTAAGCATTGCCATAAAGTTATAAGATAAACTCCACTTAGGGAGCATAGGATGGGCCATAGAGTTAGGTTAGTTGGGTTCACCTCTACTATGTTGCACCCCGTAGGATCAGTGGGGCGATCGTATATAGGTTAACTCTGCTTCAGTCAGGCCTTCGGGAGTCTTCCCTTCGTGCCCACTTTGCTTCTTTCCCGTTCCATACTTCTACTTATCACTCTGGGTTTTGTTTTTCCTCTTGTTTTCTGAAAATCTGTACCCAAGTGCTGTTTAGCAAGACATGCTACATGCCCCCTTATTTTGAGGCGGTGTAGCCATTGTTGGCAGGTGCGTCGTGCTCAAAAAGTAGCCTTAATGTTAGTATCGAAGCATAATATTAACAATAAGTAAGCAATGAGTATAGCTTGAGTTCAATAAGAAAATCTTACAGAATATTCTTCACAAATATTCAATGGCCCCTACTGGAAGTTTCTGGAGGTGGAGCCCGGCCAACACTCTCAGGAAAAATACTCCTACTCGCTTGAACCTCAATTATTTCTGTTTCGCCCTGCTCAATTCAAATTAAAACCATAGAGACTACACGTTCTCGGACACATGATGTTTCTTCCAATCTATAATATAATTCTGCTTGAGGCTTCGTCCATCCATGAGTCTACACGTTACGCTTTCAGTATTAGATAGGGGAAAATTCAACTTGCAAGACGGTCGATTTTTGCAGGGGAGGAAGTTTATCTTCTTTTCGCTTTTTGAAACAAATTTTCAGTCAGTATCGAAGCAGAGACCTGAAGCTTGTTTCATCCTTTTCATATCTACAACTTTTTCCTTTTTCACGCCATATTATGTTCACATTGTTGGTAACGCACGACGTTCTTAATAAGGCCAGATACGTAGCTCGGACACGGTGCGGGACGCAGAGCGGATAGTGTTTAACATCTCTACTCGAAACTGTTCTTTGAAAGGAATATACGATGTCTCAGGAAATATGGTGACAGCTTGAGAACAGAGGGTTACGCTGCTGTCACTGAAGCAGTACTGACTGAGTGTGTTTTACTTTATCGCATAGCTATCGCATCGAACAAATGATATCCACGGGTCCCGTAATAGTTCAAAGAAAAAAGCATCTGATGCTCTGACATTAAATTTAAACTTATCGAATTGTAAAGGGATTAATTATCTGTATACAGTGGGAAACCAAGCTTAGAAAAGATGGGCAAATGCATAGGAGAGCAATGCAGTACGAATCGTCGTATTTCGACGTCTTATCAAGACACATGTGCGAATTATTTGCTGCCATTATAAATGAGTGATTTACAGGTGAAATCAGGATACTGAGAGAGGTTAGACGAGGTGTTAGATAGACGAAGTGGGTAACGGTGGACAGGGTTAAGCGGCAGACATTAGTTAGGAGGGGGAGAGTTAACTTAGACGCGCTGTTTTAGGTTAAACCAAAGAGGTTCTAAATGAGAGGAGCGTACCCTCTCTATTTATCCTACGGGAGTGTTGCGAGTAAACTTTTCCCTTAAACTGGCTGAGTGGCTTATCCAATCGGAGAGCGGCATTGCCTCACGCAGCCTGTTTAGGAAGGAGTCCTGAGCTCCAATTTTTATAGCCATTAACCATCGACGAAATTCCGAGCGGATGGAAGTATGTAAAGGAAACTTGTATCCAGTATACCATCTTATGATGGAAGTAACAGGGTGAGCACTGGGATATAAATTTTCAGACACGATTGTCTTTGCAAAAATATTGAAGAACTGCCTGTTTGTACTTTCCTTAATTATATGTGCTGACCACTGCCACTTCAGCCACTTTAAAGACCCCAAACGCCAGCTGCGATCACGTGACAAAGCCATGTGTTTACTCGCCCAGAGAGTGCTTGGGCTCGCTCCTCCCATTAGAAGCTCATTGGGTTATACTAAGGTAGGCCTAAATGAAAACAATCATTAGTTGCATGCTTCCATTCTCAGCTCTAACACCTTGTTTCGCTCGTTCGATGCCCCTTAGGCACACGAGCTCTATGCAGATCTTGGTGTGCTGACTCGGCAGTTGTGTGTGCATGCACGGCGCCGTGGCGGAACTGCTTTCCGCAGAGATGAGGGGGTGGGGGGTCTCGGGTCATTTGTTCCTTCCGTCAAATTGGCGCCATAGTTCGTGACCCGAGAGCGACTGCGACTACACTTACTCATATGGGGCCAGTGGGCCTATACCAGCAGCACAAACCAGTGCATGTGGGTTTCCCAGGTGAGGGTGTGGTCTAAGTTGACTTTACCTTTACCTTTTCACGGGTCCCGCTGGTATCTTATAGCTTTGCTTGTCCCTCCGTTATTTATATACCTAGTTACTTGGTTACTTAGTACGACCATGACGCTTTCATCAATATTAAATAGTAGGTAAATTAGAGCATCCCGAGGTATCATGGATACAACCTGGGAAGAGATCAACAGAAGAAGGAGTCAAGTTCAAATTTCAATTACTACTGCTAGCAGGTCTTACATAGAAGATTCACTGCCTGACTTGGGACATTTTTCAACCTCCTAAGGCATGATACAGGTCCGATGGCTCCATATTTGAGAAACAATTATTTTGTTCAGTAGAATTTCCACAGGTTCGTTCGGCAATAGAAGAGGGAAATGAGGGTGATATAGGTCTGAGATATCAACTAAGGACATTGTTTCTGTTTTGTGAAATTTTCACAAGTTCCAGGTAGCCTATATTATAATTCTGGTTGCCCCTCTCTTACTTGCTTAGTAAGATCGTAATGCTTTCATCATCATTAGATAGGGAGAAAATTAGGGCTGCATTAACGTATCCTTCATACGATCCAGGTAGGGATCAATTGCAGGTGAAATCAAGTTCGAATTCAAGGTGCTATTACTGACAGGTCTTTGGTAGAAGATTCACATGCCTCACTTCAAGCATTTTATACCTTCGTATGCATGGTACGGGTCCGAGGGCATCATAATTGAGGAACATTTCTTTTGTTCTGTAGAATTTTCACAGATTACTTTCTTATTAGGGTAAAATTAGGGTGATACTGTTCAGATAAATTTATTATTATCACTGAAGAAAACTGCTTTCATCCAGTGGAATTTCCCCATTTTTCCGGCTAGTTTTACTTATCACTGTATTATTGAATAAAGAATTCATTTTTTCAGAGGTTTCTTCTGGAAAACTAGGGGTCCACGGCTAATAATTAGCGGTCTTGTAATGAAGAAAGATTTTGGGTAGCAAAATTTCTTCGGATGTTGTGATGCTAAATGGGGAGAATAAAAATATTTTGGTCTTTTTGCTTCTCTTTGGCCATCGGTCGGAGAAACTCAAGAGATTTCATATGGCTAGCAAATATTTAGGTTCATCGACTTTAAAATCGTTTTACTGAGCAACTTTAGGATACGTACTAGTGATGGGCCAGATGTCATTTGTTGGACATTTGCGGATGCGGGTCTTTAAGCGTTCTGACATCCGCGGATGCAATTGCTGATGCTACTATCTCGACATCCGCAGATGCGGATATTCGCCCCACTACAAACAAATACGCCCCGACTCACGACGGCAGTTTGTACAACACTTAGGAAGAAAACTTAGATGGTGCTTTGTTGACAGGGACAGCACTTGCACACACTTCAATCCAAATGAGATTTTGCCGTTTTCAGCACTATGTATGAGTTTGATGTATAGTGATAAGCCTGCACGTCCGCGCCTCCTTTGCTGTGGATGCGGATCTTTAGCGGATTTTACAGTTTTGACATCCGCGGATAAGATTGCGGATGTTACCATCTTAGCATCCAAGGATGCAGATGCGGAGGTCAAATAAGGTGCAAATGTTCCGCGGATGCCGATATTCGACAGATCACAAATACGTACACAGTTTTCATCTGAAAATAAGCTACCTATTCATATGCTCTGCTGTGTTTTGTGTAGAAATATTATAGTTTAGCGATTGTGTGGGGCCTCGCAAATGGGTTCTTCTACGCGCGCACTGAAGCGTCGAGATTTAAGCATGAGGTTAGAGGTCTAGGACAAGCAACCACTGAATTGCTATTTCACATACAGAAATTTGCACCGTTGTAAAGTACCGTAATTCGGCCATTTTACAACAAAGCTTTACCTAACGAGAGGGACCCTGACAGTTCTTGTCGACAAGTATTTTTTTTTTTAAGTGAAACAAAATCATTTTCAATATTTAGCTCCTTCGAAGAAGTTTTTGTAAGAGTTTGTTTGTTTTTTTTTTTTGTGTGTATCATCAAGATAACTTAAAGGTATGGACGGATCCTTATGAAATTTAGAGGAAATACGCGGTAGGTATACTAGGATGAATAGATGATTAACCTTTGGTGAAGATCCATTATTAATTCAGTCATTTGTTAGTCTGCCCAATTTTTCTTGGTTACATAATTCGAAAAGTTATGAACGAATCTTCATGGAATTCGCAGGAATTGTTGGGAATGTAACGAAGAGGAACTGATAAAATTTTTATGATCCGTCAGTCTATTTGTCTGTCTCGCTGTTTTCATGATTTTCAGTAACATAACCCAAAAAGTTATGAACGAATCTTCTTGAAATCTTCAAGAATAATTATTGTTAGAAATGTTAAGAGACACAAATGACTGACTTCTGTTGATGATCGGTTAGCCTGAATATGTGGGTGACTACATGTTCGTGATAGTGTTTGTGAGAATAAAACTTAAAAGTTGTGGATTAACATTAATCAAGAAAGTTACAGAAATTGTTAATAGTGTCGAGAGGCACGACTGACCAAATTTTTGTAATGATGAAAATAAGTACTGGTTTCCGGACAAATGTAAATTTTGGCTAGCATTGCTTGCTTGACGGAGGTATGCGCTCTCTGACAGCTGCTCGAGTTCAGTAAGAGCTAAGCATGAAGAAAGCGTCTATCTTTGAGATGTTTCGAGTGACTGCTTGTGCACAAACATGTTCAACCCTTATTGGCCACCCCGATAGGTACTGAATAGCGGCGAGATAATATTTCTGCCAAGTTATATGCTTTTAACCCATAGCACACCCACGACAGCAGAGGACCTTGCGTTCTGCACAAATGTGCTGAAGGTAACAGGAACGACCCCCGTGCCAGGTGAGCGAGCTTTGTGATTGCGCTCGGCATGCTGAATCAGCTAACTTGCTTGACGTCCATAGCTACCGTGGGGGTACTTACCTTAGGGTAGGGGGCACAGGTGGTTGAAAATTCATCTAAATCCGTCATAGTTCGTAGCGACCCATGGTCGGCTGCAGCTGTACTCGCTCCTCTGGAGCCAGTTGCCCTATTTCTATTGCACGAACCAGAGCGTGTAGGTTTCGCAGTAGAGGGTGCTGTCAAAATTGACTCTACCTTTATTTTACATGAATTTTTGCTCTGCCGCCCATTTGTTGCTAATGGGCGGGAGTTAAGTTTCAGAAATGGACTTCTCACAGATTGATGTTTCGTCACAAATTTGAAGTGTTGGTTATCCTGAGGGTGTTACTTTGGACAACATGGACTTTGTCCGAACATTCAAAACGAATAATTATCTTGATGTCTTGGATTTAACTCTATTCGTTTGTAGCTCTCTTCTCCATTAAAGTAGCTGAGGGTACGGATCTATCTAAGCAGTGCGCCATTGTGAGATATTGATGTTGTTGGCGCAGCTTAATAAAAATAATCTAGGTATAGAATACGGCATCAAAGGGCGCCCTGCATCGACCAAGCGATAGCGCCGTAGCTGCTCGATTAAGACCGCGTAAAAGAACAATAACCTGGAGGAAGGGGAGCGTTTTTACTCGAGGGTGCGCTGTCCAATACGTCGATCCGAAGTTCTATAATGGAAGCCCAAAAATGCTCAACTTTCAGAATCCGGTAAGTTAAGTAAGACTGAGGTCCGGGTGTGCTGGGAAGTATTATTGATTCCGGTATATTCTTTCTTTATGCCCACGAAGTCCGTAACATTTCTAAATAATGAGAGAGGCCATGGAGTTGAGTAAGGCTATCTGATCCATTCTATGTCATGGTGAGTCTTATTCCTAGGGGAACTTAGCTTGTGTTGGACTTCAGGCCAATTTTCTTTCCGTGCCTGCTATGCATCCATTTTCATTCTAGTGACGCCGTTGTTCTGTTCTGCCTCTTTTTTTCTTTCTGTACCCATTCAAGTTGATCCTGTGATCGAACACCCTCATGCATGGGTTCCACGTTTCTGCACAAAGTATGTCCGTTCTTTCTTCTAAAGTTCTAAATAAGGTAAGCCAATCGGATTCAATAAATTAACTCAATCGAAGCCAGCGAATCAACCCATGCCGCCCCACATCTATTCACATCAGTTCAAAGGCTCCTTGTGAACTCAGGCACAAAATGCTACACCCAGTAGTTACCTCCGCCAAGGAGGTTATGTTTTCGTCGTGTTTGTCTGTCTGTTTCTTTGTCTGTTTGTCTATCAGGTTCTATTGAGTTTTTCAATACTTGGCTAAACCTACTTTAAATGTCCCTAACAATCCATACAATCCTTCTTGTCTACTAATTGAAAACCACTTCTATACAGGTAGGCAAACAAACAAACAGATCGTCATTTTTCTTAATGCCATAACTCAAAAAGTTACAGATGGATTTTAATGAAATTAAGATGAGTTGTTAGGTATATAACAAAGAGTAGATGAACAAATTTTGGCAATGGTCCGTTTGTTCGTTCGTTCGTTTGACACTGTTTTTAATTTTATGCTTGTTAGCACAATAACTCAAAAAATAATGAATGGATCTTTATGAAATTTATAGGAGTTGTTAATGATGGTAAAAGACATAAATGATCATATTTTCGTGCAGATCGGTTGGTTCGTTTGAATGTTTGACTCATATTTGTCATAACGTTTGTCAACAGTATAACTCAAAAAGTTATGAACGGATCTTCAAAAAAATTGAACAAGCTGTTATTAATATGAAGAGGCACAAATGATTAGATTTTGAAGTTTATGCAAAGAAAATTATGGTTTTAGAGCCAATTTGAATTTTTTGCTACCGTGGGCTCACTTGGCGGAGGTATGCGCTCTCAGAGTGCTCTTGTTCAGTTATATTATCCCAGTGGACGAGTATCGTCCGTTCTCGTACGGGTATCATCATATTGGCACAAAACAGCACATTCCAGTGCCTACTAAAGTTTGGGGAAAGGGGTGCGGCAGAGTTTTGTGTCAGGCTTTTGGATCTGTTTCTTGAATTAAAAAAATTACGAATAACTTTCCTGAATTTTTAACATTAGAAATCGCCCTCTAGTTTATGAAAGTATGAATTAGCAATAAATTACTTTGCAATATAACTGTGCAGTCATTCTGCTTTAGTATTAGTACTTCAACAAAAAAGCTATAAATGGCGTTTTTACGCAAATTTACACACCGCTTTCCTTGGAAACGGACCAAGATGGCCGCCAAAAAGTATTTTCCAGATGATTATAACGTTTTAACTATCGCAGATAATTGCTTTCTGTATTTTTATTGAGTTGTTCATGTAAATATCTCCATTTTTATGTTTGGATAAAAAGTTCAGATCAATATTATTTTCATTTCTTATTATTTTTTTATGCAAAATTGTGATCCATTTGTTAACTTTGTTCACCCGTAACTGAAATTCCCTTAGTTCTATTCTCAAACCCTAACGCAGAATGAAGACATATACATATATGAAAAATAGATGTACCGAAGCAAAATTCTGCTTCTCAATTTTTCACTGAGCCTTGGGTACTTGCAGTTGACAAAACGCACATAAAACGTAAGGCAGAGAAAATGAGGAAGAACATATGAAAAATATTTACTCGCATAGAAAGGCATACCGTAAACTTAGAAGGAAATAATAGCTTTAGCACAAAATTGACCATATCTCCTTTTTACGTGATCAAATTTTCATGAAACTTGCAGGGCAATCGTGACATCTTATAGGAACACTATTGAGTTTGTTTACATTTTGCTGTGTCTCCTGATTGACAACTCTTTGCATTTTTTCTCTTTTTGAGGTGAACGAGAATAATACCTTCTTGTATATTCTGCTAAACTGGGACGAAGAAAAGCCCTAACTAACGATGAGAATGAAATTATCATCAAAGAAGTTGCTAAAGGCACCTCTCCTGATGTTGTTGCCCAAAAAATAGGATGCTATATTGACACAGTAACAAGATTCTTGAAGGACCCTTCACCACGAAAAAAAAAAAAAACTATCAGATGCTGGGTATTCAAGTACTGTTACTGATAGAGACATGAGAAATGTGGTTTTCCAGCTACGTAAAAGACCCGGGCAAACAAGTAAATCTATTTTTTACGGCTTCTGGGCTTCCTGATGTGCCTAAAAACATCAAGAAGTGACATCCTTCGCTCCATTGCTTCTGTCAAATCCCCTCTGAAACTGCCTCCGCTGACCCCAAGACATAAGATTTTGATAATGGGATGGGCAGAGAAATACATGAAGATCATGTTCTTTTCTCCGACAAAACCCGGGCAACCCTTGATGGACCTGATGGGTGGAGTAAGGATTGGGTGCTAACTGGAGGTGAGTGTCATCAACGCTTGAAACGTCCACAACAGGGTGGCGGTGTTATGATATAGGCTGGTATTATAGAGGATCGACATTCAGATCCGGTTAGAGTACTTGATAGCGAGAAAATTACATTTGCATCATATTGTGACATGGTATAGGATGCCTTGCTCCCATGGATGGATGATATACCCCTTTCGTTGCTTCTAAACTTGATTTTCATCAATGATAATGAGCCTGCTCACTCTGCCCGTACTACCACAGCATCGCTGGACTCTTTGGGGGGTTCCATGGAGAGAAACAGATGGTTTGGCCACCGTGCTCACCTGATCTAAACCCAATTGAAAATTTTTGGGCCCTTCTGAAAAAGGAAGTTCACGCAGATGGAAGGAACTAAAACTCAAAATCTATCGTGTGGAATGATGTTGCTGCAGCAGTAGCAAAAGCAGTTCCACCTTCTGCAATAAAATAACTGGCTGCATGGATTCAAGGATTATTGAAGTTATCAAACGTCATTGGGAGTCATACTGGTAAAAAAGACTATTTTCAGTCATTGTATGTTTTTGATTAATGATTTCTTGCTCAATACATTTTTTTCTCATTCGTGTTGTTAATTTTTGCTCCTTTGATGATATAAAATGTAAATTTTTGTCAGTCTAAAAGCTATTACCGCCGCCCATTGAAATCAGTAAAATTTACAAAAAAAAAAACATATTTTTTTCTAGAACCAGCACGATTAGTCGTTTGAAAATTTATAGACACTATGGGCATCATAAGTTTAACTTTCTGAGAAATTTTCACTGAAGTTTATAGCCAAATAGTCGAGATGTAATCAATTCTGGGATAAAGCTATTATTTTTGTTCTAAGTGTACTCAAATATTGCACACGTTACACCTGTGTAAACTCCACTTCCTTTACACCCCAAGTTCACGCCCCAGCACAAAAAAAGTATATATATATCCTGTCGGGAACATATTGTCCATCATAGTCATTCACTGGTTATCATGCGCTGAATTACATGGCTCTGTCTAAGTCTCCTCTGGCAAAAAAACAAAATTACTTCGGAGCACGATCTTGGCCAAAAATATACACTGCAGCGTCGGACCGTAAGGTTTCAAACTACCATACAGATCGTTAGAGTAAATTAAAGTTTCGTGTCTTCAATTGCGGAAACGTTACCGATTTTTGATGCATCTAGGCACATCATTTCTTCTCCCTCTTCCTCTTTGTCTTATTAATTGTAACATTTTGATGATCTGGTGTTAAGAAGAACAGGAGGTGTGGTCTGAGCTGCGGAAGATATGTATGATCTCGCGCTAGCTCTGTTAGATGCTCGGCTACTCACAGACCTTGTTTCCTCTGTTCTTCATTACGAGTTCTCTGATAATTCGACAAGGCAGAACGAATAACTCGTTATCTATGTAGGCATACTGCATGCAAGATTATTCATATTTTCATATTAGAGAAAGTTAAAGTGTGTCACAAGGAGGTTCTAATAGAGAGGAGTGCACCTTATCTATTTATCCTACGGAGCGTTGCGAGTAAACTTTTCCCTTAAACTGGCTGAGTGGCTTATCCAATCGGAGAGCGGCATTGCCTCACNGACACGATTGTCTTGCAAAAATATTGAAGAACTGCCTGTCTGTATCTTCCTTAACTATATGCGCTGACCACTGCCACTTCAGCCAGTTTAAGATCTCCAAACGCCAGCTTCAGTCACGTGACAAAGGCATGTGCTTACTCGCCCAGGGAAGGCTTGCGCGTACTCCTCCCATTGAAGCTCCTTGGTGTGTCATGATGATGTACCCGGCGCACTGATAGTGGACTTTTGTGTCTGTTTGCAAGCATCACAGTGATGTATATAATACCATAAAAAACGCCCAAATTTCTCTCAGTACAAAGCTATGTAGCTTTGTTAAGCAGTTTTACGTCACGGTGATGCTACCACTCCGAAGGTAGGTCTTGGTTTGCAACTCGTCCATTCAGCGCGTTTATAGCTTCTTTGCATTAAGTGAGACTAAAAAAAAAAAAATTTTGAGTAGAACAATCCACTATATTATAAAACACAGTTGCTCGCTTGCTTGCTCCCTTGCTCCAATTTTGGTCCGTCTCTCCGTCACGCTTTATGGTAATAAGATAGGAATAAATTCAATGGCGTAGCGATCCGATGAATGGGAATAGGGTAGTTGGAAATTTGAGAGCCCTGGCTCTGGATCTCCCGCATCTGGATCCCGGCTCTGGATCACCGGCCTCTGGATCCCCGGCAGTTAAAGCAGTTAGAGAACCTCTCGCCCCTCAGTCTTGGAGCTTTTGTAGTAGTTGAATCTTCACGCTGAGCAGACGTCTTTTTATATTGAATTTGCATCGCAGCCAAAACAAATTCGACGCTGGAGGTTCAACAATCAGATGGTATCCACAATACGGGGAGCCCTGGGCATTTCCAGTGAGTTATTTTGAATGAACTATGCCTTAAAGTTTCCTCAATTCTAAGCTGATATTCACGCCTCATCTTGCAGGGGGGATGTTTTGCTATCGCAAAACTCATGGCTGTACAGCTTGCGTTTCACTAATTGAAGATCAGGCCTGCAAGGATGAGACCTATAATAGCTACTGTAAAAGCTATACTGGGAATCAGAACATTAAAAGCTCAATCAGAAAATTTTTGTCGTCATTTTTGACGCCTGAGTCCTCTAGTAATTCAAATAATTACAGGTGATGGGTGTCGATCAACTGGACAAGACACTCTTGCGAATTTTTACTCGGGTTTATCACATTTTTGCGTTGTTAATCTGAAATAGTAATAGTCGGTGATAACTTTAGTTCCGATTGGTACGGTGCAATGCAGTGCGGTCAAAAGGCTTCTATGAAACCTTGTAATTTCCAGTTATCGTCATAGGATATTCCACAGAAAGTTACTAATAATCCCATAGACATCCTGTTGATTTACCGAAAGAATACGTTACCTAACCCTCTCGCTCATGGTGTATTATGTTAGCACCTTCTAAATAATATTCTGACGGGAAAGGTAACAAATTCAGTCATTAGTTAACATGACATTCAAGCTATGCTGTTTCGCCTCAAGGCCCTCTCAGAGAACATGGATTGGGCCATAGGGTTAGATTCGCCCATAATATCTTATGGGGAGCAACGCCCCAGAGTGTTTAAATAGGTTACCTTAGCCATTAGCTAGGCCTTCGGAACGTCTATTTTTCGACCCCACTGTGTTTCCTTCCGATTTTATACGCTTACTAATCTTGTTTTCTACTCTTCCTCCCCATTTTTCCTTACTTGCTGGACCTATGCACATTGATCCTTTGTGGCAACAACTTCGTGCATGGGTTCCCCATTTCTATCGACATACCTTGCTATATGTCCCTTGTTCTTTCCTCTGTGACATCGTTTTCGTACGAAAAGCAAGACTCAAACCCCTGCCTATTACTTAACTTTGCTTCAGGGGTTCTTGCTAATTTTTTTATTTTTGTAGGTAGAATGATGACTACAAGGAGCGGTAGCACACAATGAGTAAAATAAAGGGTTAACCGCTACACTACTTCATCTCTGTCACTACCAGCCTAGTCTAAGCCTCTCCAAGTGAGCTCAGTACACGGCGATTTAAAGCGCCATTATCGACTCAGTGCGATAAGAGAGTCATAATATCGACTGGCTGTAAACACGGGTCCTCTGCAGGTCGTCCTTATCACCAGGAGAGCCGTGTCGACCTTCATCCGCCTCGCGTGTCGCTGTTATTCTTTTGTGCTGGCCTCTCCCGGCCATCTGCTAACTGCATCAAATGCGTAGATTGGCAAGCTGTGCCGGGAGTTTTCGGAGAGAGGGGACCAACAGGCA
>LQNS02278170.1:16609689-16628005 GCA_001587735.2 Parhyale hawaiensis | reverse complement strand
ACCTTCATCCGCCTCGCGTGTCGCTGTTATTCTTTTGTGCTGGCCTCTCCCGGCCATCTGCTAACTGCATCAAATGCGTAGATTGGCAAGCTGTGCCGGGAGTTTTCGGAGAGAGGGGACCAACAGGCAGGCATTGAACAGCAACTTCTCTATTTAAGAATAGATTCGAAGCAGGAATTTTACGGCCAGGCTAATTAAGATTCTGTTGCTTTTGTATTTGTAGGTTTTTTTAGTTCAACATAAAGTGGTAATTGCTTTAAGTAAACATCACTGAGTGGTTTTCTAGTATGGTCGCCGACGATAGTAAGACTGGAGTAGATAATAATTTCATGCAAGGATTTCGACTGACGCATATCTGATGAGAAAAATGGCAGCATGGAGCTTCGAAATGGATTATGAGCTACAATTTAAAGGACTACAGGCTATAATTTAAGACTACAGGCTATAATTTAAGACTACAGGCTATAATTTAAGACTACAGGCTATAATTTAAGACTACAGGCTATAATTTAAGACTACAGGCTATAATTTCAGACTACAGGCTATAACCTAAGACTACAGGCTATAATTAAGACTACAGGCTATAATTAAGACTACAGGCTGTAATTTAAGACTACAGGCTGTAATTTAAGGCTACAGGCTGTAATTTAAGATTACAGGCTGTAATTTAAGATTACAGGCTGTAATTTAAGATTACAGGCTGTAATTTAAGATTACAGGCTGTAATTTAAGATTACAGGCTGTAATTTAAGATTACAGGCTAGAATTCAAGACTACAGGCTAGAATTCAAGACTACAGGCTAGAATTCAAGACTACAGGCTAGAATTTAAGATTATGGGCTAGAATTTAAGATTATGGGCTAAAATTTAAGACTATGGGCTAGAATTTTGCTAGATTGAGCTTGTGGTGACCAGAGTAATGTTGTGATACCGCCACAATAGCTGCTAAGCGACATCTTTAGTAGACGACGATAAGAGTGAACGGCTTACATTGGCTTTCGCGCTGCAAGAAGGCTACTGTGTGTCATCCTATCTTTAGGAACGCCTGCACTACCGAGCAGTTTACTTGAGCCACATTTACACGGAGCAATGTATTCGTTGTGCAACAGCTATTTTCCCCCAAGCATCTCTCTCATGACGATGAGTTTTCTCTTCCTGCAGCCACATTGGCCTGGTTTTTATGATACCTACCCATGTGAAAGTCTAGTTCCAAATTCCAAAGCAGTTTTTACTCACACTTGCTTTGGACAGAAATGGAGCTTGAATTTCTATAGTGGCTGCGCTAAAGCGTAGCTGAAATCAAAAGGCTAAACTCGAAATTTTATTTTTAACAGTGAAATCGCGTCCATTTAGGTGAAAATCCCAGGGGCGCAACCTTATTCCAAGAAAAACAGATGCATATTATGACTGAAACTTTGCCAGTTTCCTCCTTTGGTTACACCAGGTACCAGGGTACAGATCTGGTGATACGTGCGGCCAACTTTTTTATGGCATTCACCGACAACTCAAACATGAAGCCTACAATATTGACAAATATATTGAGAAAAAATACATAAGCGTAAATGTAACATAAACTAATAATTCACACGATTAAAAGGTGCATCACCAATATCGATATGTTTTTCAAAAATTGTGGTGTGGATGCTCCCCTGCAATAACTGGATGTGCAGAATTTTCAATACTTACCACTTTCAAATTTTTCAATTGGCAGTTTGATGGTAAATTCTTCGCTTATCTCTTCAGAGTGCATAGGATAGGTCATAGAGTTATGTTTGTCCATCCTGTGGTTGGTATGGGGAATAGCACCCCCACGGAGATTTATAGGTTACATTAGCTTAGCCTTTGGGATGTCTGTCTTTCATGCCCACTTTCCTTCTTTCCGTTTTTATACTCCTACTAATTCCACTTTCCTCCTTTAATATCACCTGCGAAAGAATTGAGAGGTGATAATGTTTTCATTGAAGATTTAAGTATATATATATATATTTGTATATATGTCTGTCCACCCAATATGTGGTTGAAGGAGTTGAGTAATGTTAATAATTTTTGGAGGGAGTTTGGGGGTTGACCAAGATGTTACCCATGCCAAAAAACTAGGCCTAACTGGCCATCAACAATGACGGCGTTGAATTTTCCTCCATCGGAGCAATTTTGCTTCCACTGCGGCAGAGCGTCGGGAGCACGGGGTGTTCTTTTTTTATGTTATTCTTAACGAGATAATAGACTGGGAGGGGGGGCGTAGGGCGCTAACATTGTAGGACACGGTATCCATATGAAACACTAGGATTAGCTAGCCATCGAAAATGACTTCCTTGAATTTACCCCCACCGCGAATAATGGTCTTAAGCTACGAGGCGTTCTAGTTCCTCTTTTTTCTCGACTTACTGATCCAATTCGCGTTGATTCTGCTTGGTAATACTGTCGTACATTGGTTCCAAGTTTCTGTCAAAATACTATGCGTCCTTTCTTCCGCTATGAGATGATGGGCCATAAGCCGTAGGGTTAGTTTAGGTTCGTCCATCCTATGCTATGGATGGGCAACCCCAGGAGGCCCGTGTAGGTTACCTCAGCCATTAGCTAGGTCTTCGGGACGTCTCTTTTTCGTGCCCACTTTGCTTCCTTCCCGATTTAATACTCCTACTTCCTCATGCTTTATTCTGATCTTCCTCTCCTTTCGCGATTTACTGTTCCCATGCGCGTTGATCCTGTGTGGGAACACCTTCGTGTATGGGTTCCCCATTTCTCTTGGCATACTATATGTCCCTTGCTCTTTCCTCTGTTATATCGTTCTGCTCGGAAACGGAGGCTTAAACTTCCTAACTATAATTAACTAATAATATTATTCAGTCTTCATTAGTTTGGTGGGGGTTGGCCAAGATTGCAGATACACGAAGCCTGTTCGAATTACGAGACTTCGACTCATTGCTACTGGCCTCCCCCTAATGACGTCATCACTCCCGTGACCGTGCCTTGTTGGCCAAAGCCGTAAATGCTTCATTGGGTCCAGTCCAACTGCGCGGTACAGTCGAGTGGATAGAACATATGCAACGTCTTTTTTTTTAATTCTGAGTTCGCCATAGAAATTTCCTAGATGCTTGGTATAGGAATCATACTGTCAAAATTCAGGCAAGTTGGGATTTTAAAGCGCTACCTTTTGACTGAAAGCAAAAAATCAGAAGAGTGCAGCTTACCTAGCCCTATTTTTCCCAAAATTTCAATAGATTCATTCTTAACTTTTTGAGTAATATTCCAAAAAGACAGACAGACCGCACCTGGTGACAATGCTGACAGTTCCAGTAATTTCATAAATATCCATCCATAATTTGTAAAATTATATTGTTAACAGATATACAGAATATTGAAAAATGAATGGCAGCAATTACCCCATTGGCTGAGGTAATAAATACAAAACATTTCAAAATCGTTCCGTTTATGGCCTCCCCGGCGCTGAAATCGTACTTCAAATTATACATTATTACTGTACAGCATACACATAAGTTAAATAGAAACAAGTGGAGCTAGCTACATTGTAATTTGAGCACAAATATTTTATACCTCGGCCAAATGCTGCAGTGTAGCAATTGATAGTGTCTTTTGAAATACAGTAAACTATACCAGCTAGGCCATTTGGACTGTCACCATCCTGGGAGCTTATTATCTTTATCCTCCTTTCGCTGTCGTATTTGCTAAGCTCTTCCTCTTCTTTCCCGACGTGTATGTAAAGATTTACGAAATTCCCAAACATGGAATCGTTGCTGCATCATTATAGTTCCTTTACTCCTTTTAATCGCCGTTTCACGATCGGAAGGCTTAAGCTTTGAACGTAATTCAATTACTGACTTCCCTTTCTCGTGCCGTTGATGCGCTCAGCTCTCGATATGAACACTAAGGTCACTGAAGCAAGCAACAAGGAATTCTCAAGGGAAGTAACGGTTGGTCCTGCTATATAATATGCACTTGTCGTGGTTACTACGAGTGCCTTTACTGAGCCAAGAAACAGAGTGTACTGAAGTGAAGGACATCCGTTCGTCCTGCTGTCATTAGCCTACAAGTGCAGTAAAGATTCAAGGTATCGATTGGCGGTTTGACCGCCTCGGCTGTTTGAGTTGGGGTTTTGTACGCAGTGGTGCTTTGTCGTGCATAGCGGTGCATAGTAGTGCATAATTTAAACGGGCGGACGAGAGTCTATAATGCCAGTGCATGTTACGCCGAAGCCGCGTTATGCATTCACTCTCACAAATTGCTGCGAAGATATGCAGCCCGCACGTCGTCCGGATACATAATTAGTGTCGGTAGCATACTGTAGATATGTTGGAATGAACGACATGCGAGCTGCACATCGTCTCATAAAGTCATGCGTGAGTATGCATAGCGTAGCCTCAGCATCATGGACTCGAATACTACGTGCCAATGCTTCTTGTCATATCCGTACTTTTCAATGCATGCGAGGTCTGTCATATCATATTCGAGCCTAAACAAACAGTTTATCGGGTTTGGCGACGTTCACGTGACCGCACGTTATGGCAGGCCTATGCAGAACGTAGGGCCGAAGCTAAGCGCGTGTTTGAGAGGGCACAGTATCTTCAGAGGCAGTGTTCCAGGGAATTTTATATTTATATTGACCATCCATATCTTATGTGGAGTGAGCTGAAGGGTTGAGTCTTCGGTGCTGAACCTTCGTTACCGCCCCTCGTTGGTCCCGGTGGTGATATCATTGCTGATCCCCTGACTCAAGCGGAGCTCTTATCAGCTCATTTTGACAGGAAACAAAGCAGAGATGTACTGTTATTACCTCATGGATGACACTCTCAGCCCCATTAACCTCTTTGGCAGTCAGGTCTAGAACTATCCTTGGGAGGTGTGGACCCGATGTATACGCACGTTTCCTCTATTTTATAAGCATCTTGCCGGCATTCTTGACTCTAAGCCTGGAGAGATCTTCCGGCGCCTGATACGGTTAGGAAATATTCCCCGTTGTTGGCGTACATGGAATATTACCCCCATTGCATAGGGTCCAATGTCGCCAACAGGCAACAACCCACCTTTTATGTTGACGCTCATTTTGTCGCAGGTGTTCGAGGAATTGGTGGTTTTGGAAGCTGGGTTACTGGAAGATATTGGACTGCTGCCTGCTAGTCAGTTTGCGTACAGATTTGGTTTGGGTTGTTGTGATGCATTGCTGTCGGTGTCACACCACTTACTGTCGGCGCTGGATTGTAGTTCTTAGGCACGCCTCGTACAGTAGGACTTTTGTGCGGCGCTCGCTAGGGTCAACCACAGGGGTCTATTGTAGAAGTTGGAGTCGTTTGGTGTGGGTGGCAAGGTTCTGTCCATCATTCGTGATTGTCTTTGAGCGAACGCAGATTGACAGTATTTTGAAGGCCTCAGTCGCGGTGGTGTCTGGCGTACCTAGGAATAGCGTACTTAGCCTCTGCTATTTGTTCTGTATGCTAGTGACACGCTATCTTTGTTAGAGAACACGATGATCAACAATGCTGATGATTCCACTCTGACAGTAATGATACCAGCCCTCAGTATGCGTAATGTTGTGCTCCAGTCTCTAAATAGGGACCTGTAAGGCAGTAATGCATGGCCCTTCGCCTGGAGTATCAAGCTGACTGTTAATATGAGTGAATCTATAATTTTCAGTCGGTCTTTGACCCTTCTACTGCAGCATTCGCCTCTGAAGATAGATGACACTTTGCTCCAGGGGTTTAACTCCTTGGAGACTCTCGGTGTTGTCGTTGATGAGAAACTTACTTTTGAGGCGCATATTAGGCGACTGGTGTCACGTAGTTCCAGTAAGATTGGGCTCCTGCGCAAGGTAAATTCTGTATTTGGCGATCAAGTTGTAGTCAATAGATACTTTTATGTTTTTATTGCTGCCTGTGTTATAGTATTGCTCACCGGTCTGCGCTTCAGCTGCTGATAGTCCCTTGCGTCAGCTGGACCGGCTTGTTAAGTCAGTCAGCAGGCTGTGCGCTGAGAGTGATCTGATGAATCTGTTCCATATGAGAGGGGTGGCTGGACTCTGTGCGTTTTATGAGGTTTTCAACAATGAGAGACCTTGGTTGCATTCTTATGACCCTGCCCTCGAAGTCTTTGGGAGAATTACACGCCCTTCTCTTGACGGGCATTTTTTCACTTTGTGGAGATTGTTAGATGCAGAACCCATCAATTCAGTTGGTGTTTCCTGCCCTAGTCCGTTTCTGTTTGGAATTCACTGCCGGCATTTGCTTTTTTGATCGTGTCGGCTAGCAGGCGTTTAAATCAGCCGTTAATGGCTTTCTGTAGGATTTTCCTTAGCATCATTTTGGGCTTTCTGGTGTTGCAAGATGCTTTATTTGGGTTGCACTACCTGTCCGCGGTCGCCCAAGCGTGAAGTATGAATAATAATCAGTTCATTGTGGTTCACAATACACCGCAGTTTGTAATGGGAATGCACTAGGTGCGCTAATACCATGGGGAATTCGTGTCTCAGCACCTCTGGTTGTAGAGTGTGGTGGACTACTTGTCGAAATTTTATACAGTTGCTGAGCCACACTCAGTGACTCAGTCGGCACCATATATTGTATGTCGTAGCCGGTAATTATTTAGCTCCAAGTAGTTGATAAGTCAAAGTTTACTACCCACCAGTATCATCTCTAAGCGCTTGCGCTGAGTTCGCGAAAATAAATTCTGGGCCTCGGTATGTCTTTCTTGCAGACATTTTTATTAATATATACTATTTTGAACAGTGTACAAGTTCAATTTGAACATAGTAAGTAGGCCAACTGGAAAACATTCTAATGCGATACCTCTTTTCCTCTGCTACTATAGGATAAGTTAATTGGATGTTACATGAAATGTTGAATCATTCGCCGTCAGTGACACCGGTCTTGATTGCTGTTCCACATCACAAAATGGCTCTGGCAACTTTGCCTTGAATTTACAAGATTTTCGTGCAATGCCTTTCATCCAAACAGTGAGTGACTCTCACTATTGTGGATGGCTGTCGGAGTCATGGTCCGAGTTGAGATCCTGAGGATCCTATTTCGATGGTCTCCAACTTCGCTGCCGTTAGCTCAGTTGTACATATCTTGAATCTAAGTTGCGCAGCCTCGCCAATAGCTTCATCACCAAGTTCATTAGTGATTCCCATGAGGATCGCTGTACTTGCATAATAATCCTTTCACCATTAATTATGTGATAGATTGTGTCACGCTACCCACCTGTAGACCTGGACTGTGGATTTTAAGTTTGAGTTATTTCCTACATATAACCCAGTGTATGTAATTTCTATAAAACCTGTGTCTCTGCCTCGCTGTCCATTGAGACATGGGCTTTAGCTCATTTGTTAACTCTAATTCAAATTGATAGACTGAATTTAAATCCTATGCTCATTATTTCTCAAGTGCAGAAGGGAACTCTGTGGCTCACTTCAGCCCTAGCTAAGCCTTTGGGACATCTTATTTTCGTGCCCAATTTGCCTTGTTCCATTTCATACTAATGCTTGTATTTTTCTGCTCTTGTTCTTCTTATCCGACTCGCTGTTCCTACGCGTGTTGATCCAGGAACGAAATACCCTCTAGCATGGGTTCCACATGCGTTGTCTCTTCCTATTCCTCAGTCGATCGTTGCTGAGTCGGTTCACTATGCAATTAATATCAACCTGAGATAAGTTGCATCGGAGTCAGAAATGGTTTCAAGTCTACCATATTTAGTTACAAATTTCTAATTTTTTATGCGCCCTCAATTTGCCTTCAAATCCTTGCGTCACGAGTGCAAATCGATTTGCGATTACACCCTCAAACTCAGACGAAAGTGGCGAACCCAACGCTCACGAGTGACCTTTTGAACAGGCTGAGATAGCTAGAATTAGATGGACTTTGCTCGAGCTGGTCCGTAAAATGAGTTCATAATATTTTAATTTGGGTCCATCATGAATTATTAGAGGCCCGTTGAAATACGGCAGCCCACCCCTGATTGAGGAAGAGATAATGACCAACTTTTACTTCGAGGAAGATTGCCGGATTGATACATCTTATCAATATCACACCTTAACTTTTAATAAAATCATGTCCGGCTGCAAATTGAAAGTCATAGTTTTCTACGCCCGAAAGTACGCCATCAAAACTTTTGAAATGAAGGCTGATGAGATTTGGTGGAAGCTATGAGCAAGTGGAGCATTTTGCTCGCTGTTTCCCATTGTATAAAATAAATGAAAATTACATCTGTTAGTTCGTACGCAAAGATTTGTTACGCATTTTGAATGAATAGAATATGTACCGTGGGGTTGTTTATAGTAGGTAGAGAAATTAGTCAACAACTTAACACGCTCATCAAAAATATTTCATGAGTTGTCTTATGAAGCTCCGTGAACCCGCTTGTCGAAATTGACAGTGAAGAATATTCAGCGCCATTTCATCGTCTGCGTCTGCGTCCAGTGTTTTGCAATGACTGGACCCAAATTTATAAAAGCGTGTTCGGTGAAAATCCGAGCAATCCGAGTCCTTTCGAGCACACACGCTCTCTAAGCATACACCATCACCTGGACAGGCCAATGTGGATACACCGATAATCTGTTTCCAACACGGTCATGCTTCTGCTTGCTTTACAGCGGACTGTTTTTCATCCTCCTGAGGCTCAGCTAATATACGCTATAAGAAGGAGTCCAACTCTGGCATTTTTTCTTCATTCACTCTTTGAAGTTTCAGTTTTTGAGGTCCCACTCTTCTAATGTAGTTCGAGGAAGATCTAGCCCTTTTTCTTTGAGGAAAGGCAAGACCAACAATTTTTACATTCTTTTTTTTTTCATGGGGTAAAAGCGGAATATTTGTGGGCAGTGTATAATAAGTAAATAAATGTCCATTGGTCTCGATCATAGTGATTTAACTTTCGATTTTTCACAAGCTGTATCAAGTCAGCATACGTCTGGCGGCGGAAATTCTTGTCATTCTTTGTTCCTCAACATCTTAGAAGAAGGATTGTGCAATGATACATTTCATTTTCAAGCAATAGAGAGTATATATATTTATAAGATCTAAGGTACCACCCTTTGTTACCTCAGCCAAGGCGGTTGTTAAATCGGAGTTTGTGTGTCGATTTGCTTGTCTATCACCAAGATAACTGAAAAAGTTGTCACCAGAACTTCAGAAAATTTACAGGGATTGCTAATATGTTAAGAGGACATGTTGTTTAAATTTTGGTGAAGACCTATTCGCCCATTTTTTTGTGTGACTGTTTACCTTTAATATATATATATATATATATAACACTCAAACCGTTATGAACAGAACTTCATGAAATTTATGTTTATTGTTAGGGATGTAATGGCGGGTTTTAACTTACACAAAAATTATCCAGTTAGTCAACTTTTCGTTTCGGCGGTGACGTTGCTGTGACGACAATCTACGACGGTTGAATGTCACGCTATACGTATGCGACTTTGTAACTTTAAACTACTCAGAAGTAGGAGATATGCCCAGTGCCCGGACATCGCCACTTGCCATAGCGTATAAACTGCAAGGATCAACTCATATTTTAGACATACTTCTTAGTGATATAGCATTGTGCAAGCCGAAGCCTTGTTTGCGGCAACGTAATCGGATTTGGAATTACAGTATGTGGAAATGCAACTTTTGCGAAAATGTACACACGCCATTATGAAGAGCAAATGATTAAATTATGTGATGATTTGTTGGTAAGTTTGTCTGTCTCCATGTTTATATCTTAATTTTATTTTATTTTTTGCCAGTAGAAGAAACAAAACAGTAAGTACTTCTTCTCTTACGCATCAAATTACTCGTCTCTTGAAACAAAAATGGGACCATTATTGAACGAAAATGGATTAATGGCTGATAACGATCAAGAGATGAGTGAAATACTGAGCCGTCAATATCAAAAAGTTTTTATCAACAACACCAGTAACCCTGATGTTCATGTATTAGAAGCAACCGATAACTACCTAATGGATTTTGAATTCACAAAACTAACCACTAAATTAGCTATCGATGAAATTAGCGGAAACAGTGTTTCAGGACGAGATGATATTCCTGCAAAATCCTGAATATGTGCAAGCTAAGCATTTCTTACCCGCTTTACCTCATGTGGCGCAAGTCATTGGACGATGGCATTGTACCAAGCATTTATAAACACGCAATCATTACCCCAATCCACAAAGCTGGAAATAGTACAGATCCAGCTAACTATAGACCAGTCTCATTAATGAGCCATGGAGTGAAAACGTTTGAAAGGGTGTTCCGTAAACACCTAGTGCACCATCTAGGGAGTAATGACCAACTGACATCAAAACAACATGGTTTTTTCGACATGAACGTTCCACTACTTCACAAGTGTTGGAGCATTATGATTCCATCGTAGAGACATTGTTCCAGGGAAAGAAAATGGACGTAATATACTTAGATTTTGCTAAGGCTTTTGACAAGGTGGACCACGGAATCCTAATGTTAAAACTTTCCCCATGGGTATCCGTGAAAAATGTCTTCGGTGGCTTGAAGCATTCCTGTCAAATAGAACTCAAAGTATAATTGTCAACAACGAAGTGTCATCCAGACAGCCGGTACTCATCAGAGTACCACAAGACACCGTGCTTGGGCCTGTTCTTTTTCTCTTCATGATTAATGACATGGGGCACGGATTTAACTATGCAGCCCCTTCGTTATTTGCTGGCGATAAACGAATACTAGCTGCTGACTAGCTGCTGTGTAATGCTAAGATACGGAAAAATCAAACACTTTTTGAATCTACGCTATATGCCACCAGCGATGGGCATGAAATTGAGAGAAAGACAGTTTTGAGAGACCTCGGAGTGAGAATGCAAAACGACGCTACGTTCGAAGAACATACTGCTAGGGTAATCGCTGTGGGAAAAAGAGAGGGGATGGGTTTTACGAACTTTCTCGTCACGCGAAGCAGATGTGATGCTCATTCTATGCAAACAATTAATTCTTCCGAGAATAGAATTCTGTTCTCTACTTTGGATGCCGAGTACAAGAAAAAAGCTAGAACAACTTGAAGCTGTTCAAAGATCGTTCACAGCCAGAATTCGAGGCACGCAGGAGTACGATTACCACAAACGACTTGGCTGTCTCCAATTATTCAATACAACTAAGATTCGAGCGAATTACCATCATAATTGTGTGGAAAATTCTGAAACGTATCATTGTGAATGTGAATGAGCGGATTGCCGCCAGATACTCAGAAAGAACTGGAAGGAAAAGCCGTGGCCAAAATATATTCCAATAGCTTCACCGTTCAGCTACCAAGATTGTTTAACAAAATGCCTTTGCATATTGGAAACGTCACTGATTTCAAAATTAAAGAATTTAAAAATCAGCTGGATTCTCATATAAGAAGAATACCAGATAGACCAGCGGTCACCGGTTAAGTGCACTGCGGAGATATTTCTCTGCTGGCTCTCTCTTTGGTCGCTAAATGAAGCCCCACAGAAGCCACCGAGCAGCATGACTCCACACACGTGGGGTGACGTGAACAACGTCACCTGGACTTCTTCCAAAAAGCCACATGGTACACAAGTTAGTAGCATAACCAAAAATAATTATTAATAGATCATCATGTTATGAACAAAAATTGTTAGAAATGTTGGAGGTACAAATGACCAAATTTTGGTATTGATCTCTTGTCCATTAGGTTGCTTATGGGTTTGTCGGAACGTAACTGAAAAAGTTATGTAGCAATGTTGAAAAAATTATAGGAACTGTTATAAAAGTCATGAGGCACAAAAAATCAGTTTTTGGTGATTATCAAAAGGAACTCGATCCAGGTTCAGAGACCATTGTGAATTTTTCGTCAACAGCGCGCTGCTTGGCGGAGGTATACAATCTCACAGAGCTTTTCTATTGAATGAAACATCATAATAAGGGGTTTGTACGGAAAGCAAAGTCATTCGCTAAAACTTCAAAATTTCATATTCTCAAACTCCTTGTAACTTTAAGGGAACGCAAACTGCGCTGATGTCACGACCTGGATTTTGTCACTTCTCTGTACTGGTTTTGGAAAAAAAAAATATGTGATCGAAAGTTGATGCAACCTTCGAGCGATACATCGTAAAATATGTGAATAAAGCTAAATTGCTGGGGGAAAATACAAAATTTGGCCGTCGTGTCAATGCATACCTGATCACAACTACCCACCCACCATTCCCTACCCTGGGCGAAAGGGTCGGACTAAGTGAAACTCTAGAATGTACGAGGTTAGTTATTGTATTTTTCGATTGCAACATTACTTTGAGTTGTAAATTTACATTGTCTTTCTGAAATAAACCTAAGCTTACGATTTAACATTTGATTTTACCAATTAAAGTTGAACGCCTCAAATAGTGACTCCCAAAACTGAGAAAACTCGTGTAAGAGATCTACACCCCGAAACTGAGAAAATCCTGGCAAATGTAACTGTACACAGCACCATCTGTCGGGAATTGCAGCAACAACCGACATCATATTGAGTGACCAGCACAAGAGGTGCACTAAAATTTAATTGGCAGCGCATTCAACAGTACAATTCCGTAATTTTCTATGGTGTTAGCAAAAAAGTTTTACGAAGGGAAGAGTACAAATATGCTGTAGAACTTGTTATCCCGCGACTGAGAAACTTCTCGAAACGGAGACAATATTCCTATCAACATTAAGGAGTCCCGCTGTACGGTATTTGCTGGCATTGTCGTATGGCGTCTGTTCTCCTAAGTTTTGCTTCTATAATATCCAGTGTTATTCATTACAGCCTGCAATCGCTGCCAAGCCTAAGTGTGTAAACAATTTTTAGTAGGTAAAAGGCTAAAAATAATTTCCTCGTTGAAGTAACTCTTTGAAAATGTGCAACAGAGTCTATATATTTAGAGATGAAATGCTTTATAGGATCCATCAACCAATCGGATCGCCTTCTATATATGCATATTGCATCAGCAGACAGTCAGGTGACCGCTGCACATACAAAGCTCCCGGGCATTATTCCAACCAATGTCTCTGATGACCGACCGGCCGCTTCCCTGCATGGTAATGAAGACTGACATTAATTCCATTATTTGCGTGAGGTCCGACTGTCGTAAATGGATGGTACGATGCGGAAATGGTGTACGCCTGCGAGTTAATTTCCTGCTGCGGCAATTGTGTTGTGTCGGTTGCTATTTATTTCCAGGAATGCGCCACAGTGAGTTCTAGCAATTATTTCCTGGTGCGATAACACGGAAATAAATCTTAAGCTCCCCTCAGAGGGCATAAGCTGGGCTATACCCTAACGCTGCGGCTTCTGCACTTTTCCAGTACGTGA
Source organism: Parhyale hawaiensis (assembly GCA_001587735.2). Lineage (NCBI taxonomy): Eukaryota > Metazoa > Arthropoda > Malacostraca > Amphipoda > Hyalidae > Parhyale > Parhyale hawaiensis. The sequence continues at coordinate 16,614,718 of LQNS02278170.1, read as the reverse complement.
TCAGTTTGAGTAGTAATAAATCTACTTTGAGCCCCACCTCTACGTACACGCTACCTGACAATGTGCTAATTTTTGATGACGCAGATATATTTTGGAGATTAACGAGTTGAGAAAACTCTCACCGTATGTACGTTTCTTCGAAACCTACTAAATAATATCAAATATTAGAAGCGAAAATTGTTGAACGACAAAAGCTGAAAGCGAATCAGGTCATAAAAATATACAGTACAGCCTAAATATCATAAAAAAAATAATCACTAGCGTCCCTGGGGACCATAGGCTACTATAGCTGTTGCTAGGCCTTTAGAACGTCTTCCTTTCATGCTCACTTCGCTTCCTACCAAGTTTATACTCTGACCGATGATTCATTGTCCTTTTCTTCATCTTCTTGCTCTAGTTGTTTCCTTGGGCGTTGATCTTGCACCCTCCATAACCCCCAGAAAAAGACTTACGCCCCTTCGGGAACCACTGCTCTAACAGAGCTCTTCGGCTGTCCCTAAAGCTGTTTTACTGGGTCCGCTGAATGTTCTGTAGGGTATGGCTAGTTCGATTCGTCAATCTTATGTAGCGTAGAGTGCGCTAAGGAACAAACTTTATTGGACCCCATTGCTTATCTTAGCACTGGCTCCACTTTCGAGGCATTTTTCCTACCCATCTTTTCACTTTCATGTTAATGCTAGGTCTAGTTTGTTCTGTTCTTCCTTTCTTCTCCTGCATCACCTGTACAATCATCACAGAAGTGTTAGGGGTGAAAATTGTACAGGTGGAAAGAGTGCGGTGACAGTTGTATAGAGGGTCCAATATAATTGCTCATTAACCTAACCTAACTTTACCTGACTTAACCAGCCTTACCTAACTTAACCCAGCCTTACCTAACTTAACCCAGCCTTACCTAACTTAACCCAGCCTTAACTAACTTAACCCAGCCTTACCTAACTTAACCCAGCCTTACCTAACCTAACCCAGCCTTACCTAACCTAGCCTTACCTAACCTAACTTAGCCTTACCTAACCTAGCTAGCCTTACCCAACCTAGCCTTACCTAACCTAGCTTTACCTAACCTAACCTAGCCTTACCTAACCTAGCCTCACGTAAAATAGCCTTACCTAACCCAACCCAACCTAACCTAACCTAACTTTACCCAACCTTACCTAGCCCAGAAAAACCTAATCGAATCTTTTCGGTTTCGTGGCATGCAGAAATGTTTTTACGATACTTCCGTCAGTAATACAGTTTTAGGGCTGATTACAAATATGGTATTTATTTAAAAAAAATAAATAAAGAAAGCTGCAAAATAAACATATATAGTTAAGAATTAGTTTATTAAGAGGACATGATAACAAAACGTGATTAGTTAATTGAAACAGGATGATGTCAAATATATTTTTTAGCAAATCGTCATATCTGAAGCATTAGGTTATGTCATCGTATAATAATTTCTCTGCAACATAAATGTTATATTCGTTCTAAGCACAAAAAAACTTGTTAATGACATTCACAAACCCAAAATTTTGTAACGAAACTCTTCATACTACGAAACCGAAAAGATCCACCTAACCTTACCTCACCTAACCTAACTTTACTTCTTTGCCTAATTCATCTCAACCTAAATTAATTTAACCTAACCTGAACTAACCTAACCTAACCTTTCCTAATATACTGGGGTGATTGTACAGGTGGGATTTTGGGGTGACAATTATTGTACAGGAGATCCCTTCTCCAGACTCTGCTGCTTGGATCATAATTGCCCAGTTCTCTGTTCCCCGTTCGTTTTTTAATACTACGTGTGAGTTACCCTTTCCGCTTTCAAAATAGCTATATCGTTGTTTCCAATGGAAGGATCAAACCGACGCATTACCTACTCAATACTTTACCGTTTCATTGTGCTATACTAACACTGTTTTGCTGGTAAGTATACTGCTGCGATTATGAATCACCGTTAGGATTTACTTCAAGAAAGTGCCAAGCGTGAAATCTACTTAAAGGGATTCTCCGGAAACTGAGCCCGGTCAATTTCACTTTGGCAAGCATAGCCATCTTTTTTCCTGAAATACAAAAATTATCATGGCGACTCGATAAGTAGCTTTATTAATTTGATGTTTTGTTGATTCGACTTCCACTCATTCCAAAGACTTGTCTACCATCCAGTTTCTGGGCTTATCAGTTTTGAGCAAATTTCATGGTCTTCACTCGTAGAGATATTGTGTTTTATTATACTACCGGGCGGACCGGTAGTATATCTTAATTGAATAAAATATATTGTTTGGCAACGTTGATGCATATCATCCGAAAGCCTGGTAATATGACATTGAAGATAGTTTTCTGTTGTTCTCGTCTGCAGTAAAATTACTTCCCAATGAGATACACTTATGAAGATGTCTGCACTTCTTGCGTGAAACAAAGTGAGTTTGAGTACAGTGACAGATCTGGTCAGGGTGTCCCGTGCAATCGTCTACGCCATCCAGAACCGCGTGGATGACGGTGAGGGCGTGAACAGACGTACTGGCAAGGGCTTAAAATGGGTTGCAGCTGGTTAGGTGATCATCATCTCAGATGAGAGGACTTAGAAAGTGAACCTGGTAAGAAAATGAAACAAACAAAAAAAAAATATTATTATCTCGTATACAGGGTACAATGGATACACCTATCGAGGTTTTCTTTGTTCCTTAATTATAGAATTTTGAAGATCCAGTTGTGTGAAGAACAGGAGAAGCAGTCCGTGCTGAGAGTCAATTTAGCATCCCTCATCGTGCATCGCCTGGCCTCTCGATGCTGGAGTGCTCCACGCAGTGTAAATCCGTAGTGTGCCGTCCGGGGAATCGAACCCGGGCCTCCGTTGATGCGATGCCGAACCGTTGTCACTTCACCACCGAGAGGTGAAACGACTGCTACTTGTCTCTCGGTAAGGTGAAAGAAAATGCCCGCACTCGGTCAACAACGAAGCAGCCAGCATTCGTTATGTCGCTCGGTTTCTTTGCATTAAATGGCCCCGTGATGCTTCCGATCTGGTTCCCCACCGGGTACCGACTAACAGTCAGAGACTACGAGAAAAATTAATCAACGTGCTGGACCTTGGATCAGTAATGCATTTGATGTGTCATCCATGGACCTGCTGTGCTTCAACAAGATCGTGCCCCAGTACACACATGCAAGCGCATGCAGGACTTTATGCACGAGTAAAATTTTTTATTCTAACTGAAGGACATGTGGCCGCCATACTCACCAAATGTGAATCTACTGGACTACGCTCTCTAGCCGTACATTGAGGCCAAGGCCTGTCGCGTTCGCCACCCAAACTTCATCGCCCTGACAGCGCTCGTCGGCCAGGAGTGGATGGCCACGAACACGCACTACTTTGGCAAAACCTGCAAATTCTTCAGGTGCCATCTCGAGACCATCACCGCTGTGGATGGCAGTTATATTGAGCAGAAATAAAGTTAAAACCGCTTTCCATTGTCTGAAGATTTTGTCTACTTTGGTCAAGGAGTTTGAGGTACCTAGGGCAGTAGTTAAGTATGGGATTTGGTTTGTTTTTTCGGCCCACCCAGGATATTAGAGTACCGCAACGTAATTCGACTCGAAACTTCATATAGTTACAGTTCATAACAATTATTGTAAGCGCTGCTTAGTCGTGCTAAACTAATGTGTGAGTTACATACATCCAAGACTAGTGCTTTTTCATAGATTATTAAATTAATGCGAGTTAACTACAACCTTGCCCAGACGATTGTAAGCACAACTAGTTCGCATCAGCTGAAGTAGAAACCGCGTAGGCATCAGTTGTGACGTAGTTTTTCCGCTGCTGTCGAGAAGCATGACGACCACAACTCTCTCACAAAACAAACGCAACAACTGATCGGCCAAGGAGGCGAGGAACAAGGACGCATACGCTGCAATGCGACAGTAACCAGCGATATGCAAGTAACAGTCGATATTCAACGACTCCCATTGCTAAAGGCGTTATCAGTAAAAGATTGAAAACCAAACATAAACTCTCAAACAACTGTATCCTGCCACACTCGCGATCTTCACGGAGAACCCGGAAACTAGCAGCACAGTATATATACTCTTCGGTTTCCCACTCACAAACAATACAGGCAGCAGCCAATCAGCTTTCAGCACCGACATAATGGTACGCCAAGATATCAATATCATGCAGAAGTAGTCACTTGACATAACCTGTGCACGCTCCTCTGCACTGACATCACTTTTCAGTGGATTTGTCTCTTCACCTAATTCTCAGTCAGAAATGATCGAAACGCGCAGTAAAATCTTTAACCTCACTGCTTCGAGTTTCAACTTCAGCCAGCTCATCCACTATACAGGACATTCGATAATTTTTAAATTTGTCTCTAAGAAAAGTGAATAAATAATTTTAACGAAAAAAATGGAGTAATTTTTAAACAGAAATAGACAATAGAACTTTCTACTATTCGCCATCTTAATTCACGCACTTCCTACTCCATGCATAACTCTTTGTCTGGTATATTCACGGTAGCAGCAGGCCTTGCGTGCTGCACAGTTGTACTGAAGGTACAAGGAACAACCTCCGAACCTGAAGAGCGAGTTTTGTGGCGCCCGGTGCGCTGAGTCTACAAATTTGCTTGCTGTGCACAGCTACCGTGAAGGCACTTACTTTGCCCTAAAAGAGAAGGTAGGGGGATTGGCGCGGGTCGTTGAACCTTCCGCTGTTACGCAATAGTTTTCAATGACCCGTGGTTGGCTGCCTCTGCACTTATTCCTCTGGAGTCAGTTGACCTATAACTGCAGCACGAAACACTGCGTGTGGGTTTCCCAGAGTAGGGTGTAGTCAAAGTTGACTTTACCTTTACTTCCTTTCACCTTTCTACTCCAACTAATGTTATGTTTTTCCTCTTCTTTCGCGACTTGCTGTTCCCAGACGCCTTGACTAGTCCCCAGCAACTATCGACCAATCAGTCTTACATCGGTCGTCAGCAAAACCATCGAACGCCTATTGAAAAAGCGCATCACTGATCACCTGAGGATGCAGCATCTCATAGCAGACACT
>LQNS02278170.1:16581629-16608363 GCA_001587735.2 Parhyale hawaiensis | reverse complement strand
ACATTCTACTAACATAATGGCAATAGCTCATAGAGGACCGGGGTGTAAGTCCCGGTGTCTTTTTGGGAATGGGCCTTTTGGTTCGTCTACTGCCGCCTATCTAATCTAATCTAATCTAATCCGTAGGCACCACGGTCCACGTTTCTCTTGGCAGTCTTTATGTCCCTTTTCTCTCCCTCTCATAGGATCATAGTGTCCTCCGAGAGTAGGGAAGCGTAAACTACTAGCAGCATCTTGCTTCTCGATTCTTCCTCATATTTTTCGCAGTCGTGCAGTTCTTGATTTGTTTCTTATTAAAGAAATAGTGCTACGCGAAACAATGGCGTTAGAAGTCGCCGGTAATCCGCCGTTCACGGTTGTTAGTTCAGCCTGTATAATTCGTGTTTAGTTAATAATGAGAGTGACCAGTTATTAGTGGAGGGAAACACAATGCGCATCTAAAATAAAAAAAAAAATACTACTGAATCTACTAAATTATACGTTCTAAAGCAATTTACTCATGCAAAGAGAAAGATGAAAATTAGCGAGATAGCAACTTACAGCAACGGTGCAATGCATTTAAAATAATAATAAAGGTGAAATAAAAGCTCCTTCATATGCATGTGTGTGTGTTTCATCAGAAATCGTCAAAAATATTTCCCGTCGGCTCCATTCAGTCATTCATAAGCTGCAAACACTGCTATTCAATTGAATACAAGCAAAGTGGGAGAAATAGAGGTGTTCCTTTGGATAAAAATATGGTAGCAAATAATGCAAATGTACTCGTAGTTCGTAATTTTCGCTGTTTTCTACTGTTCACATCACTCGTGGAACCTATCTTACGTAATGTGGGAAGTTCTACTGTACATGGATCGATAAATAAGACACGGTAATACCGCACTAAATTTTATTTTTATTATTATTATTTTGTTATGAGGAACATGCGGAAGTACCAGCGAGCAGAACAGTCTTTATCTCTATGTGTTGATGATAATGATTATTATACAGGCTACAAAGTTTGCAGTGGTATTATCGTGTCATTTATATATCGATTAGAACATCAAGGAAGCACAGCTGTAAAGGTCACAGGCACGTGCAGCCGCTGCAAGCAGTGGCAGCACGATAACCTGTGTTTTTTTAATATCTTTCTCATTTCTGTTAATTATTTACTGTTCTTAGTCTTTCGTCACAAACTTGCGGAAGCTTCTGCTTTTCAAAATGTCAACCAAGAAGCGCCCTCATTTTTTTCATGGTTGTACATAAAGGGAGTAATTTTTTCGCCTGCTGAGAAGTATTGGCATTTTTTTTTCACTGCATGGCACGAGTCTAACATAGATGATATGTTGGGCACGGCAGACACTTGTCTGCATCACTAGTCAGGCAGGACGAGGCATCCATGCAATCCATGGATCATGGGGGCACGGCAGGCTCTAGTCTGCATTTGAAACGATCACAAAATACCAAGGCAATCCTGAGATCGTGGATCTGTTAGGCCCTCGTCTGCGCAGCAGGAGTGGTTGAGCTGCCAAGGCAATCCTGAGATCATGGATCTTTTTGGCCCTCGTCTGCTCAGCAGGAGGATAGGAGCTGCTAATAAAGTCGTAAGATCGTGGGCAGCGCAGGCCCTCGTCTGCACGCTAAGATCACACGAGCTACTAGAGTAAACCTTATACTGTAGGCACGGCAGGCTCTCGTCTCCTCAAATCGTAACACATGAAATATGCAAGACAATCGACCCACCCTCCTCACCTGTAGGAATTCCTATGCAATAGGAAAGCTTGCAATGACAGGGTCGCCTCGAGACACTTTAGTCAATAACGTTATTGGTGTATCGAATTCCAATAGGACATACATTGGTAAAAACGGTTCTGAGTATCTTGTAAGAACTCGAAGAGCAGTTTTTGTAGAATGTCAAGAGTGGTTTGCCTTTTACCTCTTTTAAAACGTACTGTGCAGTGTTGGGTCTGTTGCATGCTAGTTTTACTGTAATCATTTAAGCGCTGAGGCTACAGTGCAATGCTGAGGCTACAATGCCGATTCCGATATTCAAGGTTAGTAAGAAAAGGGAATTATTAAAATATTCCAATTCTTGTCAATAAATAAAATTGGTAAGGAACCCTCGCCAGTCAACAGAAGCAGGAAAACCTATAGCTGCACGTTTTTACTCCATTCATATGTGTTTCAAATAGTTAAGATTTAAACTCGTTGCTATTGGGAAAGCTAAAACTTTGGATGACAGAAATAAATCGGGATTAGTTTCTATTTTGTGCACAAGACAGCTATGTGCTTAATCAAGGCATAAATATTATGTCCGCATGAACCTATATATTGATGTTGGAAGTACTAGTGTGTCCCTTGCAATAGATACTACAGAGAGATAAAAGAAACCTGCAGCTTACAAAACATTCAAGTTTTGGAATTTCCTTTGATGTGAAAAAGTAATTTTGGAAAAGTGTCAATTTGCCCCCAAGCCCCATAGAATGTAATTTTCGCTTATTGTATATTTATGGTTTCATTCAAGTTTCGCCAGGTTTTATCATCTGATACAACATAGAATTGCCCAAATGTTTAGGTTATGCAAATAGGTTCGCTTATTCTGCCTTATGGGGGGAGGGGGGAAAGGCACGTTCCACTGGGTGCCGAAATTAAATTTCCGAAGCTTGACGTATCTGAAATTTCAGACAGAAGCTCTGGATTTGTCGTTCTTAATCATGTTGGAGATATTACTGTTGCAAGTGTTAGTAGTGTATAAAGCCGCGAATCCGTTGTTTTTGAGGGTAGGTTCCCCTCGCGCCGCCGGGTCATCGTGCCGCCCCTTCCAGTTTCCCAGGCCCCGCCCACTTCCGGTTTGCGCCCCCCCCTGACCCCCGCAAAACCGGTAGTGCATTGGCCGTTATAAACCGGAAGCTCACGCGCGAGGGGAGCCGCGAGGGTAGGTTACCCTCAAAAACGGGTAATTCGCTGCTTTATACACTACTAGTGTTGTTAAAAATGATGCGGAACTAGCTAAAAACTCCATTTTACGGATCAAGTTTGAGTTTCCCGAAGTCTCCAGGGTAACAGATTAAGGGTCAATGCCTGAAACTCAATTTTTGAAAAAGAATAGAATTCAGTGCGCCTGCTTAAAGTTTCCAATAAGTCAAGCCTCGAAGGCATAATCTTAGCGCCCGATCGAACATGCCTGAGCTAGAAGTCCACAGAGCTTTGGGAAGCTTTTGTTCCAAGCCGAGTTTGCTCCGCTTCCTTTGTGCTACTGCTTTCTCCAATTGAATTTAATGTTTTTATTCGTCTGTTATCTGCGCCCTGCTGTCCCTGCGTGAGCGGTTCCTTGTGCTACTTGGTATGTTATATTGTCCCCTAGCTGTCCCTTACTGTAGAAAGATCGCAGTGGAGGTGGCTAGGAAGATTTAATCCAGTGCCGTAAAAAATTGTAGAGTAAAGGTAAGGTATAGATTCTAGTATATAGTTTCAATTTCGGACTAATTTCTCGATTTAGGTCAAGTTTTCCACGAGTATACTCGTCAAAAACTGCAAAGTAATATTGGGTGAAACCGTGTAGATACGCTGGATCGATGCTTGGTAAGAGGTTTATTAATTGGCTGTTACGTATATTTCAGTGGCTAGAAGTTGCACTTGCTTGAATAGGCAACAAGCTAATTTTCTTCTTCTTCTTTTAACACCATCTTATCCAGGCAGTGCTACTGCACATTATGCTTTTTTTACTCGTCGGAATACAGCATGAAAAGAATCCATTTAGCAAGATAACACAGGCTGTCCATTTTTTATCAGCAGTAAAACATCAATATGCTTACGAGGAATAAGGGCTTACTTTATGCCCTGCCGAGTGTCAACTTTCATTATTATTACTATTATTATTATCTAAACTAAACGCTTGAGCCCTCACCGACAGGTAGTACAACCCAAATGAAGGAAGCGTTTTGCTACACCGGGAAGCCTGAAACGCTGCTAAAGCAAATCCAACAAAAAGCCGGTAACAGTTAACTATACGCCTACAAGCCAATACATGCCCAATACGACCGTAAGCCGATGCCGGCAATGAATTCCAAACCTTAACCGACCAGGGCACGAAGCTCCGACTGAACTGACCATATAGTTACACCTCAAATATTGTTGTCACTACTATGAGATCCTGATTTGGCCCGTAGACTTAGGGTTAAAGCAATGATTCCCAACCTTCGATTCTCGACGCAGCGCCAGTGAAAGCAACTTCGAAACCCAGGATCCGAGCTCCTGCCGTAGAAATGGCCTCAGATAAGGCGTCTTTGTGTGGCCACGCTCGTGATGAGCATCACCGTGATCATGTTCATCGTGATCACTGAAAAGCGCAAGAACGATCAACGATTTTGTAAACACACCAGAGACGCAACGTCAATTTTCGAAAAAATATATTTTTATTGTAATTCTACGGAAAATGGTAAGGAATGGATTTCTTATGGGCCTTTAAATATTTTGAAGCCAATGCATAACTGAACTAGCAGTATTTAAAGAATTTAGAACTTACACAGGCATAAAATTAAAGAAACTACTATTTTGGAAGTCAATATTACAAACAATCATCATAACATTATTCAATTTATCCGTAAATATAAGGAAACATCACAACCATGCATTTCAAATTTAGAATTTTTACTCGTCCAACGGCTGGAATCACTCTTTGATTACGCATAATTAGCCTGAGGAGGAAATAACGCTGCGATCAAGTCTCACCACTGATCACGGTTGATTGCTGTCAGAATCACGTCAAAACGCGGTCACAAAAACGCGCGAATCATGCGCCATCAGGGGGAATCATCCGCGCGGTGGTCACAAAAAGACGCCTCTATTAGATTGAGCCTGATTGGGTTCAGAATATTTCTGTAAATCTGTCGCGCGTTAAGCGTAATGTTACTTAGTAGTTATAAGATATAAAAGGTACAATCAAAAGCATTGCATAATACGGCCCAGGTATAATTAATTACTCGTGTAATATCACTGCTATTTCAAGCATTTAATCTTCACATTTTCTTCTCCTGAAAAATGTTTACTCGCCTTGAAAGATTATTTGTACCAAATTGTTGCTATCTTATACTACAGTCAATAGTTTTTCGATGGCAAAAAGGGTCATTAGGAGTAACTATGTGAACAATTATTTGTTTTTTCTAAGTATAAAAAATTGCAAGTGCTCACTATATCGTGCATTTTCCCTTTACGACATAGAGAAGTTATTTCTTTATCCCCAATGCGGTAAATAATATGAAATATTATCCTACCGAGGTAGAAGCTTCAAACGTTGTGTACCAGTTACAGGTCTGTGCGTGCATGAACAAACAAGGCGTCCGTGGGTGCATATTCACCCCCATTGGGAATCATTGCCTTAATGGGTTAACTACAAACACTCCTTTGCCGTCGCAACACCGTCAGCTGTAATGGAACGCACTCCCATGTCATTCCAGCATTGTCCATTCCAGTACTAATTGGCGCCAAGTTAATCGAAGTGCCACGTTCCATTAACACCGCGTCCAGTTCTCGATGCAACACCCTCTTCTTTTGTAAATTGACGTTATCAGGCGTTCATTTGCCGCATGACAGCTGCCGAGAACGACAAAGTCAAGCAGAAGACGGATGCGGGGGGCATGCAAAAGAAAGAACGATGATGACTCCTGGCGTGTTCATCCGCAGTGGCATTTCTGAAGTTATTTGTTCTCTGTGCGTCAAAGGTTCATGGGTATTTAATCAGAATCTTTGCCCTATAAGGACTAAATAGAACGTGGATTGCGCGTTGGACTACCATTGTTTGAAGCGTCAAATATTTTGACGTGCGCTAGTCTCCATTGCATCATCCTCGCAGAATTCAGAGTTGTGCCGGCAGTTAAGCTGTAAATCCGCTTCTGAGGCTGCCATAAACTACTTGACATTGAATTTCCTCCATACTGGTTAAAGGTAGAGTCAACTTGATCGCACCCACAGCCTCAACTGGGAAACCCACACGCACTGGTTTGTGCTGCGGATATAGGCCCACTGGCACCAGAGGAGTAAGTGCGCCTGCAGCAGACCACACGTCATCAAGAACTATGGCGCCAATTTGACGGAAGGTTCAACGACCTGCACCTGCTACCCCCATCATCTCTGAGAAAGGTAAGTGCCCCACGGCCGCTTTGTACGCCCACCACTGCTGCGTCAGCACACTTAGATCAGCAATGAGCTCGCATACCTGGGTTGGCCTCGAATCTGCGATGCACAGTTTGTGAACTCAGAACGTAAGGGTGCTGGTAATTTGGGTATAATTTAATGAACGCTGATGTCGTAGGGGATTATTTATGGCTTAGTACGTTCATCGCCAACTGACTTTTTTTCCTTTGCAGTATTTGCAGAAGTCTTTGAAAATATTTTGCACTTATCCGTCAAGAGGATATCAATTTCTAAAAAGTGCATGGGAATTATTTCCTTCACAAACCGGCTACTACCCAGCCCACAGGGATATATTCTGGCGGGCCCTACCCCACCCCTGCCAAAATATATATAGGCATCACACACCCAGTGGCTGGTGCCTTCTCCGCAGGGGATGTTACACCTAGCCGCAGTTCCTGCTGCGAAGGTTAGTTTGTGAGGTTAGATAGGATCTCTACATTTCCTTTTCTGCTCCGCGAGGTAGCCGCCAAATGGTGGTAAGCGATCCATCCCATGGGACTCCTACCGGCTCCCGTGTGGGGGACACGAAAGGGACCATCCGCACGGGTGTTTCTTTCTGCGCCCTTCTCTTGTCTTCTTTTTTCGTCTGTTGGAGATACTTTGAATTTTTTTTTTCGCCAGTATTATCGCATTCGGCCGGTTGAGACTTACCGGAATAAATGCCGAGATAAAACATTCATATACTCTTTAAAAGACTTTAAAGCAAAGAAAAGAGTTAATAAAATCATCATGTAATGATTGAAAGCGTTTCAGAGTCTAGTTCAGCTCCTTCAGTTCGAATCTCGAAGTAGGATATGCTTCATTTGCCGATGCGGCATAATATAATAAACTGAGTCTCACCGGATGGCGTGGATGCGGTTGTAAAATCAAGAACCAATATAATAATAAAAAAAACGAATACTGAAGCGTTATACCAGCTAATGCAGCATAGTCCAAATAAGTATTAGATTATGGTGAATGTAGGTAGAGTATGGGTGGCCTCAGTGAACATGTTAACTATGATATAGGATATACTAGAGCAAAATTTTGGTGGAGTTATGGGCGGCCTCAAAGAACATGTTGTTTAAAATATAGGAAGTAGCCACTATGTAAAAGGCTAGGTAAGGTTGGGGGGGGGGAGGTCCAAGTGAAACAATTAAACTATAGGAAATTACTGGGTAAAAATGCAGGTATAGTTGTCGGAGGCTCAGTGAACGTGTTAACTAAAACTATATAGAGAAGCACTCAGAGAGCGCATACTTCCGCTTGGCCATTTGCTTCTTTCTGGCATTTCAAACAGTTGCTCAAACGGCATGATGATAACGGTTGGGGTCACATTACGAAAAAAAAAACAGTTGAACGGAATTTCACCACAAGCCACCGACAACTCCTATAACGTACCTAACGTTCCATGTAAATTTCATAAAAATTTATCCATAACTTTTTGAGTTACAGTATCTTGGTGACTGACAGACACACAAAGAGACAGGCAAACTCCGGCAAAGACCTTACCTCTTTGCCCTAGGTACTTACTCCGTAAAATAATATGCAGGTAGAGTTATGGGCGGCCCAAATGAACGTGTTTACGAAAGCATAGGGAATTACTCCGTAAACAGTTAGAGAAAACGTATTGTCAAACACACAATCGAACTAATCGATCATCACCAAACTTTGGTCATGTGTGCCTTTTAGCATTGCTAACAATTCTTACAAATTTCATGAAAATCTGTTCGTAACCTTATAGGTTATTTGCTGAAAAACATATCAAATATAGAGATAAACGGAAGATCAAATCATCACAGAAATTTGCTCTACGTGACATTTCTAACAGCACATGCATTTTTTATGTAAATTCGTGAATAACTCTTCGAGTTACGTTCCCGAGAAAGAATACAGAGGCAGACAAACAAACGGTTGAGAGGATCTTCAACAAAAGTTAACCGTTTGCTCCCTTAGCAGGCCTATTTTGCAAATAGGCCCTGAAAATTTCGTAAAGATCGGTTCATTCATGTTTTTCAGAGTTATTTTGGTGACAGACGCATAGACAAGCACATAAACTCGACTAAAACGTAACCTCCTTGGCGAAGGGAAGAAAAGCAGTCATATATAGCAGCAACGATTGTTAACATTTTATTTAGGATTCCTAAATCGGTAAAAAAAACTGTTCAAGCAAAGAAAAGGAAGAGACATAACATATTAGGTTGGAACCTTAGTTCATGTTTAGCATTTTAGAACGTTGAAGCCGGCAAGAATTTAGGTTCCAACCTAATACTATACCAAGATAAATTAGAACCCAAGCTCGAGGGCGTTTCCACACAGGATCAACGTGCCTGTCATCACAAGTCAGGAAAGAAGAGGAAAAATATAATAAAGTGTCGAAAGCAGGAGTACAAAAGTGGAAGGAAGCATCGTGGGCATGAAAGACAGGCGTCCCGAAGGCCTAACTGATGGCTAAGATAACCTGCACCAGTGCACAATCCCCCCTGGGGGCGCTGCTCCCCATAACTTAGGATGCACGAACCTAATTAACCTAACCCTATTGGCCTATCCTATGCCCCCTGAGGGTATTGTAAGATGGTGTTGGTAAGGAAGCACGCACAATTTTATACCTATCGGTGAGTAACCGACTAGATATCTACTTGTTAAAATATCAAACAGGATGAAAGTGATGTTAAATTACAAGTGTTGAACTCAGTTTATAAAACATTTGTTGCTAAAAATAAAGGGAACGCTGTAGTCAGCCAATTAAAATGTTAGATTGGTTTAAACAGAAGTTACATACAAAATATTTCCTGCCATCTAAAGGGTATCTTAAAAATCTGCTAAAAATAAACGGAATGGCTCCTTTGCGCTGTTTACAACACAATTTATAGTGTAAATTACTTGTTATATGTACATTAATCAAGTTGGAATAGCTCGAGGATTCTGTTCTTGCATTCTTCTTGTTTATCTAGACAGGGTTTCAGCTCCTTGATGAAGGGAGCTTCGAGGAGCAAAAGGTTCTGTTTGTGGCGGGTCTCCAGATTAGGGTAACCGATTAAAGGCTGCTTTTGGGTGATTCCCACTGCCCCTCAGGGGGCACAGGATGAGCCATAAGGTTAGGCTAGTAACTGTAGGTTCGACTATACCAGGTTATGGGAAGCAGTGCCCCCAGGGATTTTTAGAAGGTTACCTTAGCCATTAGCGAGGCCCACGGGACGTCTATCTTTTGTTAACGGTATCAAAACTATTTACAGTGCCCACTCTACTTCCTGCCGATTTAAATCTCCTACTGATGTTACTTTCATTGCCGTTAGCTAGACCTTTGGGACGTCTGTCGTTCGTGCCACCTCTTCCTCTCCTTTCCCGAATTCCTGTTCCCATGCGCCTTGATCCTGTGTGGGAACCCCCTCGTGCACGGGTTCGACGTTTACTATCGTCATACTACAGTATGTTACCTTTGATTATACAATTACAATTTTCGACTTATTTTTCAAGATAAGTGTCAAACATTTAAAATATTAATTGTAAGTTAGTGCACAGGTAAGTTGTAACTATAAGACAATTAAAAAAAAATTAAACAGAACCATTTCCTTCGTTTTGGCAACATTTGCTTATCGCACGGGGTTCTGCCGTTACGCTAGATTATGCAACATCACTCTCTAGTCAACAGGGGCAAGAAAAGCGGTCTAACCAGTGAACAAAATATCACAGTGATCTCGTTATTGGCTTCTGTTGTGACAACACTAGTAGTTTCCAAGGAATTACAGCGTAATACCGAACAATTAGAGCTTATGGAATTGAAGGTAAGGTCAACCGGAAAACTCCGGATAGAGTTTCTACAAGGAAATTGACTGTTCGGGATATGCGATATTTGAAAGATTCTATGGCTAGAAAACAACTTTCTATAAGAAAGGCGATATTTGAAGACGCTAGAGCCCCAATACTAAGCAGAAAGACAAGATGTGAGGTTCTGCAGAAGCTAGGGACAGTGAAAAAGACAATTAAACGAGCATTTCTAACAAAAACTCATAAAGAAAATAGGGTCAAATGGGCTGAAGAGAACATGAAAACTGATTTTTCCAATGTCATATTCACTGACGAATGCAGAGTCACTCTTTATGGTCCAGATGGATGGGAGTCTGGATGGGTCCTCCATGACCGACCTCATCAGACTCGGCTTATGCGTCAGCAAGGTGGTGGAGGTGTAAGGTTTTGGGCCGGGATAGTAGGTGACATCTTTATTGGTCCATTTGAAGTGGCAGAAGGAGTTAAACTGAATGCAGAAATGTACTGTCAGTTTTCTGAATCCGACTTGATTCCATGGCTTGATGAGCAGACTATCGCACGCAGATCCAAATTGGTATTTCAGCACGATAACGATCCCTCACACAGAGCAGGGTACACTGCTAACTGGCTTGCGGATGGAGGATTTAAATTAAAAAGGATTATGACCTGGCCAGCGAATAACCCGATTTAAATCCCATTGAGAACCTCTGGACAATGATCAAGAGGAAGGTCTATGATGGTGGTCGGCAGTTTTCGAGCAAAGTAATAAGCCTGTGGAATGCAGTAAAAACAGCTACAGATTCTATTCCACCATCTGAAATATCAAACCTGACACAGTTTGTTGATAATTGCCTTATAAAAATCATGAAATGGAGGTTGCCATGTTCAAAATTAACTTATGTTTACCACTATTGAACACTTATTTCAGTGGTTACTGAATTGTTTTGGTTATGATTTCTTGGTTTTGGACGTTTAATTAAAATATTCCTGTTCACGTGTACTTATTTTATATATGTGACGTTTTTATTAACATATTGCATAATCTGAGGTAACAGTAAAAAACTCGTAAATAAGCAAATTGTATGATAAACTTAGCATGGCTAAATATTTATTTTACAATTGCTGTTTATATTTGCAACATAGCCATACATTTAGTTAATATTGATATTTTAGAGCTAGACACTTATCCTGAAAAATAAAGTAAAATAATTTTATTTGCATAATCAAAGGTAACATACCATACATGTCCCTTCTTTCGTCCTCTGTGATATTGTCTTCAAGCGGAAACGGACTCTTAAACCATTGACTATAACTTACAAACATGTTAACATTTTCGGTGGTATTGCTCTCAGACTTTATTTTTGTTCCCAGGAATTTGCGCACTTCTTGATCGCTGATGTGGCTCTCAGGGGCATATTGTGGCGGGCCCTTTCCCTGCACAATATGTATGGGCATCACGCACCCAAGGGTCCCGAGTGCCTTCCCCGCTGGGGATGTAGCATCTGGCCGCAGTTCCTGCTGACGAGGTTAGTTTTGTGAAATTAGGTTGGCTCTCAATACTTCCCCCCTCTGTTTCGGGAGGTGGGCCGCTGATCGAGGTGGCCTACCTATTCCCGCTAAACTTGTACTTTCTTGTATTTCGTTTCCTTCCCTTGCGCGGCGTATCTGGGCGCAAGCGTTCAGCCCTGCCCGGGGTTGGAGATGCACAATTTGCGCCTTTTTCCTACCAGTAGCGCAGTGACCATTTAGAATCTGAGACCTACCGTCAGAAAAGTCGAGACAAAAATCATTGATAATTTGAAACGAGACGGACTTCGCGCCCTAGTGGCGCACGAGCCTGTGTTAAACCACAGGAGTAATTCGACGTAATATAGACATTGAGTCCCTGATGCGCTAGTTATCAGCCGCGAACGAAGGGAGAGAGATGATGTTTTTGTTAAAAAATTAAGTATATGTGTTTGAATATGTAGTCTGTCCACCCAATAAGTGGTCGAAGGATTAAATTAGATAGGCAGCAGTAGACGAACCAATAGGCCCATTCCCAAAGAGACACCGGAACTTAAGCCCCGGCCCTCTATGAGCTATTGCCATTACGTTAGCAAGATATAGAGGACTGGAGAAACAAGAATATAAAGGGGGTGGGCAGAATCTCTACCAAAGAGACGATCATGAAAGTACGCAAGCACGATCAAGAGCCGCTGATATGCGGAGCTTGGAGATGTCACACTGTGCAGTTGGAGAGGGAGAGAGATGAAGACGGATTAAGGTGGCCTCGGAAGCTTTGGCCGTTAAGAGTTTGCGACTCCTGGAGTAGGAGTTTTTAGCTGTGGAGGATGTCTCTCCCAATGTATGTCGAGACGATTTTTAAACGCGATAACTGACTCAGGATGGGAGTCTATTCCAAATGCTGACTATGAAATACGGAAAGAAATGCTGACTTAAGGTCGTTCTTCAAGCTTTATGCTTGAGTTTTTGACCGCTATTTTGCAAGCGATCATTGAGGTCTCTTTCAAAGAGCCCCGTTGTAGGTACGTCCTTAAAGCCATTCAAAACTTGAATGTTTCTATTAGTTGCCCCCTAAGTCGCCTTTGCTCGAGAGAAATCAGACCTAGTTCCTTTAGGCGACATTCATATGGCTTGTTTCGCAGCTGAGGTATCAATTTCGTTCCTTCGCGTTGGACTCTTTCCATGTTATCGATATCTTTGCACAGATGTGGCGACCAGAGTTGAACCGCAAATTCTAAGTGTGGCCGCACTAATGCCTTGTACAAGGGAACGGTGATGTCCTTGGACTTATATTCAAAATTTCGGGTGATGAATCAGAGTACTCTGCTTGCCATTTTCACACTCTTGTCAACATGCTGACTGTGTTGTAGTTTGTAATAGTGATTCCCAAGTCACGTTGTTGTGTGACAGCAGCCAATACCGTCCCGTTCACTTCCAATGGGGTTGACGGGTTTACCAGCCCTACGTGCATTACTGAGCTTTTGTCGACATTAAGGTTCATCTGCCACGTTGTGCTCCATTCCATGAGGTGGTCAAGGTCTTGTTGGAGTTCTGCTCTTTTTGTGGCAGAATGACATAGTTTAGTATCATCCGCAAATTTACTGATTTTACTACGGATGTTAAGATCGAGATCATTGATGTAAATTTAGAACAGAAGCGGGCCAAGCACGCTACCTTGTGGGACCCCTGATGATATCCGCGTTCAGGCGCTCGTCTCTCCTTCAAGCTTCACTCGCTGCTGCCGACCCATAAGAAATGGCCTGATCCATCGTAAATAGTCTCCCTGGATTCCACGGGCTTCCAGTGTCTTTCATTAGCCGTTGATGGGGGACTTTGTCGAAAGCCTTTGAGCAATAGTCATAATTTGGGGAGTTTGGGGGGTTGACCTAGATGTGACCCATGCCAAAAAAACTAGTCCTAGCTGGCCATCATACATGACAGCGTTGAATTTTCTTCCACCGCGGCAGATCGTCCAGGCATTCTATTTTTCCCCTGTCATTTTTTTTTATAATAGGGAATAGTTTAGCGCCTACATCCACAACGGAGGGAGAAGAAAAATATATAATTATGACGATAGAAACGGGAAACCCCTGCACAATGTCACCCCTGCCAAAAAAAAAAAAACTAGGATTAGCAGGCCACCAAAAATGACAGCGATGAAATTTGCTCCCTCCGCGTGTGATGGTTTTACGCCCCGATGCGTTCTAGTAAAAGTTTATACTACTACTGCACTCTTCCTCCCTCTAAATCACAGTACACTATGCAGACAGGCAGGGAGGTTTAAGCTCGGAATGTAATACATAATTATAGTAAGATCCAACGGGACGAAACCAATACACCTGCCTTAAATTCGGATAGTTCATTCTATTTGGCTGTGCTCAACTCTTGCAGTCTTTCCATGTCAGTTGATGACACCTTTACTATTGTCTTCCTGAAGTGAGTACGCTTCTTTCCAGCAGGCAGAACATTGTCTGCATGCGTGTAGCCCCTAATAACCACCGGCGCACCCGCCGTGCCTTGCGCGATAGCATGATAATCGCCCTTCATAAAGCAAAGCTAATTAACACGGCGACGCTTAATTAAGCGCTCCAACTATCAATTGGTTCGCATACGCGCTTAGCTCATTGATTATTGCCCTCAGTGAAGCCAGCCAGATGCCATCTGATGCGATGGAACGGGAGTGCAGATATTGCTGCGGGGGCTGAAACTTTCAAACTGACGGACGGGGCATTGGAAATGTGCGGAAAAGAAACATGCTATAGAAATTGAAAGGCAAGAATCTATCACTATCAACGTTAACCAGTTAACGAACTAATCCGAGTGTAGTAAATTCGTCCAGCAGTTTTGTAGTGCTTGGAGGCTATTTTATACCAAATTGAAACGCATCCTTCAGGAAGCATAGGATGGGCCATAGGGTTATGTTAAAATTGGATTCACTGATCTTATGTTATATAGTCCTGACTCTGAGCGGGGATTCGGTGTATATTAAATTTTCTTATTTACAGCTATACCCTGTATTATCCTTGTTCATATGATGAAGACATTGAAAAAAAGTAGGGTAGAACTTTCGCACCTGGTACATTCTGCAAGGGGGGACAAAATTACCGATTATGGACCGATTGTTCTGAATTTGCACCGCATATGTATGCCTGAAAATGATGACCTTTTCTATCGCTACTATTGCACACTTATAGCGCTACAAGTGCTCCTTTTAACCGCTGCTACGGCTCTTTTTTAAGAGCTCCAATGTCCTAGCTCTAACCATAACTATAACTATATAATTGATACGCGTTTAAAAATTAAATATGCTGTTACTGGGTTAAGTATAAATTTTTCGTAGGCATGCCATTATTATTTAAAGTGTCTCGAATACGACGAGCTCGTCTGCCTATCCAACACACTCCACTGTTATTCATTTTTAAAGACATTCAAGATGATGCAGTTCCTACGACAAAGTAATATTTATTTTAGGTAGCTTAGGGTCTAGCGGTAATCAGCTACTGGATATTTCCATCGTTTGAAGCATACCCCGTAGACTCCACGACGTATCACCCGACGGCCGGATGCGCACCTGTGTCCGTTTGAACAGTAGAAAAATGAGGAACCGTTTGAGCTATAATTCGTTTCAAATTTAGAAAAGCATTGGAAGCTCTACGATCGATACGTGCTAAATATATATATATATTTTTTTTGACAGCTAGCCTAATAATTTTTTGTTAATTAATCCCTTGTTGGCCATACAGTGCAGTTTCACGAGAACATAATAAAGCATTCAGAGGGTGAATGTTACACGGGAATTGGCTTGAGTATGTTGTATTGTCTGTCAGGGAATTAGCCGCATTGAGCGCAAAAAGGCGGTTAAGAGCCGGAAAACGCGGTGCATTGTTGACACGTAACTAATAACGCGGCTATTGCTGGTGGTAATGAATGGTTTAGGTGCCTTGTGTTGCCGTAGTGACCGATGGCTCAATATGACGGGCAACTTTAAAACTTCCTGTTACCGAAGTGAAAACAACTTCCATTACACCTACTGCCTCGCTGGTCTGGCTTTCGAGGGATTTTATATTTATCGAAGTTGGTTCCTTTCTTCTGTCTGTCATCATTACTGTGGACACAGAAGCTTAATGTTTCAATGCAGCTAGTAATATAGCCTACTAGAGCACTCTGAGAGTGCATGCCTCCGCCAAGCAAGGCAACGGTAAAGAAAAATTCAATTTGGCGTTGAAACCACGATATTCTTGGTATCAAGTCCAAAATCTAATCACTTGTGCTAATTGATATATTAACATCTTCTGCCATTTACTTGAAGATCCGCTCATACCTTTTTGAGTTATGCTGCTAACAAACAATATGAGAAACATAAATCCAACATACAAACGAACCAACCAATCTGCAGAAGAATTTAATTATTTGCCTTTTAACATTACTAACAATTCTTTTAAATTTCATAAAGATCCATTTAGAAGTTTTTGAGTTATTGCCCTATCAAGTGCAAAATCAAACACAACAACGAAAATACGGAGGAACAAACAGATCATCTCAAAAATTTTGTCATTTACGCTTCGTAATAAACCTAACAACTCGTGTAAATTTCCTGAAAATTCATCAAGAACTTTTTGAGTTATGGCACTGACAAGAATCAGGCAAACAAACAAAGGGATGGACGGATAGTCACCATAAGTTAACCATATGTTCCTCCTAACATACTTAACAATCCCTGTAAATTTCATCCAAATCCGTCCATAACTTTTTGAGTTATCTTGATAACAGACAGACAAATCCGATGAAAACATAACCTCCTTGGCGGAGGTAACTGTGATGAATAAGAATTGTGCATTGTGGAAATTATCTTGAGATTCACTTAGACCAGAAGCTAACTGTATTTTCTTTTCAACTGACGTGGAAATACTGTATATTAGCTGAACCTACACGAAGCATTTTATTTTTGCCTCCGCCAAGGAGGTTGTGTTTTTGTCGGTGTTCCTCTGTCTGTCACCTAGACAACATGTTGTGGACGGACCTTCATGAAATTTATATGGGTTGTTAGGTATATTAGGAGGAATATAGGTTTAATTAAGTTAGGGTGGAGATCCCATCAATCGCTTGTTTCATTTATCTACATGTTCTTCGGCAACATTGCTCGAAAAGTTAACAACAGGTATTCATTAACTTTGCAGGCTGGGTTAGGAATGCTACACAGCAAATGACCAAATTTTATGATAATCTGTTAGTCCGTTGGTCTGTTTATCTCTGTTTTGAGTTTGTCAGTAACATAACCCAATAAGTAAAAACGGATCTTCATGAAAATTACATGAATTGTTAAAATTGTTACGAGTCACATGTGACCATATTTTTGTGAAGATCTGTTGTTCTTTTTGTGTGTTTGACTGTATCTTTCTCGTAATGTTTGTAAGAACATTACTGAAAAAAGTTATAGACGGTTGTTCAAGAAACTTACAGGAGCTGCTTTGCATTCTGAGAGGCATAAGTGACCAAATTCTCGGAATGATAAAAGAGAAATCCTGGTTCAGGACCCATTCGAATTTTCTTTCACATTGCGTTGCATGGCGGAGGTATGCGCACTCGGAGTACAGCTCTAGTCATAGTGCGTTGACGCCGATGAGAACACTCTGAGACATGGATCCTGTGTCTCTGTAAACATAGTGTGTGTTTCCTTCCCTCCACTTTCTTTGAAACGCCGCGGTGTGTTCATGGAGACGCTCGTGCAACTGATGTTAATTCGTTTGTCCGAAGAGTTCATTGAACGAAATAGGGGCTTGAGATTTGTCTTTTGAGCTTGAATTACATTTAATAATGGATACTTCCTGTATTAGGTTTTAAATTCTGTACAGGTTTCAATAAAATTATTATAATTAGATCCATTACTTTTGACAGTGATTGAGCCTGCGCCGTTTAAATTGCTAGCCAAAATAACCGCAGGGGGCAACTTGACGAAAGGAACACACAGCCCGTAGCATGGCACATCTTCGATGTGAATAGTCTACCAGCCACATCTGTAGCTCAACTCAAAACAACCAGTCTCAAAAACAACCGATCAGACATTGAGAGAAAAGGCACTTGGTAGTAGGTTTTGGACACACACACAGTAGACACGAAGCTGTTGCCAATGCAGCAAACTCTTTGGCTTGGCTACAACGGGCTATAATCGTTAGAAAACGATGCAGTTTGTCCTGAGTTTATTTCTGTACACGCATAGAAAAATCTCTAGTTAGTATTAAGGGAGCCAGGTTTTCCTTAGCCCCATCGAGTAACCTCGAATTGTTAACCCTTCAGCATCCAGCTGCCTTTATGGATGAAGTATCGAACTTTTTATTCCTCCAAGAAGTCCAAATTTTATTTGGTCAGGCGAGGATTACCAATTTACCGGACTAGGTAATGGTAATATATTGTTACTTCCACGATGCTATTGATTTGAAAGCACATTTTCGCTGGCTGAAAACGAGTGAACATTAGCCAAAAAGTTATGCCGGTGACCGGATTGCATACATTATTTAGCTCTACTTCTTTTGGCACTCATCACCAAACTGCGTCCTGTTACAGGGCATGTGGCGTCAGTTCGCCGTTGAGGAAATCAGGCAGGAAATCTCCAAATGCAGCCGGTATCCCTTGATCGTCCTTAGGAGGCTCTCAGACTCTCGGCTAATTCTGCCCAGGCATTCGAGAATGACTTCCCCTAGAAATGGAGTTTCAGAATTCCAAGCTTTCTGCCATTTCTGTGATGGAGATAAGCAATGGCTTCCTGTACTCAAACCTGTCCCAGTAGAGTGGGTCTTGCACCACTTGTAACCTGTAACTTAGTGCCGGTTACTGATTTATTCTTGAAATGAAGTTTGGGAACTCCAAGCTTTCCGGATTTCTGCGATTGAGGAAAGCAGAGCGGGAGGTCCTGCTGTTACTATCCGACACTGACAGCGTGAATTCGAGTCTGTTTGCCAGGGCGGCGGACTTTCGTGGCACTTGGCTTGCTGAGTAAGCATTCCATGCCCGGGGCCATTTCGAGGGTCCTGACCCTGACAAGAAATGGAGAGGGGCCGAGGAGGCCACAATTGGTCGCATGAAAGCCTTCCGTCTATGGTGCCATAGCTCTTGATGGTCTGTGATCGACAGCAGCCGTACACTCCTCTGTGGACTCTTGGCATCCCAGTTGGGGAGTGTGGTCCACTTGACTTCACCTGTACCTTACCGTGCTTTACCCCTTAACGAACTTATTCAAGTGTATTCATCCAGCAGCTGTTTAGTCGTTATTACCTCCAAATTGAAGTGATAAAAAAGGAAATTACATCGTTTACGGGTTAAGCCGCAATTGTAGCGCAGGCCTTGCGCCCTTTCCAAGCTGTAATGTTGCCCCGGTTACTGCGGCATTTAACTGCCGTGGGATACTGCGCTCCTGCCGTTTCTTGCACGCCATAGGACCGTGGAGCACGTGCGCCCGCAAGAGATTGATTTATCGAGTGGAAAAGGCTTTTGAAATTTTCAGAGCCCCTTTAACACCTCGATTCTTTTCCGCAGCGTCAAAATATGGCAAGTATTTATAATGGTCCTTGTCGAGATGTGACGGCAGACAAAAAAGTGGATAGCGCA
Organism: Parhyale hawaiensis; assembly: GCA_001587735.2. Classification (NCBI taxonomy): domain Eukaryota; kingdom Metazoa; phylum Arthropoda; class Malacostraca; order Amphipoda; family Hyalidae; genus Parhyale; species Parhyale hawaiensis. The sequence continues at coordinate 16,589,340 of LQNS02278170.1, read as the reverse complement.
TGTGTTATTTTATTCTGCCTCAAATTTTCAATCGTGTTTAAGTCTCCCTTAGGTTTGCAATTGCTTAAATTGGCCTTAGGATTACAAGCGTTTAAATTTCTGTAGGATTTGCCAGCAAATTAACGCATTCAGTGTCGCCAACCTCCAACTCTTCATTCACCATCAGACGGCGCGTGACTTTGCATTACACTCCAGTGTGCTGCGGTTTGGACAAGCTTATAGTATGTTATAGCTGGTTTAAATAATTATAGCACTTGATGGTTGGACTGGGGAAACATTTAAATAATAAATATATGCTGGCATGCGGTTGTTAAACCGAGGAAGAGCAGCGTACTTTATATATGACGTATCCAAAAATTATTAGGCCTACCTATTATGGACGGTGTTTGTACGAGGTCCAGGGGAAGCTGTGCACGCCATTGGTCTTGTGTGAAGGAGATGCTACATTCCCTGGCCAGGGGAGGGCTACTAGCGAAGTATTTTCACATAGCCTGTGGATCGCTCACAGCTCGTTTGTCTGACAGTCTTATATATCTGTTTAGTTATTTATTGAATTTCACAGTTCAAGTGTCACTGGTGTTTCAAATAAGACGGGGCATTTCGTTGAATAGCTTTGAGCCCTGAACGGTGAAGCTGTTGCAATATTTCGTTGCAACTGTCCCACCGCCATTTCTGTTCTGGATTTTCACTTTACAAGTGGGACGGACCACTACAGTCCAAGTATCTGGCAACAATAAATCCGCTCATTTCCATTCACAGTAATTCCTTCTAGAATTTTCCAAATACACGTGATTGCGAAGCACTCACATTTCGGTTCAATTAAGTATATTTGCAGGAGGGTATATCTATCGCAACAGTTAAATCATTCATCTTTGCCTTGAATTTTAGTAGTAACCAATCTCTGACTAGCGTCGAGGTGGTCAAACTCAATTTTCGTTTGCTCACTATCCGAAGACGTGAACAGTATTCTATCATATGCACTACCAGTTTGGCATTGTGTCTGCCTCTTCTAAAGAGAAAGTTCCAAGCACTCATCTGCTCCGCTTCTTGCGTACGGTTACAGCTCCATCCATGTGATCTTCAAAAGTGGCGTTATCCTGCGTTCTCACTTCATTTTTTTCTTAAAATTAATTGATTTTTTTTTTTAGTTCGACTGTCGACGCTCCTGTAGGATGCTGATTAAGAATGGGAGGAGTTTTCCGTATCGTAACTGTTCGAATTTTGACTCGTTGCATTGTTATGTTGTCGGATGACCAGCGAATGATGGATGAATCTATCTGGATAGTGCGTACGTCTGAGACTCACTGTACTGTCTTGAAATCTAGACGCAATCTTTCATTTCCGCAGATATGTTTCCCCCAATTCTGAATCGATCTCATAAGTGCATGATATTGCATCATTCGATCTTCTCTGACTGCAGTTTTCCAAGGTGGTATGACTGTTTTCTACAAGTTAACCTCTCCCTTTCATTATACTGCGCCAAAATTCTGCTAACAGCACTTTTTCTACGTCTGACCCAATAACAAAAGTTCAGTTGTGTGATTTTGCACACCTACTTTCACTATAGTTTAGACATGGCAACAAATGCTTCAGTGATGATAAGCAACAGATCTTATCATTATCTGTTGCTACGGAAATCAGAAATTTGAATTATTAAAGAGTGCCACTGATATTTATCATGTTGTTCTTTAATTTTGGACACTGAGAAAGAGAAAATTGAGAATACCTTAATTTTCATTATTTCTATTCTTGTAACGTTAAAACTTGAGGCATATATGGGTAGCAACAGGTTTACAAATATATAGTCAAGATCTTAAAGAAGTTCTGCCGATAATTTAAGTCATAAAGTTCTATAATTTGTTCCCTACTTGTGGTCAGCACTGTCGTTTTTTGCTGCCTATTTGGCTCTCCGTTTCCTGTTCATGCTTAGATTTGATGCAGTGCATGATAGATACATTTGGTTAGCTGCTTTCAAATTGTGTCAGGGCCAATGTTGTTTCTGAAGATTTATAACAGAGTGGAAGAAAAGAAAGTATTCTACTGAGAGAGAACCCTTGACCAACTACACTTACAACACATTAATTAATCCATGACTCCTGCTAGTATACATATATCTGCTGTCTTTATCGCATCCTGTATGAAGTTGAGGTTGTAGTTATCTGTCATCACATCACCACTGCCACAACTACTATAGCTCAATAATTGCAATCCCACGAAACCAACCATTAAAAGCTTAAGTACAGCTGTGCTTGCTTAACGTAGATAAATGATTCACTTTAACAACTCCTACACACCGTTCCCTCCTCAGTATCTCACCGAACTTAAGGTTCATTACGTCTGTTCGTGTCTGTACGTCGGTAAAGTTAGCTTTTGTAATGCAATTAGCCTCTAAGCAGCCTTACTCCCTCTCATCTACTTTGTTTGGTCAGTAACTTGCTGCTTGTGGAGGCGATTATGTTTCAGGAGTTTGCTATCCATTCAAAACTGTTCCTTGTCCTAATGCTTATATGAGCTTTTTTCTGTCGCGATCCCTTTGCTTCTCTTGTAGATCAAACTCCTTGTTATATCTTTTTTTACCCATGTACGCCGGCTTCCCGTCCCTGGTAGGAATGAGTTTGTTGATTTGTTCAAATATATATATATATATTTTTTGTTCGACCTACTACATATTCTCCTCTCCTTGTATCTCATTTTTTAATAGCAATAATCTCAACATTCTATAGTATTGAAAATCATAATACTCTCAATGTTAATGACCACAATTTTCTATGGGCTGTTTCTGCTTTCTACACGCATTAGTGTCATGCTAGATGGACAGCTTTTTGCCCTGTTTCATCAATCTTAATCCCACACCGGATTTTTTAAATTTTGTGCCACACAAGAGCTGTTTTTGTATTTACTAGCAAGCATAATAAGTTTAGACACCAAGCGTCTTGACTCACTTTAGCAAACCGAAAAAAAATAAGACAGCAACCTCCTCTACTAGACATATGAGACGTCGTTAGCTAAGTTCAGTCATTTTAAGAGCCAAGTAATTTTGTTGCTTAGCACAACGGAGGATGTGGAAGAGCGTTGGGATCTGTTTCAAACAGACCATCTTTAATGGTTTGCATCGCCTTTTATTTTAAATTAGTGGCCCGGCCGTCATTATAAATGACGGTAGAAAATTACCACCTCAGGAAAACCCCCGCTGTCTCCCGTGCTTATTACTTTTCAGAGGCTTCTTGAATGAAAATTAAGCATTCTGCCTAAAAATTGGACATTTATATTGTGGGACCCCCGTGTCCAAGATACCGGTACCGTCTTCGGCACCTGAACATGCCCAGACAAGATCGTGCAGGCGAGCTCAGGTCCCTCAGCTGGAGCGCCCAATTGCGACCCCCGTATCCAAGATACCGTCTTTTCGACACCTGAAAATTCTCCTATCTTATTCCCATAGAGCGTGACAGGAAATATTTAAATATAGTTATAAATAAATAAATAAATAAATAAATAAAAACATGACGGGAATTATTATATAGTACTGATTCATTAAGTAATAGCAATGTCCTAGTTATTTCCTAACTAATTATGACCTCCGTCGAGGAGGTTATGTTTTCATCGAGTTTTCTGTGTCTTTTGGTCTAACACCAAGGTAACTAAAGAGTTAGGGACGCATTAGAACAAAATTTGCAGGGATTGTTCGGTATGTTGGGAGGAACAAATTATTTACTTTAGGTGGAAATTTGTGCATCAGCTTATCTGTTTGTGTGAGTCATTATTCTTATCACCTTAGGTCATAAAGTTAGGGAGAAATTTGTATGAAATTCTGCATGATTTGTTAGGTATGATACAAAGAGTAAATGACCAATTTTTCTGATGATCTGTTTGTTCGTTTCTTTGTCGCTGTTTCATTTTATGCTTGTTAGCACAATAACTTAAAAGTTATGAATGGATCTTTATGAAGTTAACAGGAATTGTTAGTAATATTAAAAGACATAATTGATTAAACTTTAGGTATTATCGATTTGTCAGTTTGTGTTGTTGAATAATTATTGTCAAAACATTTATAGTAACATAACTCAAAAAGTTAAAAACGGGTGTTCAAGAAAATTTCAGACACTCTTAACACTGTTAAAAGGCACAAATTATTAAATTTTGGTGTTGATACAAGGAAAGTCATGATTTCAGAACAAATTTTGATTCTCTGCTACCTGGCCTTCCTTGGCGGAAGTTTACGCTCTCAAAGTGCTCATATTTCTGTATAATTTTAGGAAAAAAAAAAGACGACTAAGCGTCAGTCGAGCCTCTGCTGGTTCGATCGCTCAAAAGTCAGTGCTTGCAACACTCAAAACAAATTCAGCCAATACATATATATATATATTTTTTCCTTATTGGGAGTGTCCCACCGCACCCAGCTGGCTCCTTCAAAGTCATGGAAGACTTACGCTAGAATACGAGGACAAATCCTGTAAAAGGGAAGTACGAGGAAAAGGGAGGGGGAAACAGATGGATATTACCAAAAAAATATAGAGGGAAAGTAGTCGTAACTGACTGCTTGCTTTAAGCTGAAGAAGCACCGACAACTTATTGGCCTGCAGAAACTGGAATGAGCCCCCTAGTTTAGCTTCTTCTGCACTTCCTGCAGAATGACACGAGGAGAAAAAAATTTCTTTTTTGGTGAAAAAATGCTTGCAGTGAAAGCTTACTTTATTTCTCAGTGTGAGTGAGTTTAGAAAGCTAAGTGAATACATCCCTGATGTTTAAAATAAATGTTCATCATCGTCATGGTTTGGTTGCCGTTTCCAAAATCCAAGTCTGGAAATTTCCCCCATTTTTATCGAAGTAGGCGCGCCAGTGAATTCATGCACATTGACAAAAATTTTAGCCACTGTCATCTCATACTTTATAAACACTTCAAGATTGTTTATTTCCCATTACCGCAAGATGGCCCGCGGTGCATCTTAATCCCAGAAGTGGTATTAAGCCAAGTTTTCCAAATTCTGGATGAAGGAAATATGGCTTCCATCCTTCCCCGATTTCTTTGTACATATATCTTAGACTTCACTACTTGATCCTCACTGAATCGGACAGGCATCATCTGCAACATTTTAAAGTCGTCCCTAAAGATGGCATTAGACAAGCTTCTGCTGAGTGCATCAGTAAAAAGTTTTAGAAGGAAACTTGACAGCGTAGCCCGGGTAAAAGCGTACATACTGAAAAATGAACCACCATATTTTGTGACACTATAGGTTATGGGTAATATTTAAAAAATATATATTACGTCTTTCACCAGAAAAATATTAACAAAGTGTTTACTCTGTAAACTTTCTAACTCCTCAATTTGTGCTTTTAAATGAGCTAAAATAAAGTAAACAAAATAAAATGAAAATTTCCGTGCAATCCTCAATGTTTAAATCTATCACTATGTACCAGGTACTCCACGTTGGTGAAATGTACAAAGCTTTGAGTCTTTTACAATTTGATGATGTACAGAAGTATTTTCTGCTAAGGTTAGCTCATAAGTTTTTATATGATGATCACAAATCTTTTAACAGAAACCTTTCACCTCTACTGCCGCTAAGTAATTATGATGTGAGAAGGTCTAGATTCAGAACCCCACCTGTCAGACTTGAAGCTGAAAAAATGGTAGTATTTAGCTATCAATTGATGAAAATAATAAACGAGGTAGATGAGAACCTGCTACTGCCTAGTTCTGCTTATTGCTTAAAAAGAAATTTAAAGAAGCAATTATTGCCTTTACTGGTTTTAGAGGGTAGTGTTAATTATGTAGTGTATTTGTGAGTTATGTGATTCTGTTACAATGTTTTCCGAGTAATTGGTGTTTATAGGCTGCGACTCATGTGTTTTTGCAAATTTATGTGGCCCAAGCAGCGATTGGGCTTGTGGAGCTTTTTTGACAATTGCTTGTCTCTTTATTTTTATCTTGAACGATTTTCTTGACAACGCATTTTTGACAACATAAATTCTACATAAAAAGTAAATACCAATAATAATTATTTGATGTTGGGTAATGCGCAGGGCCCTTCATTGCACAGTGTACCAAGACTCATAGAATTATCCTTACGGCAGGGCTATGCCGTGTACTGAAGTGTTAAAGGCTAGTATTAATATTAATTGCAGCCCGCTGTAGCGAGCCGAAATCGGTGGTGTATAAGTGACAGTTTGGGTTCTACTCGTGTATCCGCATCTTGCGGGCAATGTCTGTTCCGGGTTCAGTGCCTCTCAGTCTCGTGTCATTGAAACTGTGAGATGCTTGGGGCTGTGGGTTTCCACGAGGACTCTACTTATTTATTGGTGTGCAAGGCTATTAGTCACCGCAGACAGCAGGATGGCTCATCACAAGAGGTGTCTCCGACTGGCGCACGTAGATGCTACGATTGAGTTTCCTGTCGTATGAAGAGGCTCGCGCTATGTTTTCGGCTTTACCAAGAGTAATGGAATTAAGTTTCAGTCGTTGCCAGATATCCTATTGAAATGGCGAATTCAACGCTCCCGATTTAAATTTCGGAGACATTGCAGCTCGGCCAATTGGATTGTCTCGATCGACGCATAAAAAATTTTCGGGGAAATGATGGCAGTGAAAATGTCAGAACAGTTCCAGTAAATTTACGGTTGTTCCATAAACTTCTCGGAGAACTTTTTCGTTACTTAACGATGGATCTGTAATCCATAAATATTAGCAAAATAATTCCTTGTATCACTGTTTATTGCAGTGTAGACGAAGCGTGTTTACCTTGCACTTTTTTTTATTTCTGTGACGAACGTTTCAGCACTCTTCCCTCCCTCGCAAGAAAACGTTGGTTTCTACCCAGCCGTGGATCTTGCGTGCTGATTACTGTGGGTTTCCTTTGCTCTCCCGCCATAATTTTTCGCCAAAATTTCGTTGGAGTCGTCGCGGCCGTTCATTACGCTCTCTAACAAAGAACTCTAAGCCTTTAATGTGGTCTTTTTTTATTGTTGGAGAGGACCTGAGCAAAGGAGTGAGAGCTCTTGTGTGTGGTGGAGTTGTGACTCCAGCAGATTAGAAAGCGTTTTTTTCTATAAGCTTTTATATTTCTTGTGTCTAAGCTATAACCATTCACAGTCTGCACAGAACATTTAGAATTTTCCTAAAAGTTCTCAAATTTCGTTGTTGATCGTTGGTGCTCAGAACAATGCTTTAATAGAAATAAAAACAAGCTAAATAAACGGCAACGTTTCGGCCGTCGGCTTCGGTCATCACACAATCTAAGTAAAAGCTAATGTCCAATTTCAAATTGTGTTCCTCCTACCTAACCGTATGCTATGTGTGTCATCGACTGAAGTGGCAAAGTTGGGCCCACAAGGGTTTAGCTTGCACTAAAGTGGTGGCAATAATGATAGCACATCTTGAAATTTTGTAATAAGTTTAAAAATACTGCATGACTATAGTTGAAATTTTAACTGAATAATGTTACTTTAACTAGTTACCGATTCCATATAATCATTATTGTATTCGTTGTCTTTTCAATATTTTACCACGAAAATAATAGTTTGTGGGTGCAAATCGGGTGCAAATAAAGATAGCACATACGGAAAAAATTGTATTTTAGAAAACAATGAAAGCCAAAAAAAACATAATTCTTAATATTTACAAGCGTTGCCTTTTGATTGCAACACCTGTACACATCGGTTATTCATAGAATTAATTAAATTAGCGAGCATTTCTTCAGGGATAGCCTCCCAGCAT
>LQNS02278170.1:16518642-16533355 GCA_001587735.2 Parhyale hawaiensis | reverse complement strand
CCCGCCAATTAATTTCATGCTTTGTTATTCATCTCTCATTGTTCGCTGCATTCATTTTCTATTGAAGCCCTGCGTCCTGCAGTGTTGCTACCCTGAACCAGCCTCCGAGTTTCGGTTCGCATGGTGTTCCAGGCAATCAAATTTGCATTTTGCTCTTTATAACGATACTACTACGGGCCTGTTGTACAATAGATAATTGGAAGAGTGAAGGTTAAGTTGGCTAACACCCTTGCAATATCAAGGTAGTTGGGCGATTCAAAATTTGAGCCCTCATTTTCCATTATACATGCACTCGCTGTCGCTGCTTACAATAGTGGTATTTTAGCAAGTATGGTATTTTAGCACACAAAAGGATAAAGATTATTTGATTATTGCCATAATTACTATTCTCATCTAGACGCTACGTCTCGTATTCCACCCCTCTGAAAAGTGAGCATTATTTCTTGTTCAAACTTTTACAGCCGCAAAAGCTTTACTGTAATTGGTGCTCCGAGGAGTATTCAAAAATTACTGTAACCGTGAATATGGTGCGCAGCTGCATGATGAATGAGTACTTCTGTAGCAACAAAATATATATTTTTTTAGATAATTAATTTGATTTTTATTCTAAACTTGCAGCTCATTTCCCACTTTACTTACAACCAACCACAATCAGTGATGCCACAGCAGGATGTTATGTGAAAAATGAGACCTACAGGAAATGAGAACTGCAGGAAATGAGACCTGCAGGAAATGAGACCTGCAGGAAATAAGAACTACAGGAAATGAGACCTACAGAAAATGAGACCTGCAGAAAATGAGACCTGCAGAAAATGAGACCTGCAGGAAATGAGACCTGCTGGAAATGAGAACTACAGGAAATGAGACCTGCAGAAAATGAGACCTGCAGAAATGAGACCTATAGGAAATGAGACCTGCAGGAAATGAGACCTGCAGGAAATGAAACCTACAGGAAATGAGACCTGCAGGAAATGAGAACTACAGGAAATGAGACCTCCAGAAAATGAGACCTGCAGGAAATGAGACCTGCAGGAAATGAGACCTGCAGGAAATGAGAACTACAGGAAATGAGACCTGCAGGAAATGAGAACTACAGGAAATGAGACCCGCAGAAAATGAGACCTGCAGAAAATGAGACCTGCAGGAAATCAGACCTGCTGGAAATGAGAACTACAGGAAATGAGACCTGCAGAAAATGAGACCTGCAGGAAATGAGATCTGCAAGAAATGAAACCTACAGGAAATGAGACCTGCAGGAAATGAAACCTGCAGGAAATGAGACCTGCAGGAAATGAAACCTGCAGCAAATGAGAACTACAGGAAATGAGACCTGCAGAAAATAAGACCTACAGGAAATGAGACCTGCAGGAAATGAGACCTGCAGGAAATGAGACCTGCAGGAAATGAGACCTACAGGAAATGAGACCTGCAGGAAATGAGACCTGCAGGAAATGAGACCTGCAGGAAATGAAGCCTACAGGAAATGAAGCCTACAGGAAATGAGACCTACAGGAAATGAGACCTGCAGGAAATGAGACCTGCAGGAAATGAGACCTGCAGGAATGAGACCTGCAGGAAATGAAACCTACAGGAAATGAGACCTGCAGGAAATGAGACCTGCAGGAAATGAGACCTGCAGGAAATGAGACCTGCAGGAAATGAGACCTGCAGGAAATGAGACCTGCAGGAAATGAGACCTGCAGGAAATGACACCTGCAGGAAATGAGACCTGCAGGAAATGAGACCTGCAGGAAATGAGACCTGCAGGAAATGAGACCTGCAGGAAATGAGACCTGCTGGAAATGAGACCTGCAGGAAATGAGACCTGCAGGAAATGAGACCTGCAGGAAATGAAACCTACAGGATTTTTTCGCTACAAAAAACTCAAATGAGGCCAGGCCTGAGGTCAACCTTTCGTATTTTCCTTGAGAAAAAACAATAGTAATTGATGGATTAGCTTCCAGAGTTTCACTTCCATGAAGTGTATTTCGCAGTGGGGTGTTCTGAACTTAAAATGTGACGTCTAAGAAGATTTGTATAAGTGCTCGCAATCGATAGGAGTAAGGATATTTCCCTTACCCATCCTACGTTATGGAGAGTTACACCCCAGAGGGACATTATGGCTTTAGTTAAACCTTTATTATACATTCCCATTGTATTGCGAAGCGAATGTGACACATTGTCTGTTCGGTCCTCTGTACCTACCTCTTGGACTCTTGGTACGTGTGGTTTTGCTGCGCGCTGTGGGTTTCCACTCTAGTTCCTTCTACACATCCTCCTTGTTTTCGTACTCTCAATAACATGTCTTGGTTCTTTTTTTTTTTAGTTCGACTTGCCTTTTTTTTTTCTGCGGCGGCGCTGCGTGCGTGGATTTCCTCTTGGCCTGGTGTGCTATTGGTTTCTAGTAGTGCTACCTCTCTTGACCTTATTCTCACCAGGCCTTTTATTTACTTTAATTAAGAGTTCTCTGTCCTGTTGTGTTCCTACTCAAAAAGAGTAGTTGCTGTAGTGAAATAATGCAGCCTGGTTATAATAGATGCCACGATTTACTGAGCACTTCAAGCCTCACGTCTCAGATGAGTAGCACTGTTTTAAAGTGCAAAGACCCTGAGACACACGTACCCTCGGGGTGTGGAAGGTTAGCCTTTATTTTGGGATCGACAGGCTTAATCCTTTAACGATTAGCCTCAGCTTCGATTTTTTGTGGGACAAAAATAGTTTCAAGCATTTTGTAGGAAAAACGCAGGACATTCCGGAGTTGACTCTTAATACGGTGCCTGAAGTAAGCATTATTTCAGGCATATACTGCTTGCAGGATACACAAATGCATAGGCCTACTGTAAGGGGGAAAAATCATTAAAGTAGTTAACTAACTGCAGTGCAGGGAAAGTATAATGAAGTTTACAGAATTTCACCTTCACCCTATCTCACCCAAACTTTGCTGTTTCGCTGGAATGTGGCTTTTTCTAATTTAGTTCCCACAGAAGCTACCGTAAGGTTGTGCTATTTCGTCACCCCGGGAGTTATTTCGCCGCGTGGCAAAGTTTTGGGGTTTTTTTAGTCATTGCAACAAAAGTTTTAACAGCAGAAAAATGGTACAAGGTCCATTTCAGAGGTGACAGAATTGTCTTGAATTTGAGACAAAAAACAAGCCCCTCAGACTAATATTACAGAGTCAGTTGGACGTTGAAGTTGTGTATAAACTTTGACGTCCAACTGACGTCTGGAACAGCTCGTAAAATATCATTCCAACGAAAAGCACCCAGCAGTCTATGCTTTCGGACGCACAATGACACGAGATATCTAGTGTGAAATTATTTATAGCTTTGAATATATAAGCCATGCTAGGGGTTAGTGAGTTTTATTATTAAAGAGTTACGTACCAGGGTAAAGATTGCTCCTTTATTGTTTCTGTTCTAAGCCATTATGAATATCGAAGCCGTGCATTATTAAGTGCTATGTTATGACGAAGAGCAGGATCATCGTATTGAGACATTGCGTTCGAGCTAGTTATCTGTGATGTCTATAGTACCCCAATTCGAAAGTTAATATTAGCTTAGTCAGGTTCGGCCATACTATGTTACAGCACCCAAAAAGATAGACTCAATGGGTTGCCTCAGCCTTACCCATAGACTCGCTGCTCCGATGCAAGCTCATCAAGCGGGGGAACTTCCATGGGTTCCATGCTTTCATCAGCACAGTACAAGTTTTTTTTTCAAAAACGCTATTTACAGTGACCAGAAAGAAGTTCAAACGGAACCGGAACTGATATACAACGGTAACCCTAAAATTCAGTTATAGTCATTATAGAGGCTGTTCAACATTGAATCATACGAGCAACGGACGTACCGCGAAAGAAACTCCGCTAATCGACAAAAACGCTAATAAACAATATAAGCACATCATTTAGCAGGCGTTCGAATAACAGGACTGATGTGGTGGAGAATTAATATGTGTCAGTTTTTAGATTTTTTTTATTCCTGCGACGATTTGTTCAAGTAGTGGACCCTTCGATCGAGTTACGACCGTGGGCACCACTGCACTGGAAGCTGGAACTCTCTAGAAGACCCTGCAGCTGACACAACTTTATAAAGATAGCGAAGCAACTTCCAGCAAAGTTGTCTGGCTTAGAAATATATAAAGCTTGCCCGAAACGGACTAGAGATGCCGAGAAGAATTGTGTTTATCATAAATTTGGGTAAAAAACGAAAATCTTCTGATGTTAGATGTTTTGCTATTGTTGCTGCATGGTCCGCTGGTAGTTCGTGAAAACGTTTGTTATAAACTTAATATAACGACAGCAGACAGCACAGCTAAAGGGGAACGTTTATATGGGTCAAGTTTATGTTGACAATGACAGATTTTACCATTCCTAAGAAAGGATACTTGAAGCAAAATTGATCATATAATTAATTCCAGAAGTTACAGTGACATCGGCCAGGCGTTCACTCATGCGACCGTTGTACAAGAGTGTCGAAAAGCCGAAACGTTTCTCTCTACCCTCTCGAAAACATTGCCGCAACCACAGCTACGGCTTAGTAAATATTAACTGTTCAAAAACGCTTAATTAGAGTCTCAGCTGCACTGCAGTATTTTTCCCTTTAGTAAATGCCTCTCGTAAAGTTTCAAGCGTATCTCTTAATATCGAGTTTGTTTCATTGAACTGCATTATATTCTAAAGCGATGTTCAAACACGTTCAGCTGTAGTCACAGTCACGGAAACCTATGTTTCAAGAACGTGAAACGCTCCACAGTTTCAATTCTCGTGAGCAGCGGGCTTTAGTGCAATGGTAAGCAGCACATATAGAGTACAGTGGGAAAAAGATCGTGAGAGATGATTCTGACTTTATGCATAAACGAAGTGTGGAATGAGGCCGATTGTTATTATACGCATGCTAAAAGCCGGAAGGTCTTGGCTTGAAGAAAAAATAATGATCGTGAAAAATATATTTTCACGTGAAAAATATATGTTTGACGTGAAAAAATATATCTTGACGTGAAAAATGAATTTTGACGTGAAAAATATAGTTTGAAATGCAAGATATACTTTGACTTTACGCCGTATATGAAGTGCTGCCTCATGTTCTAAAAACACTGCAGAATCTTATCTAAGCAGGAAGTTCGGGTATCAGCAGATTTTCTGTTTCAAAATACGTAAAGCGCCACCTGTTTATCTCAAACTAAAACCCGGAATATCAGGGCTTCGGAAAAAAGCGACTGAAAATAGGTATATCTGTGTATGGAGCTAAATGAAGTGCGTCCTCACGTCCTCACAAAAAAAGCAGAAGATCTCGGCTAGAGCAGGAGAATGTTGCAAGACACGCCTGGAGCGGACGTTTAACGGAAAAAGCTGCATATTTTGACGGTGGTAAAGCCAAGTGGAATAATTTCGAGAATGAGAACCGCTCGAAATTCTGGAAGCTGAATGAGAAATCTGGTTTAGCTAAAAAAATTATCTTTTCGGTGGGATTTAACGTCTTGTTCCAAGCTCGCAGGAGGAGGTCAGATAACAAGCGATGTCTTACTGGAAGTCAAAAACTACGAAATTTTAAGAGAATAGACGACGAAAAAATCTCGAGTTAGTGCGTTGACCTGATGTACTCTGCGCACTGTCTTGGTGGAGAATGTTTCAAACAATTCCATTGCTACGAGATTCTACAAATTCAATTTGTACAGTGTAGAATTATTAATAGGAATTAAGTGTATCTTGCACGATAGCTTTCGGGGTTCACTGTCCTCCATGGCCATCTTTCGGGGTTAGGATAGCTTTCGGGGTTCACTGTCCTGGCCATCTTTCGGGGTTAGGATAGCTTTCGGGGTTCACTGTCCTGGCCACCTAGGTAGGTGAGTTTCTTTTTCGCGCAGCAGGTGTCACGGATGGTCGTTTCAGAATCACTAGAAGAAATAAAGCCACGCTGCACGACATGTTCCAGACATGTTAAGGAAACGTTTGCCCGAAAATCACCCGTGCTTGTCAATCACGCGTCGGCCATGCCATCACACCATCAACACTGATAATGCTAGTTGAAAATTTCAAAGTTTTTTTTGCCAGCAGGGATTAATAATCTCCTATTACCTCACCATTTAGGGGTTATGCTTTTCTCTCAAAACGTGGTCTACGTGGTCTACCCCTATGGTAAGTAAATTCATGTGAGAAAAGGTTGCAGGTTCAGTGTATAAGGCAGCAATAAATGATGTTCAAAAGCTCACGCAAAGGGCGCTCGGGAACATACCTGGACCTCCAGAGAATACAACCTCCCTACCTCACTGCCCGGCCGGTACTAACCAAATAACCGAACAGATAGATGCGGACGCACAGATGCACGTAAGACATACTGCACTGTTCCCTATGCAGCTACGCTTTTCGCTAGACTACAGTAGATTGTAATAACAGTGGCAATTACCATGTCACTAAAAATCATGAGGCAGATAATGACATCGTACTTGCAAAGCGATATCAAGTATACAAGTTGGATAATGAATTCCCTAGACTTTCAAATTTGATGTCTCCCTTCTAAGCCGAGAGCTTCGCTAGTTAGTCTCTTGTCATCGCAAACTTTTAAGGCTATTAAGAAAGGAGCGTTAACGTCGCCCACCAGGTGGCGTAAGTCGTGGATGTTTATGGTGGTGCAATTATTATGCTGACGTCAGCGTTGACTTGAAGTAAACCATTAGTGGTTTGCGAGTCTTGGGCGAGCTGTGAAAATTCATGAGGNAGGAGCGTTAACGTCGCCCACCAGGTGGCGTAAGTCGTGGATGTTTATGGTGGTGCAATTATTATGCTGACGTCAGCGTTGACTTGAAGTAAACCATTAGTGGTTTGCGAGTCTTGGGCGAGCTGTGAAAATTCATGAGGATAAATGGTTAGTATTTCAGCAGCGACTTTGACAAGTGCAGTAACTGTCTCAGAGTTATCGAGTAGTAATTTGCAGTGATTCTCGTTTCGCTTTATTAACGAAGTGCATTTGCAGCACCGAGGTAATTAGACGCAAGAGATCGTCGTTTCTAAACTCGATATTCCCGGAAATCCTCGTAATAGAGGTTATCTCACTTTATGCATTGGTCTTGGTATAAAGTTTTTAGTTCTAGCTAGCCGATGTATGTGCTGTTAATTTACGAGTAGACATATCGAACACTTGGAGCTAACAATTTGTAACCTACAGTTAAAAAAAAAAAAAAATCGTGAAACAAGATGACATATTACGATGACTTCCAGGGTCGTATCTTATTAAAATAGGTTATAATTTATCCTAAATTTAATGACAGCATCTAGGCAGTTACACTAAACAGCATCATTCTGTACTTGGATAGCTTTTCGCAATCAGTATACGAAGGATATGTGTATATATTTTGAAAAGTACAGTTCAAGTTAACTGTAGAATAGGCCTAATTGGGTAATTGCCACCCCCCCCCCTCCCTCTCCTGTAATTGTTGTACTTTTCCAACTGAATTCCATTTGCAATATGCATCACACTGAGACAGCCTTTGTGACGTGAAATATTAATTTAGCTCAACAAGATCGAATAGAACTTGGAAATTACATGGTCTATGATTATCCTCCCGTGCCTCCTAAATGGCGCTGACAATTATCACAACAATTATCACAACAATTATCACAACAATTATCACAACAATTATCACAACAATTATTACAACAATTATCACAACAATTATCACAACAATTATCACAACAATTATCACAACAATTATTACAACAATTATCACAACAATTATTACAACTATTTCCACCTATTTCTAGGCACAGCATTGGATACAGATACCCGGAAAGGAGAGTAGTTTCGATTTGCCTTCAGCCTTCGTTTCATTATCAGAGCAGTCCTACAGTATATTGCTACTGTGGGCGTAATAGAAATGGAATTTTTCGGTTTGCTGGCAGGGCAGACAATGTAGGGTTATAGCTAACTTGTAAAGTTACTTTGGCTGTCAGCAATATGACTGGAATTATTCAATCTACTTGGAATATAAAATATTATAGTATAGTGCCGTAGTTATAATGTAGTTAGTTACTTTAGGCGTCACCGAACAGCCTGGAATAGGAGTAAGAGGTTATACTTACCAATACATAGGGCGTGTGGTGAGACTTTACGACCGAAATTAATAATCCGGTTCGTGTGGCAGTTTGAAGTAAAGTCCCGAAGTTATCTAAAGTTAAATGGTGAAAGTTGCTCTCAACAAATTATTTCAACCTGATCTATTTAGGCGGTGCTGTTTCGCTTCAACTGCTATTTCTCCTGCGGTACAAATTCCTGACGGAACACAGCGCTTCTGGCGAGGTAGCGCTGCCGTAGTAAGTTCTTTCAGCAGTACAATATTGCTCTGAGTTTTGCTCCATCCATTCATCGCAAGGAGTTACACATATTAACTGGAGAGAACACAAAAGAATTCCACCGTACTGGCCAGGGACTCGTTTTTTTTTTTTTTTTATATATCTGCTCCTTTCCCACCAATCTCAGGCTCCAAGTCATTTGTGCAGCCGATCAGCGAATTTTCTTTTCTTCAGTCTGCCGTGAACTTTCATGTCTCAATTTTCGTAGCCGCTGATACCTCCTTCTTTTGAACCTGCTCAATCCATCCTGCCATTCACCCATCCATTCATTCAGTCATAAATCCATTCAGCCATCCATTCAGCCATCCATCTATTCAGCCATCCTTCAACTATCCATTCATTCAGGTATCCATGCAGCCATTCATCCATTCATGCAGCCAGCCATCCATGCAGCCAGCCATCCATGCAGCCATTCATCCATCCAGTCATTCATCCATCTATCCATCCAGCCATCCATCCAGCCGTCTATTCATGCAGCCATCTACTCATGCAGCCATCTATTCATGCAGCCATCTATTCATGCAGCCATCTATTCATGCATCCATCTATTCATGCAGCCATCTATTCATGCAGCCATCTATTCATGCAGCCATCTATTCATGCAGCCATCTATTCATGCAGCCATCTATTCATGCAGCCATCTATTCATGCAGCCATCTATTCATGCAGCCAGCTATTCATGCATCCATCTATTCATGCAGCCATCTATTCATGCAGCCATCTATTCATGCAGCCATCTATTCATGCAGCCATCCATTTATACAGTCGTGGATCCATTCAGCCATCCATCCATCCATTTGTATACACGTCAGTTACACTTAAAGTGTTAGGTAAAAAGAAATTAGGGCATCATTGATACGGCCTGGAGCGACTATCATCGGTTTTAAAATGCTACTCATCACCACTGGCAATATATTAAGATGTGCTGTCTGACTTGGAATTGTTTAGTCTGAAGGTTTTCTAGCTAAGATGTCATGAAATAGACTTGGACGTCAAAGAGGAATAATTGCTTGATCCTTGGAATTTCCGCTGGTCCGAAATAATAATTTATGTACTAATTTTACGACAGCCTGCATTACAGCAAGCCAATTATATAGTTGGTTCCAAATTCAGAGCTAGTGTGCACAGTTTGGGAGCAATATATATGTAAAAGCCGAATCAGTCTGTTAAAGGTTCCAGCTTACTATTTTTTCTTACTCATCAAAGCTAGCTATGGCGAGAGCTGGTTCTGCTAGCCTTAAATATAATGCTAAGTTCAATATGAAGGTTAGCTGACCATAATTTTGCCTTCCCTAACCGGGTCCGCATCTCCTCGGTAGAGGGAGGTTGGTCAGGGAGGACGTTGGCAGGACGAAAAACTTTTCGGGCGCTTATCTGTCGGGAAATGTAATTTTACCCCAACAGGGGTTTTTCTGAGTGGAATGAAATAAGGAATGGAGCTCTCCGAAAAGTTTTTTTTAGCAGTTTCCCGCCAGTCTTCAAAAATCCATACCATTGGACGTACTAGATTTTTGCTTCCTCTATCAAGATATGGACGGCATTACATGTAGGTCGTTTATTAATATTCGTGGCCAGCTAATAGTTTGTATCGAAATTTATACGTAAATAATGGATTGATGTAAGTTAGACCAGGGCCTAATAAAGTACAGGCCTGGGTCTGTAGGTCACCAAATTGGTCTCACCGGTACAGTCCCGGGACAAATTACGCGTATCGGACCCAGCCTAATAATCTTTGTACGTACTCTTCTTATTTCGGACCTATCTGGTTATGCAATAAATAGTTCATGCATCATTTGCATTAGAAAGGCATGCAATCTCACAATAAGTTATCAGGCAAAAGCGCTGAATGCAAAGGGTGGTCAAAAAGTCCTCTGCAGATGAAGTAGGAATAGTTGTAATTCGCTTTTAAAATTTATCACTGACGTACGGCCTCACTTCTCGGCAGCAGAAGTTTGAGAATTTTACTACTGTGTCCCCCATGGAATTGGTGGTGTTAAATTCTTTGCAATAATGGTTGGCATATACGTTGCTGGACACAAATTGTACCCTTATAGCTGAAGTCATTTTTTGCTCGTGCATGAACGATGGATTGATCCTCAACGTACATTTCTTGTCATATTCGGAGTAGAGGTTCTCATTTTCGCATTTAGTACTCAAATAATTAACGTTTAATTAATTAGATATGCATAATTTGTTTAATTTTTTTTACGGAACTGCCTCTGTTTGGGCGCTTTGAAGGCCAGCCGTCTGTCCCCACATTTCTCCCGTTTAAAAGCACGCAATTACTGTGTGAAAAAGCAAGACTTGTAGGCTCTGTCAACAATGTGGGACTCTGAGAACGTAGTGTCGAGACTCCTGCTGTGAAAGGTCACGAGTGACCTAACTCGTAATTCCAGCTTGTGGGAGGATCCACAGTACTGTGACCCTCGTGACTGTCAAGTCACAGCAGTTTCAGTTTGAGACGGCCTTTGCTCTCGTCCCGTACGTCTACGCTATGTTGCGGGCTGTGGGTTTTCACGAGCACACTAAATAATTTCTCTCTGACCAGTTGACTAGCCTACACCCGTCCTGTTTTCGTATTTCCGAAATCGTCGTTCGTCATAATGTCGTTATCGATGGAATATAAAGTTATAAATTTTGTTTCTGGATGGGCTCCTGTTTTAAACAGAAATCACCCTTCACTGATTTTCGATGACCTGTTTCTTTCTTCCTTGTATTTATTATAAAACAGAATATCTTAGAGGAAGAGACTTACAAGGCTGATCAGGACATCTTTCTATCGTGCGTGTCCACTTTGTTTCCTGTCCTTTCTCATATATACATCCTCACGATCTTCGTTTTTTTTTCTCCCGGTGTTCAATATTTGGTTGCCTTGTTTATTGTCACTTCTCTGAATACCACGTGCAGTGTCCTTAGGTTTTCCTCAGAACTCCAGGCCATATTAACAGAGGTAGAAACTAACACTTTAACCAAATAAACTTCTCTCGGACGCAAACACTTCGCATTACAGCACAAATTGAAATTTTACACGTGTCTACAGCCGTCTGTCTACTTACAAAATTCGCCGAGGCTAGCTACTGTGAGCCAGTTCAACTAATCCAATCCGCTTACGCTGACACGGCACTGCTTCAGTTCGCGCTAGATTCAACTGTGCTAAAAATTGATGAGAAGCTTAGCCGCTGGTGGAATATTTACGCTATAGCAAGTGCTAATGGTGAATTTCAACTATCACTCCAAATTTTTTAAAAAAGAGAAGTTTAAATCTACCATGACATGAATGATACTTTGAAAAGTAGAGCCGATGTTCAAGGCCCAGTCAAAACAACGTAGTCAGATTAGCAGAGTGGGCTCCATGCTGCTATAGACCGACTATAGTCGTACAGCGGCACACGGCTTTAGAGTTCCTCAATCTTGCACCCTGAACACGGTCACCCATACAGTAGAGCTTTTGGTGAGTTTCAGCTGGGGGGAATTAACTAAATAATTATTTGTAAGTGAAAACTATAATATAACTCTGAAGTAACCAATGTTTACTATACCTATTTGTTCTCATTTACGTAATTCTAACTGCTCATTTTGCAACCATGCAGGCAGTTCTGGGAAGTCAATTAGTTCCGGCCGTATCCAAAGGCAATCAAATTTCCATTTGCGGACATAATGGAGAGCGGTGAGCCATGCAAATTTTGGATCCAGCAATCAGCGCAGGATCATCGAAGCGAACTTTTGAACGATTGAAACAAATGAGGCCCTTCGTAGGCAGGCAGTTAGCAGGACGACCCAGTTCTTGGGATTTCTGAAATCGGCTACCTCCTCACTGCAAATTAGCCTACAGACCTGAGTCGCGTCACTCATGACTTCCATGTGGGAGTATCTAGCGATTTTCCCTGCCATGTGCACATGAGAACATTCAATTTCATATGATATCTGTAAGTATTTGTAATTCTCTTGAAGATCCCTGTTGTTTTCAGCAGCCCCTCAGGGGGCATAGGATGGGTTCATATAGGTCATTGGGTTAAATTAGCTCGGTTCACACATACTCTATTTATAGAAGTACCGCCCCAAAGCCCTGTAGTTTACTTTAGCCATAAGCTAGGCATTCGGGACGTCTGTCTCTCGTGCCCACTTTGTTTCCTTTCGCCTTCATACGCCTACTCATCTAACTTTCTTCTGTTCTCTTTTTCTTTCCCAACTGGCTGTTCCCAAGCACGTTGATGTTGTGTGGAAACACCTTAATTCCTGCATGGGCTTCACGTTTCTATCCACATACTATATATATATATAAATCTCCCCTTTCTTCCTCTGTGATATCGTCTTCCTACGGAAACGGAGGCTTAAACCACTATCTACAGGTATAATTATCTCCTGTTTTAGGCAGATTCAGTAGAGGATATTGAAAATTTACTTTCGAGTACTCGATATATGTACTCTTGACTCAAGAATAAATTTAATACATACATTACGGACATTTTTGTTTTCTTCAAGAATAATGAACTAAATAATGAAAAACATAAAACAAAAGGTACCTACATCGAAAACATACATGTGCTTAGTGATAATCACAGGGACCACACTTTTTGTTCACTTAGGCACTGCCTAAATTGTGACTTCTTGAACCAAGGTTTCCGGCAAAGCCTTGTACATTGTACAATGAGATCAGATCTAGCGTGAATATAATCCCATATTAATCAGAAAAAAGAACAGACTTCTTTTAATACCTCCGCGACGCTGATATAGAGTGGGAGTAGGAGCTTTAGTATTCCACTCCCGTCCTGCACGTGTCGACCAACGCAGAGTCGATTCCAAGCTACTAAACTTGTATCCCTTATCATTGCCCACCGGCTGCTGCTTGGCAGGCGTATGAGCCTGAGAAGATGGGTTGTGGGAACCCGCATGCGAGGAAATGCGTATGAAAGGCGGATGAGCACCATTGAGCCAATGGCAACCAGAGAGGAGATTACCAGGCTGTTGCCATAGCCGTGTGTCCGGCAGTCCATAGTCAGCTCCTCTCCCTACCTCTCGATGGCACAATCGAGACCTTTTTTCTCCTTCCTTTTCTTCTTTTTTCCTGCTTTCTTCTACTTTCTTCTGTTTTCCTTTTCTGTGCCAATCCCGTGCTGTGAGTGGCAGGGCCATGGGAGGTTGGTGGAGGCACCCACATGTCCACCGTGACTGTCGTCTCCCATAACCTTGTGAACCTTGGGGTTGTGTTAGCCTTACTCGGTATACGCCGCTCTGCCGAATGGACCGTTCTTCTGCCTATGCCGTCATTTGTTTATGGGATTTCTTTCACCTATTATTTACATTCCTGCATATATCTCTACTTTTTTGTAGGTTTTTGTATACTGCTGTTTCTACCTTTATTGCTCTCCTATTTGTGGTGACGTGGAGAGCAACCCGAGACCGGGTCGGGCACGGGGGTGTTGTCTCCTTTATTGCAATATTAGAGAACTGTATGCGAGCCTCGCGGAGCTTGACTTTTGTCCCGTAGGGTGGATGTGTGCTGTTCCGAGACGCTAGTGTCGGGTAGGAGGCACGACGCGGAGCTTGCCATGGCGGGTTTCAAGTCCCCTTTTCGCAGGCTGGTGGGATTGGGGCCTGGATTTCGCGGCATGACCGTCTGTGTCCGGAGTGGTTTCTGTGCTTACCGGTTTTCAGTGTACGAGTGCACTTGTCATGAATTCACAGTTGTGAGCGTGTGTGGCCGTCTGAATAATTTTTATTTAGTCTCCTTATATCGGAGCCCTACAACTGATTATTACCTCCTCCAAGGAGGCTATGTTTTCGTCGTGTTTGTCTGTCTGTTTGTTTGTCTGTCACTAAGATAACTCAAAAAGTTATGAACTGATTTAGATGAAATTTACAGGGATTGTTAGGTATGTTTGGAGGAACAGATGATTAACCTTTGGTGAAGATATGTCCTTCAGTTTGTTTGTTTGTCTGCCTCATTTTTCTTAATGCCATAACTCATAAAATTAGGAATGGATTTTGATGAAATTAACATGAATTGCTAGGTATAAAACAAAGATTAAATGACCTAATTTTGGTAATGATCTGTTGGTTCGTTCGTTTGTCACTGTTATTAATTTTATTCTTGTTAGCACAATAACTCAAAAAGTAATGAATGGATCTTTATGATCGTCAGAAATGTTAAAAGACATAAATGATTAAATTTTGGTGCAGATCGGTTTGTTCGTTTTGTTATGATATAATTTATACACATGAATACGTGTGTACTAGGTCGTCAAATTTAATTGAGTAATTAATTACCGCGTGAATAATTAATTAATCAACTGCCGTGTCAAAGAAAATAACTGTTGGAACCAATGAGCACTTAATGTGAAATACTTCTCTTACAAGTAAATTCAG
>LQNS02278170.1:16476187-16502674 GCA_001587735.2 Parhyale hawaiensis | reverse complement strand
TTGGCCTCCATCAAGCCCAGATATCAATCCAATGGACTTTGCTATTTGGTCCATCCTCGAAAGTGATGTCTCCGCTAAATCCTATCCAAATGTTGCAGCCCTGAAAGATGCCCTTCAGACTGCTTCGGCCGCGTTAGGTAACAAAGTAGTGCGGGATTCTTGCCTATCAGTTATTCTTCGTCTTAAGCTCCTGGTGAATGCTTCAATATGTTCTCTACATATATGTAAATTTCTATTCCAATTTTCATTTACCTATGTGCACTTAAACTTTATTATTTAAAAATTTTCTATGGGTAAATCTTTCCTGGACGCCCTGTAGAATTCCACTCCCGTCCTGCTCGTGGGGTAAGAGGCGACAAACGCAGGGTCGATTCCAATTAAGCGACTAAACTTGTATCGCTTCTCATCGGCCACCGGTTGCTGCTTGGCAGGCGTATGAGCCTGGGAAGGTGGGTTGTGGGAACCCGCATGCGAGGAAATGCGTATGAAAGGCGAATAAGCTCCATGGAGCCAATAGCAACCAGAGAGGCTGTTTCCATAACCGTGTGTCCGGCATTTCACAGTCAGCTCCTCTCCCTACATCTCGATGGCCCAATCGAAACCTTTTCTCTCTTTTCTTTTTTCTTCTTTCTTCTACTTTCTTCTTTTGCTTTCCTCTTCTGCACTAATCCCGTGCTGTGAGCGGCAGGGCCATATAGGAGGTTGGGGGAGGCTCCCACATGCCCACCGTGACTGTCGTTCCCCATAACCATGCGAACCTGGGGGTTGTGGTAGCTTTACTCCGTATACGCAACTTTGCCGAGTGAACCGTTCTTCTGCCTATTCCGTCATTTATTTGTGGGATTTCTTTCACCTATTTTGTATATTTCTGTACATTTCTATATATTTTTCTATTTTTCAAAAGATTTTTGTATACTGCTGTTTCTATCTTCAATTCCCTCCTACTTTATGGTGACGTGAAAAGCAGCCGTGGACCCGGTCGGGCTCAGGAGTGTCGTCTCCTTTATTGTTAATATCAGAGGACTGTATGCGAACCTCGCGGAGCTTGACCTCTTGTCCCGTGGGGTGGATGTTGTGTGCTGTTCCGAGACGCTAGTGTCAGGTAGGAAGCACGGCGCGGAGCTTGCCTTGGTGGGTTTCCAGTCTCCTTTACGCAGGCTGTTGGGATCGGGGCCTGGATTTCGCGGCATGGCCGTCTATGTCGAGAGTGGTGTCTGTTCTTACTGGCAGTCAGTGCACGAGTGCACTTGTCATGAGTTCATAGTAGTGAGGGTGTGTGGCCGTCTGAATAATTTTTATTTAGTCTCCTTGTATCGGAGCCCTACGACTGATGATTCTCTGTATGACTATTTGCTGACGGCAATGGCCTCGATCCAGTACAGTACTGATCCTAAGTCAGCGTTTGTTTTTTGTGGGGGATATTAATGCACACCACAGGGATTGGTTGGTCTCTGTGTCACCGACTGATCGCCATGGTGATGCTGCGTTAGATTTTGTACCTTATTAGTTGTGTGCAGCTAGTTCGTGGGTCCACCCATATTGCTGGAAATTGTCTCGACATCGTTGTGACTGATGTCCCGGACTTGATGACCGTGTCAGTTGGCTCCCCTATTGGCACTTCAGACCACTCACGTCTTGTTGTGTCATTGAACCCGAACCAGGTTGTTCCTGTGGTAGACACAAAGAGAGTGGTGTTCGTTAAGAGTAGAGCTGATTGGCATGCTATTATTACTGGAGCAGTAAGGGCGTTACCCAGGCACCAGATTATTTGTAGTGATGATCCTATCTCTGAGCTCAACGACTTGACTGTGTCTATTTTGGGGAGGTACAGTATGTCCCGAAGAGGACTATTCTTGTGAGGTCTCGGGATAAATCGGCTTTTGACGACCAGTGTCGGCTAGCTATAGAAGCTAAACAATGCAGCTTAACAGGCTTAGCGGCGTTCAAGTGACCGCTCGTTGTAGCAGACATACTGTATGTGGATCGTGGGGCCGAGGCTAAGCGTGTTTATGAGAGGGCCCAGCATTGTCAGAGGCAGCGTTCCAGGGAGTCTCTACTGAGAATTGACCATCCACATCGTTGGTGGAGTGAGCTAAGTGGTTCTGTTTTGGGGGCTGAACCTTCGTTGCCGCCCTTTGTTGGTCCTGGTTGGGGTATCATTTCTGATCCCTTGGCTAGGGCGGAGTTCTTGACGGCTCACTTTGATGGAAAGTAGAGCAGAGACGTGTTGTCATTACCCAATGGATGTCACCCTGAACCTCGTTTAACTTCTTTAGAGTTCAGAACAGCTGCAATGAAAGTGCTGCTTGAGGGCCTTAATCCTTAAGGAGGTGTGGACCCGGTGGGCCTGTTTCCTCTGTTCTATAAGCAGCTTTGTTACGTTCTCGCCCCCAAGCTTGGAGTGATCTTCTGGCGTCTGATACGACTAGGAAACTTGCCCCTTTGTAGGCGTACTGGGAATATTACTCCCATTCCTATGGGTCCAGTGTCGCTCCATGTCGCCAACTACCGACCCATTACGCTGACGCCCATTTTGTCGAAGGTGTTCGAGAAATTGGTCGCTTCTAAGCTTGGACGTTTTGCTGAGGCTACGTGTTTGTTGCCTGCTGGTCAGTTTGCATTCAGAACTGGTTCGGGCTGTTGTGACGCACTGTTATCGGTGTCACACCATTTGCAGTCTGCGCTGGATTGTGGGTCTGAGGCACGCCTTGTACAGTTGGACTTCAGCGCGGCGTTTGGCAGGCTCAACAACAGGGATCTATTGTACAAGTTGAAGTCGTTTGGAGTTGATGGTGGGGTTCTTTCAATCATTCGTGATTTTGTTTCTGATCGAACGCAGAGTGTGTGTTGACGGCGTTTTGAGTGTCTTCGTCGCAGTGGAGTCTGGTTTCTCTCAAGGTAGCGTACTTGGCCCGCTGCTGTTCGTTCTATATACTAATGGCATGCCCTCCTTGCTAGAGAACCGGATTATCAACGATGGCGACGATGCCACGTTCATGGCAGTGATACCTGCGCCCAGCATGCGTAAAGATGTCGCCGAGTCTCTGAATAGGGTTCTGTCGCGCATTAGTGCATAGTGCTCGGCCTGGGGTATGACGCTGAATGCCAGAAACTTCAAGTCTATGATTGTCAGTCGGTCTCGGACACCTTTACCGCAGCATCCACATCTGAAGATAGATGACAGTTTGCTTCAGGAGTCTAGCTCCAAGGATATTCCCGGTGTTGTCTTTGATAAGAAGCTTACCTTTGAGTCGCATGTTAGGCGACTGGTGTCACGTGCTTCCAGTAAAATTGGGCTACTGCGTAAGGTGAATTCTGTGTTTGGTGACAGTGAGGTTATCCGCAGATGCTTTTATGCTTTCATGCTGCCTGTGTTGGAGTATTGCTCGCCGATCTGGGCTTAGCTGTTGACAGTCACTTGTATCTGCTGGACCTACTTGTTAGTTCAGCCAGCAGGCTGTGACCCGAAAATGATCTGGTGAATCCACCCAAGGGTCCCGAGTGCCTTCTCCGCCGGAGATGCTGCATCTGGCCGCAGTTCCTGCTGACGAGGTTAGTTTTGTATAGTTAGGTAGGCTCTTAATACTTCCCCTTCTGTTTCGGGAGGTGGGCTGCCGATCGAGGTGGCTGACCTATTCCCGCTAGACTTCTACCTACTTGTATTTCGTTTCCTTCCGTTGTGCGGCGTAGCTGAGCGAAAGCGTTTAGCCTCGCCCGGGGGTTGGAAATGTTCAACTTGCGCATTTTTCCTGTCAGTAGCGCACTGACCACTCTGAGACCTACCGGCAGAAAAGCCGAAACAAAAACATTGATAATTCAAAACGCGCCCCAGTCGGCGCACGAGCCTGTCTTTAAACACAGGAATAGTTCGGCGCGATATAGGCAGTGTGCCACCGAAGCGCTAGTAAAATTTCTACTACTACTACTACTGATCTGGTGAATCTGTCCCATAGGAGAGAGGTTGCTGGACTCTGTATGTTTTCTAAGGTTTACAACAATGAAAGCCATATTGGTTGTATTCATCTTTCCCAGCCCCCTGGGTCTCAAGGAGGATTACACGGGCTGCGGTTGACGCGCACACTTTCACTTTAGAGAATGTTAGGTGCAAAACTCGTCAGTTCAGTCGGTGCTTTGTGCCCTGGTCTGATGGAGTTTCGAATTCATTGCCGGCATCGGCTTTCAGTCGTGTTGCCTGCAGGCGTTTTTAGTTAGCAGTTAATAACTTTTTGTTGGATTTTCTTTAGCAGCGTTTCGGGCTTCCCGGTTTTGCAAACTGCTTCATTTGGGTTGTCCGTGGGGGCCCGGGCGAAAGTTTGAATAATAATACAGATACGTGAATTGGATATTACTTTCAGTGAAAAACCTGTCTTCTTGCACTAACTACTAACTATATATTTGTTTCTCAATACAAGTTTGTTCCTTAAAGCTGCGCAAGTATCTTCCATTTAACGAGCACGTCACCTGAGCAGGACGCTGTGTTCGTTCGTGACGCATACCGTTTTCAAATGTGTGTGTTCATTAACGCACGTTTAACTGTAAATATAACCTGTTTGTCTGACCAGACTGAAATTTTCAGAAGCTACAAAATATATTTATATATCCTACAGTATATCGTTGCCGAGGATTTTTCTCTTTCACTAAAAATAATACCTAAACACTATTTACACGAACGAGTCTTCTGAATACATATACTGTAGGGCGCTACACGCCAAACGAATTTTAGAAGATTCGCACCACATCCCTTTTCCAAAGTTGTTTTCGGAAACTGCTACAAAAAAATTCATTGCGGAAAAGAAATGAATGGGTTTAAAGTTAAATTAAAAGTAAAAAGTCGTACAGAATGGAGCTTACATTGGTAACACTGAGCAGTAAGACTGATGCATTTAGGGTCCCCATTGAATCCAAATTGTAATAGAAGATTGCAATATTTTCTGAAAAAAAAAAGAGCTATCAATAGCGTGTGAGGCTCTGCACTGTATCTGATTTCTTTAACTTAATCAAAATATAATGTGCACAAGAGGCATTTGGCTCCGAATGAATAGTAAAACTAGAGTTTTCCTGGTAGTCAAAAAGCAGAATATGGATATACCCCAATTGCTCAACCAATTGAGAATTTGTATTAATTTATTTCCAGTTATATAGTGAAACCTCATTTAAGCTCTGGAGATAAAACTTGATGAGGTGGAAACCACTGACCACAATCTTGAAGTCAATATGCCAATTTTAATTTACATTAGCAAACAAAATTAACTCACCAGAAAATATTTTTAAAATTGTTCCCAGTATAACTTATTACCCCAAATACCGCATCGTTGTCCACCTGTCGCTATCTCGTAATTTTTCCACCACCTTCCATCATCCCAAGTGTGATGATGATACGTAACAGGTTGGCGCACTGCCGTACGAGGCAGTCTTACGTTCGAGCGGTGACGTCACATGGCCCTTCGATCGAATAGCTAAGTCGAGGAGTATTGAATGGCAAAAATGGTTAAGAAAACCATTATAAACTACAAGGTCAAGAGTTTTAAAAGTCATATCAAGAGCAAGTCCCTATCCCCATTCATCAACGTCTATAGCCAGCACGTTTTGCATTTCCCAGGAAACTGTGACGCTCGAAGTAAGTTTTGTTGTTCACGCTCGTCTCGCGGTAACAAGGCCATTTCATAGAGATAGAAGCATGAATTTTTTAGTCGACTAAAAAACTACATTGTCAGGCAAGCTTACCCATTGGTGTTACTAGGACAGAAAATGTTATGTTAGGAATTTGGGAAGAAGAGGCTGCGTTTGGTCAGAGTTAGCAGTGTTTCCTTGAGGTAAAACTGCATAAGCGAGTAAAAGTTATGTCAGATGGGTTAAAATGCCCCCTCCCCCCCCCAAAAAAAAAAAAAACTGAAGATCACAGTTACAGCGTATTATGCAACTACGAGGAGCTTCATATCATAACGCAGCGGTGAGGAAATAACGTTGTCAACACTTTACTGCTTCAAAAATGGAAAACAAATAATTTGCTACGNAATTTGCTACGGTTGTAATTTATAAATTCGTGTTCAGTGCATCTCTGAATCAATATTTATCAGACTTAGGCATAAAGTGTCTTGATCCGGGACGATCTTAGAGGGATGTGGCAAAAGTTTCTCAAACATTAAATGTGTAGTTTGCCAAACAGTTACCTACTAACAATACTAACGAAGAGTTCTATTTATTCAACTCTTAGCTGCTTTGAGAAATTACTTAGGAACAAATAACAAATTGTAGCGAATCACTGCAAAACTTCTCAGCACATATAAATAAAACTACCTTCCAATTAGTTCATAACTGTTTGTATGTTTATCTTCTAAAAGTGAACGAAGCAACAAAGTCTAAAGGCCGAATTTTCACGCACCAGTCACACCGTCTGCTTACCGTTGTGGCGCCGCCGTGCGTCGCCGATGGTCTCTGCCTGTAGCTACCACGGTTGATTATTACCCGCGAACGAAGTGAGAGATGTGATAATGTTTTCGTTAATGATTTAAGTATATATATTTGTACATAGCTATATATTTCGAAACGGGCTATTAGATGGCTAAGAATATTCATACACGGCCTGTTAAGTGGCCTTCTGGTTCGATACAGGTACCAAAATCCTGGCCACCTAACGCCCTCAATCTTCAGAAAGTAAAAAAAATCTATAAACACCTTGGATTTATGCAAATTTGGTCTCATTTTGAAGGAAAGTAAGTCTACGTTCCAACGCACGCCCACTTCCCGATACTAAAACGGGAAATTTTTTTGTGCTGCCACCGTCCACCCCGACCATCCACCCTAGTACCAGCCCCCTACTATGAGATCTTATCCCGCCAACCTTGTAGGTTAGGTAATCCAGGACTGGTTCCGGTAGTGAAACATGAAGTTTAAGACATAGTGAACCCGTATAAAGGCCTATATTTGACATAGGACATTAGCAGAACCAGTCCTGGCCTCTAACCTTCAAGGTTCTAGGAGGGGCTGTACCTCTATCAGGCCAATGCGACATATATATATATATATATATATATATATATATATATATATATATATTTGTATATTTGTCTATCCACCCAATAAGTGATCGAAGGAGTTGAGCTATCTACCTAATTCTTTGCAGGGAGTCTGGTGGGCTGTCCTCGATGTGAGCCATGCTAGTAAACTAGATTAGCTGGCCATAAAAAAATTACGGGGATGAATTTTGCCCCCACCGCGGGTGATAGTCTTACTTCACGAGGGTTCCAGTTTAAGATGATTTTAAAGATATAGACACTTGTATCAACGTAGGCATGAAAATTCTACGTCCCTATTCAAATATTTACGTACGTTTTATAGGAAAAAGAAAATTAGGGCGCAAAGTTATAAAAAAAAGTGGAGTCCACGATCACTTTTCATAATATGCTCAGAGCCCTCTAAACTGCAGGCTGCAGTTCCAAATTTGTGCAAATGTGAAACAATCAACGTGTTACGTTACTACACGCTCGCTTTCAAATTACAAACATTTTCCATTTGGGTCGATATTGAGAGCCCAATTGACGGGCGACAAATAACAGCTAGTACCATTGATATATATTAAGACGTTGGGCCATTCCCAATCATCGGCGGTTTCTTTGGACTGTATGAAACCTTTTCTTGAGCTAACCTGTTGTGTCAGGTCAGTGCTTCGTTAGTTTTGCCGCAACTAATGCTGAAACAAATGCCGTTCTTGATGAATTAAAGAGTCCAAAATCAGGCAATTTCTCCTAAGCGTGGGGAGTTAGCTAAGAGTTCGATGTCCTGTGGCGCGATCGCTTCAATTTGAAAACATTTTGAGGCTCTGCGTTCGCTGTCCATTAGGGCGGCCCAGTTCTCGTAATTTCTGTTTATCGCGAGCTGGTCTCGCGGAGTTCGCTGCCCTCGCACGAACCTTTCGGTTTGGAAAATTTCGATGTTCCGATGTAAATGATAAGGAAATAAATTTTGAGTCGATCTCACTGGCAGTTGACGACTTAGAAAGGAGATAGAGTGATCGAAACATCTAAATGTGAGAATTCAACTGGCGTTGACGAAGTAGAAAACAGGTAAATAGGTTGAAATGTCCAAAGTGACATTTTATTCATTAATCTCCGTTTGAATTAGCAATATGATAAGGGCTTCGTAGTTCGTCGAAATTAAAAAAAAAAAAACTCTTCACATAAAATTTCAGCGTGGCATGACACAGTACGAGTATTATGCAATATAAAGCTGCTCGTTCGGAGATGGCAGTGTACTGTACAAGACGCAACTATCTATTGAACCCCATGGGCTCTTGTATTTCATGCGAGGCACGGCTTAGTCAATACGATAGCTCATGCAATGCTTCGTAGCAAATATTGCAGTAAGCATATGGCGTTCAAAAAGTGTTGGCAACAAGGTAGCAGGAAAAGTATTATAGATATACATTTAGTGAGCCCCCACATCTTCAGCACATTCTTCTCCAAAGTTGAGACACTGCTGAAGATGTGTCATCTTCATAACAAAGCACTCAGAGTACTGACAAGCAGATATAGTTTTCATCTCTAAGTTTATTCTTCTGGTAATATCTTGTTCCCTTTGAAAATTAATAACAAGTTTTTTTTTATTTTTACAAAACTCGCCAATTTGTGGCGGAGAGCAAGCTGCAACTCACTCCTTATCCAGCCACCTTATAGTCCAGATCTCGCACCACGTGACTTGGTTATTCCCTCAGTTGTTAAAAAAAACTTGTTAGGATCTGTGAAGATAAATTCAGAGCTGATAAGTATACCTGCTTGTGGGCACTCGGAATGCTTTATCAAATTAATGACACGGTTCTACGAGTGTTTGAAATTTTGAAGGACAGTGCGCTGTTAGGAGTAATGCTCAAAAAGTGTGGATGATTTCTATTATTTTCCCCTTGCCCTCTTGCTAAATCTCTTTGAACGTCGTACTGTACGTCATAAAATACGTAGTGTTCACTGCATAAAATAGCTTCCAACAACATAAATTCAATTATATAAATACAAGGTTTTATTGTTCGGTTTCAATACAGCAACAATACCGGGCATAGATCGGAGCTCTGTATTGCTCAGTAGTATTTCGGGCGAGCGAAGTCATAAAAAAGACAATTTTAAGTTATTAATATTTCGGCTTAGCCGTGAGGTCAGTTCATTTCATATTTATTAGCGAGCTTGGCTATGGCCAAGGCAGGCTGTAAAATCCTCGTAAAACAAACTTGGAATTGTCGGAATTCTTTTTATTCTTTGTTTATGACCGCAAGTTGCAGAACAAGGGTCACGGGTCAATGGTAATCATATACTAAATTGTAAATTCCAATAAAAAAGGATTTAAGACTATTATCTGTATATTGTATGTAAAGTTTATCTATTGGCATTGAGAAAAATATAGCAGGATTCAAATTATCATCTATCTGATGCATAAATAATATGTAGTGTCTAATAGCTTATGGTGATAGATTTGAGAGGCTGTCATCTTCGTAAATGATACAGTATAGTGCATAATCTCTCACAAAATGAAATGGAAATAAGACTAGACTCTTTATATTATACTTATAATATATTTTATATTGACTTTTAGCAAAAAATGGAAGATTTTAGACAACGAAATGTTTTGACAGAGGGTAAGCAATATCGCACGTGCATAACCCTCATAAAAACCCTCAAGTTACGATAGTCTTTAGTGCGGTTGACTCTTTTTTTATTTTTTTACCTAAGGGTTTAATTGCAGTGCAGATTTGTATCCCTGAAGCACATTCTGTATCAAAAAGGAACGGAAGTTCAGAAAAAAAACAGGAAAATATGGGTAACCAATAAAGTTCGTGCGGATTTTCTACGAAATTGTGTAACAGAGAGAAAAAAACGGGTTCTATGTGGGATACCTAAATAGTGTGTAGAAGGCAGTAAAGTTGAAGATCTGATATGCAAAGAAGTACAAAGAAATTCTTGCATGAAGATCAATGCAGATATTTCCTAGACATTGTGACTTCCCTCAGGGAGGATAGGATTGGCCAAAGGATAAGGTTAGTCAGCTTGGCCCATATATCCCATGTTATGGGGGCTGCAGCGCCCGCACGGGGATACTCTAGGTTACCTTGGCCATTAACTAGGCCTTCGGGACGCGTCTTTTCGTGCCCACTTTGCTGCCTTCCTGCTTCATACTCCTACTGATGATACTTTGTTATGTTCTTCCTCTTTTATCCCGACTTGCTGTTCCCATGTGCGTTAATCGTTCGTAGATTCCACAATTCTAGCGAAATTCTTAAAGACCCTCTAATTTTTTGTCTATTTAGATGAGAGGATCACAGTGTACTCTGTGGGTAGGGAGCCTTAAACTAGGAAAATAAAAAAATACTACTGCTAGTCCAACAACCTTATGCCTATGATCACATATTAATAATAAGTGTAGATATCTATTTCCATCATGCGTGCATTTGTTTGAGTTTTTCCAAATAGAAGCGATCCTTCTTAATGTTTCGACTCTTTTTACCACCATATATTTCTCCATATTTCCTCATTAAGGGCTCCAAATGTAAACAGTTTTTAAGCCTTAAAGTCTCTAAATAAAACTTTTGTTTCAATAGTGTTGCCAGCCAGCTATGTGTTTTAAAATGGTTTGATAATGGAATCTTGTTATCCTTTTGGAAAATGAAATATACTGAGAATTATAACCTAACCAAGCATCACGATACATTTTGTCTTTATTGGTACAAAAACTTGCAAACGTAGTATCCCTCCTATACAGTGCACGGTTTTCCTGCAATTTCGCATCACTCAACATGAACATCAGTAACCATTATTTCTTCCTTTGAGGTGTTTTCGGCCCCGTGTAAACCAGCTAGCATTTCGCTAGCTTTTTTCTGTGGAAATGACGGAGGCAAGCAGTTGCTGCAGATTTCGCTAGTCAAATGTTGCATCCGCTTGCAGTCAGTGTGGTGAGTGCTTCCTCTAGCTCCTGCTTCCGCATGCACTGAGAACGAACGCTGGATCTCTGTTCATATCAAACTAGTGGAAAAGTACATAGTTGCTGAACATTGATATTATCCAAAATACAAAGACTGGTATCATTGACCGTTTTGCACAAGCGGATTTTTAGTGCCTCTGAGACGAGAACTAGTCTGACGAATATATTATAACGTAGACGGCCCGAATTGACCAGAATCTTGTGAAGTGTGAGGCCGTGCATTATCGTGCGGCGAAATTGGGCCACCTCTATCCACCATTTTGCATTACTTCTTTTTTTCATTTTTAAGCGTACAATCGGTTTCCTTATAAAATAATATTGTTATTACAGTAATATTTACCAATGGGATTGACTAAAATCATGCTATGTATAACAGTTATACAATTTCACTTTATGCCATCTCGTAGAACAAGCTTCGTTCGAACCGTCCTTGATGAGTATAACAACATTCTGCACAAGAAGAGCAGAGCAGAGTTTCCTATATTTATTTTATGTAATTTTCAACTCACGGCTCTGTATCGGATGCTTTAAAACGACCGAGAGGCAAATCTGCTAGAATCTGTGTATTCAAGAAAATTTGTTATCCCAGTATTCTTCATCTGCGAAATTTCTATTTCATAAGCCAGCTTCATAAGTGATACCTACTTTATTTTTTTACTTATACTGTATCCGGCTGTAAAAAAAATCGGCTTACAGTGACTGTTCTGAACGAAATTTTCCAGGAATTTCTACTGTGTATTCCTTCGTAATCACTAACGTATATTTTTCCAATTACCCCTCGGCATTGTCCCATCAGATAAAGTCGTTTCAGTGCCGCAGTCTGACAATTTTTTTCAATTAGCTATCAGGTGGAAGTCGCTAACGAGAGCTCATTTCCATGTAATTCTCTTTCATTTCATTTCTTTAACGAACTCTTCCTTCCGCTGCTGCAAATTGAATAAATTAGTGAAACTGGGAAGGATCTGCAATTTTCTTTGAAGCGCTGCTTATCAATGAGAAATAATTGTTTGTTTTCCGCTCTTGGTTATCATTACGGAAAAATCAAAAGGAACAAACAAAATTCCTGGATGCAAACCACTTCCTTAATACTTGAAGGGTGGAAAGCCACAAAGGTCTACTTGCAATGAGCGATAAAACTCAAAATTTCTAATCGCGATTTTTAACATGCAAGTCGTCGCCAAACAGATAAAGCAATGAACTACTCGCAATTTTTAATAAACAAGGTGTCGCAAATCCCATTATGCAATACCTACTCTCCATTTTTAATATACAGGGTGTCACTAATCCCACAATGGACTGCTTGCAAATTTTAATATAGATGGTGTCGTAAATCCCCTCAGAGAATACTCTACGAGGCGTATATTCAGGGTGTCAAAACTTTTATAACGGACCAATCGCTACAGTTTTGAACACACTGACACTATAGTAATTTAGTTGGTTTTTCCTTTTATATATTTACTTCTAGTTTTTTATTACGACACACAATAAAGTTGTACATCGTTTCTGCAATATATAACAGTCTTGATCCTCAATAGTGTTCGGGTGATGAAATATCCGGGTAACAAAATAGAATCAAGCGCAGACCAAGCCATTTCCTCGAAAAGGCTTAAGCGAGCTGGAGTTTTTTCGAACTTTCACAGCGGGGCACAAGATCACGCGACAGCAATGTAACAAGTACTAAGCCCTCGAACAGATATTGTTACACGGGAGATGCACGCACTACATAATAGAGCCCCACACAGTTACCTGTACAGCCTCACCTCGGGCTGTAGATGTAGTTAAGCTGAGCATCGAGTAGAATCCAAGGTCCGGATGATGCAAAGTAGCTATCAACTTCCTACTGCACTGGCAAGCAGTTTCAATGATGCTTAAAGTGACGTAGGCAGATAGATGCACGCTATTGTCAGAGTGTTGTCGTAATCAAAGACAGGCATCTCGATCTCATAGGAGACTCCCTCTCTGCTCAATACGTTCTGTTTTTTTCTTGTTTCTTCCTTCTACTGTTATTTAATTGTTAAGCTAGCTAGTTCTTTTTAATCTTATTTATGATTGTCCGGGAAAAGCTCGCATTAAATGACTGAAATAACTGTGATTCAGAATACACTTAGAACGAAAATAATAGCTTTAGCTCAAAATTGACCATAACTCATTTATGCGCAATCAAATTTTCATGAAACTTGCAGGGAAAACGTGACATCGTATGGCAACACTGTTGAGTTTGTTCATATTTTGCTGTGTCTCCTGGTTGACAATTCTTTGCATTTTTTCTCTTTTTGAGGTGGACGAAAATAATAGCTTCTTGTATATTATTCCAAAATGGGACGTGGAAAAAGCTCTAACTAACGAAGAAAAAGAAATTATCATCAAAGAAACTGCTAAAGGCACCTCGCCTGATGTTATTACCCGAAAAATAGTTCGCCATATTGACACAATGACAAGATTCTACAAGGACCCTTCACCCCAGAGAAAAAAACGATCAGATGCCGGGCAATCAAGGACGGTTACTAATAGAGTCATGAGCAATGTGGTTCGTCAGCTACGTTAAAGACCCAGGCAAACGAGTTAATCAATTTTACTGCTGCTGGGCTTTCTGAAGTGACTAAAACCCAAAGAAATGACATTCTTCGCGCCGTTGCTTCCGCCAAATCCCATCTGAAATGCCTTCTCTGACCCGAAGAGGGTGGAATGGGCAGAGAAATACATGAAGATCAACATGAATCATGTTCTTTCCACCGACGAAACCCGGGCAACCCTTGATAGAGCTGATGGATGGAGTAAGGGTTGGGTACTACCTGGAGGTGAGTGTCATCAAAGCGTGAAACGTCAACAACAAGGAGGTGGTGTTATGATTTGGGCTGGTATCATAAGGGATAGACTTGTAGGTCCGGTTAGAATACCTGATGGCGTGAAAATTACATCTGCAACATATTGAGCCATGTTAAAGGACGCCTTGATCCCATGGCTAGATGACATACCCCTTTCGTTGCTTCGAAACTTGATTTTCATGCATGATAATGCGCCTGCTCACTCTGCCTGTAATACCACAGCATTTCTGGACTCTTTGGGGCACCATGGAGAGAGACTGAGGGTTTGGCCAGCGTGCTAACATGATCTAAACAGAATTGATAACCTCTGGGTTCTTCTGAAAAGGGAAATTTACGCAGATGGATGGCAGTACAACTGAAAAGCTGTCTTGTGGGATGCAGTTGCTGCAGCAGCAGCGAGGCAGTTCCACCTTCTGTAATAAAGAAATTAACTGGCTGCATGAATTCAAGGATTATTGAAATTATTAAACGTCATGGAGGTCATGTTGGCAAATAATACATTTTTTAGTTATTGCAAACATTTGATTGATGATTTATTGTTTAATACATATTTTCTCATTTGTGTTGTTCATTTTTGCTCCTTTGGTGATGCAAAACTGTGAATATTTTTTTAGTCAAAAACCTATTACCGCCGCTCAGTGAAATTAGTAAAATTGACAAAAAGACATCATTTTTCTAGAACCAGCACGATTAGTCGTTTGAAAATTTACAGACACAATAAGCATCATAAGATTAACTGTCGGTAAAATTTTAACTTAAATTTATAGCCAGATAGTCGAGTTGTGGTTAATTCTGCGATAAAGCTATTATCTCCGTTCTAAGTACATAATATGGGAGCAGCTTGGCCTATAATCTCTCCCGTGTCCTGTATACGCCTGTGATAAAAGGTATAAATTAATCAAAGTTTCTTCGACTCTTTTCGCAATTTTTTTGTGAGCCCAATTAATTTATTTTGACTGCGGTTGGATCGGTTCTGCAAACGAATGGCTGTGTTTATCGCGGTGGAATTGGTAGACTTAGGGCAATTAACTTTATAGAAGATCACACTGCATTGCCGTGGTTACGTGTAGTGCATTCTCCTCATAGTAGAATCTTGACCACAAGCAATGAATATGCTGAAGAGGCATCACCGACGCATGTTCATTATCATCAACCTACAGTCATGTTGTAACTAACTACCATATAATAAAAGTACCCCTAAAAACTTGTAAAAACGCTACAATTCACTATACAGGGCCTAATCGCGGCATTAGAAGCCCGTACTGATCGCACTCAAAGCCTTTCCTTGCAGAAAAACGGTCCTCTTGAGCTCCCCGTATTTCTCGACGATATCTCCGACAAGATCATTGCTCTGAAGGCCAAATCGCATTTCACAAAAGATTAAACTCGGCTTGCGGGATCTGCCAGATCGGCTTTCCCAGATTCTGCCTCTTACGACGACGATGCCGAGCTCGTCGGGTGAAATTTGAAGTATTTTTCGTCGCTTGTGGAGTGGAATCTACGCTGGTGTGGGGAAATATACAGTCCTACACCGTGCTTATCTTTATCCAGTCTTTTTGTGCATTTATGGTACTGTTGAGAGACTGAATTGGAAATGTATTATGTTTAAATTGAAAGATGGTTCGAATAGCAACCTGAGACTTGCTTGCTACAAGGCGTCCTACGTACCATTGTTGTTGACATAGAAATCACGTTCGGGCGTCAGGAGACGAGTAGAATCGTTACAGTTATTAAAATTTTATTTATATATGTATAAATAATACAAGCAACGTCAGTTCATTAATACTCTCAATAGCATTTTTAGGACGTGATCGATAAGTCTATTCAAAGAAAATTTCATATTTAATGCTAGACTGAGAGCGTTGAGCAGCCCTACGACGTCCGAAACGCTGCCAAGAAGAAAGGTTGCAGCCATACTCGGTCAAACACGAATCCTGGAGGGAATTCTTTCCCATCACAGACTAACCAAAACGCGTATTGAACTGACTGGGTCGGAACCGTAGAGCAGCTATTCCTTCCGAACCCACTTTAGCTTCTTCATTTTCCCAGTTCTACTCGCTGTCTCTACAGTGCCGGCAAAAAGAATCTTTACACTTCAATGGCAAGACACGAGAAATGTGAGTTAGTATTTCGGCTGCCCTACCCGACATAAAAAAGCGAGAAGATGTTAGTGATAATGCATTCCCTCTGCCAACTCGTAACAAATGTCCATCACCGAGCCCGCCAACCCTCAGCAAGGGTTGTGTGCTGCTGCAGTGAGGTTGATAGTGGGTCGCTCTT
The DNA here is from genome assembly GCA_001587735.2 of Parhyale hawaiensis. Taxonomy (NCBI): domain Eukaryota; kingdom Metazoa; phylum Arthropoda; class Malacostraca; order Amphipoda; family Hyalidae; genus Parhyale; species Parhyale hawaiensis. The sequence goes on along the minus strand of LQNS02278170.1, from coordinate 16,486,610 downwards.
GCCGACGTTTTATTGTTTTCTTTCTTACGTAAAAGTTTGAAGTATTATAACTTTACACCTACTACACAATGGGTCAAAAAAATGCTTAAAAAATGAAGTAGTCAAGGTCTTGGTAATGAGGAGTTCAAGGTCTTGTTGGAACTCGGTTCTTTTCGTGGCAGGATGAAGTAGTTTAGTATTATCCTCATATTTACTGATTTTACCACTGATGTTAAGATCGAAATCATTGATGTAATTTGAGAACAGAAGTGGGCCTAGCACGCTACCATGTGGAACCACAGATGGTACATGTGTCCGGTCGCTCGTCTCTCCTGCAAGCTTCACTCGTTGCTCCCGACCCGTAAGCCATGCCAATCTATCGTAAATAGTCACCCTGGAGGCCACAGGATTCCATTTTTTTCATTAGTTGGTGATGGGGAAACTTTATCAAAAGCCTTTGAAAAGTCTAGATACACAAGGTCTGCACCCTATACTTCATCTTTAATATCTGTAACTCTTAAGAAAGAGTCCAGTACGTTTGTCAAGCAGCTTTTCCATTTCGGGAGCCATCAGCCATGAGCTGATGCATCCTCAGGTGATCAGTGATGTGTCTTTTCAAGAAGCATTCGATGGTTCTACTGACGACCAATGTAAGACTGAGTGGTCGATAGTTGCTGGGGCTTTTCTTATCCCCCTTCTTATGTATCGGTATCACATTAGCTAGTTTCAAATCCTGAGGGACTTTTCAAGTTCTAAGGGATCGATTAAATGTTTCGAGCAGTGGCTTCACGATGGCTGGAGCGATTTCCTGTAGTACACGGGGAGTAAGATTTTCTGGGCCAGTGGATTTGTACACATTTAGGTGGGTCAATTTTTTAAGGAATTCGATCTCCGTGAAAAAACACGTGTTTATTGAAGCAACTTGCATCGATGCAGTTCAGAAATATTTATAACATTTCAATAGTACAGTAAATACAGAGGTGAAATAGTCGTCCAGGATTATGGCTTTGTCTCATAGGCCATCGGTGATTTCACAGTCATGTCGTTCGAACGGACCTGTTTTTTTTTTTTCTTTTTTTTTTAGTCGTCTTACATTCACATATGTATAGAATGCCTTTGGGTTGCGTTTTGCCATAGCGGCTACGGAAGCTTCCTTTGCCCTTTTTGAGGTCCTGACTATTTCTTTACATCCTGTTCTCACCTGATGGATTACGCTTCCAGGCTTTGTAACGCACTTGTCGCCTAACAATGCAGCGTTTGACTATCGAGAGCGGATCATTACTAATGCGAACTCGTTTATTTGGGATGTATCTTTCAGCTGCTCTCAGGATGCGCGTCTTAAATATATGGGAGCTTTGTTCAATACTGGCGTCTCTCATAGGGGTTTCGAAGTCAGTTGTTCGTATTTCAGTTGCCATTTCCTGAAAATTCGCTCGTCGATAGTCTGGCAGCTTGAGATGACCCGCATTGGTGGTGAATTCATTGCTAGTTTTGAGCGTAAATTCAATCACGTTGTGGTCTCCAAGCCGGTCTAGGATGGCTGGGTTAATAATTTCACAATCAGGAGTGGAGAATACCAGATGCAGAATATTACCGTATCTCGTAGGTTCATTAACGTGCTGGGTCAGGTGGTGGTGGCTGAGGAGTTCGAGCAGTTTGCTGCCTGGGGCTGGGCTGCACAAGGTACTCCAATCAATTTGTGGGAGGTTGAAGTCTCCCATTAGAATTGTTTCATTCGGAGTTTCCAGTGCATTTTCGATCTTGTTGTAAAGTGCTGCATCAGTTTCGGTGGTACTGGGAGGGCTCCTATAGGCAAGCATAATATTTAACGACTGTCGAAGCCGAGACGAGCATGGGTAGTGATAACTTCATATTCTTTAGTTGTTGCAAAACTTTTACAGAGGGGTTTAAGGTGTTCCTTGATATTATGATTGAACCCCCTTCTCTGCTAGTTTCTGTTGGTTGGTCTACATTGAACAGTTTGGAGCCTTTCGATGCAACTTCTTCTTACAGATTCTTCTTTGAAAGGCTGGTCTATGTTTCATTCAGTTCGATAACATTATGCGCATGAGTGGCTGCCATAGCTTGTAATTCATTCATATTGCTTGCCATGCTCTGAACGTTGCCAAATAAGAATTTGACAGAGTGTTTGCATTGCTTCTCCGACTCACTGCTACGCTTGAAGTGCCCGGTAGCTGGAAAAAGATTGGGGACGTTAGAGCAGGAGGAGAATCGTCAGTCGTGGCGACAGCGCCTGTCTGTAAGTGAGCAAGGGAAGAGTTTTGTATTCCGGCTTGAAAGTTGTCAGATTGTTTTACGTCCGCAGCTATTTGGCGGATAATAGGTCGTTTCCCTCCGAGTTGGTCTTGCTTCTCGTTTTTCTGGTTTGTGGTGGCTGACAAGAATTCGCCTTTGGAGGAATGTTCCTAGCACCTGACTTTCGGGTACTGCGATTCCCTTCATATGTTCGTATTTTGAGGTTCTTGGGAATTGGCAGCGCTTCTTCGCTACAGGTATCTGGGACTATGATTTTTCATTAGCGGTGCTTACTGGACTCCTACATGCAGTATTGGATCAACAAGGTCTGTTTGGCGGGCGTTGGTAGGTTGTTGCACATCGGTGCCTTCAGACATATTGCGGTTCATCGATACGAAAGTAGAGACTATGGATGGTGGGAGAGGTGTAGGACCCAGACGTGACATCTGCACATACATTTGGAGTTGAAGTAGTTTCCTCCTCATCAGTGTGAAACGAACCGGTGATAATTGTGCCCTCATTTCCCTTAGGATCCTCAACCTTTACCCCACTAGGGGATGAGATATGAGGATTACAGGGGACGGCTGCAGAGACATTGGGAGCAGTTTGCCCCATTGCTGGCAAATCGGCTGGGAGAGCGTGAAAGGAGGCTGGGTGGCAAGGGTGCTCAATAAAGGTCTTAGGTCTTTCCAAAGCAGCGGTTTCGGAAGCCGCCGCTGTGAGAAGCATTTCTCTGAGGACATGGTGTCCAGTGCCACTAAAGTTAACCTCATCAGGTAAAAATAATCTCCAATCGTCTTCAAACGAGGAAAATAGGTGAATAAATTCTAGCAAATTATATCACGGGCAGTAGGCAATTATTTATTGTAGCTTACTGTCTGTCTCTAAGAGCAAATTTCGCTTCAGAGGCCAAAATTTCACCACTTCAATGAACCAAATATTCAAGTATGGAGAAAGTATCCTGGATACGGTGCACTCACATTGCATATAAGCTGACTGGAGTGGTATTCAAGTTTATTGAAGGGTTTTAGTTAAGATTTTACTTCGAAAGATGCACGTTTAATTAAGAAAGAGGATAGGGAATGTAAACGAACGAGACTACTACAGTCTCAAGAACGAAGACGTGATACCAATGGAGAGAGATAAAGCGCCCTTGCGACACAGTGATAAGAAAGACTTGAAGCAAAAAAATTACAGAAGGGAATACGAGCTGATAATAAGCATGAGCGGGAAAATGTGGAAACGGCAAGTCAGAGAAGAGAGTAAACGTATCGATTACTGCGTGAGTTTTTTCACGCACGGGTTCACTAGTAATAACAATAATGGTCACAGGAGTGTGCAGTGTCTGTTTTGTCTCGCTGCATTTTACAAAACAATGGACTGCCAATAACGTTATAGAGCCGATATTTTTTGAGCTCGGCGCAGGGCAATAAAACTGTAAGCGGTGTAATATTGCGCGATATTTCCAAGCCAATACTTCTCTTTGAGACATTCAAGATGAGAGTGAAAGAAAAGAACCGGAGCTGAATTGATTTTTTATTTGAACCCTGAGCTTTCGAGATATTTGAACATTCAGCGCAATGCTAAAACTGTATTATCAAACTATGGAAGTCCCATTAGAAACTAAAACTCTCTACATCGTTAAGGCATCTCTTCAGGTTACAGAAGCTTCACAGGTAATAAAAAATCACCACTACTAAGTTGGTTAACCAGCAATTTCAAATTCAGATTATGAAATTTCAGCATTTAAGACTTCACTGTCTGCTCACTGTGACGCTGTCTAATTTAAATGGGGGAATGCAACTTTCAATTTCATATTGAGTCACAAGTTATGAATCGAATTCAGCTCTACCGGAGGACTGAAGCCCCCTCTACCGGAGGACTGCTGCAGTACCCATAAGACGCCTCCTCTACCAGAGGACTGCTGCAGTACCCACAAGACGCCTCCTCTACCAGAGGACTGCTGCAGTACCCACAAGACGCCTCCCCTACCGGACAATGCAGTGCGTGTTCGCCCCTAATGCAATAAAGAGCGCCGCATTGCACGCGCTGGCACTGAAACACGCAAATCCTTTTTATTACAGCAGGCGATACGCCCGGACTGGCAATGCTGGAGCTTAAGGTGTGTCCTTGCTTGGCCAGCAGCGCCGCAGACGATTGTTGTGCATGCCACACCCGGCAATTTTGTGATGCTGCAACGTCGTATTATAATTTCTAAATTGATATGACTCCCTCTCCTCAACTAACTCGTTAATATCTAGAAAGTTTTGCCCTGAGAACACATCTGTGGCCAAATAATGGGCATAATAATACTAAACTAAGACATATGTCAAATAACTTATACAATGTCGACTAATGAAATAAAATTTGATGTTTCGGGATGGGAGATTATTAATCCCGAAACGTCAAATTTTATTTCATTAGTCGAAATGGTATTAGTTATTTGGGAATAATAATGGCGATAGGTAAAACCTTAATCTAAAACCTGTTGCAGTGGAGACTCAATCCACGCTCTCTGTTCGGTGTTGGGAGGCCGGCTTCACCGCATACATACAATTACATGTAGCGCTTAGCTTGCATCTCTGACAAGGTGCATTGCTTCCCTTGCTAGTCGCCATGATTTTTAAATTAAATGTACCATATTTTTTCCTTTCACCGTAATTTCTCGAATAATTTTAATCTCCTAACTGTAATCGGTACATTTTTATTGCATTATATAGTTTGGCTTCAGTTGGCACGTTATTGATTGCTTAGGGTTCGGCTTGCCACTTTGGATCGAGTTCCCGTCCTGACGGCAAACTGATGATGCTTGAGAGCAAGAAAACTGTTTTTCGGTGCAAGAAATGGTATATTGATTTATGAGGGTGACGTTCTAACTAATTTAAGCTAACGATATGATCTTGATTGAAGTGTTATTGATACTCTGTTCTATTTTTACGTCTTTACCGACCTTCTGCCCCATGCACGTTCATCGAGTGTTGGTACACTTTCCTGTATAGGTTGCAACATGTACTTAGCATTGATTTGCGACCATAATTATATAGTTTCCTCGTAAGCTGTTAAAACAGCTTTGCGTAAACCAACATTTAATACTAATAACAATTTCATCATCTCGACCGAAGTGATAGAATCGAGTAATGCCCATCGGCTAATCAGTAACAAAATTAATCGTTCCAATTTTTTTCTGCCTACGTTAAATAAATCGGCATATACAAATCAAAATTAACATGTTGTTTAGTTATCATTTTTTCTGAATATCTATAATTTATTCTATATGCTTTCCGTCGGCATCAATAACTTACTGCAAACGCTTGGGCAAGGGTCATGAATGATAGGTTGGGAAATTTTTGCCCATTCTTTCAAGAGTGTTGCCTTCAGAGCCTCCACGTTCATTTTTTTTTTTTTTGTGATAAGAAGCTGAAGTCTTGCTCTCCAATATGAACCAAATACTAATGACAATAGCATTCAGGTCTGGAGATAAAGAAATATTAAGTAAAAATATGCGTTAATAAAAAGGTGGTACCTGCCTAACGATAATTATTGAACACTTTGACCCTGTACATAAAAGTCTCCTAACGAGTGCTGCTGCGCTACAAGTCATTCTCATAACCTTTACCAGCGTGTGCCCGAGTATTGTTATACTTCATGTTCACTTTCAGAAGCTTTTCCAGCAGAAGGGCAACGGGCTGGTTGACTTTGTTATAACTCTTATATCAATATCCGTTCTATTTAAAACTATATCTCGGTATATTCTTTATAGGATATGTATAAAACCTTGCAATATGAGCATACTTCATAGAGGATATTTCTAACACTGCTATTATTACCTCATCGACGGATTTCTTGAAATCGGAACAATATGTATGCTGCTTCTGGAGTCCAATTTTGTAACTTTTTTTCTCTCACGTCAGGACGTAAATTCGACAGATGACCAACGGAGCATTCACGAGATGATGATTCTTCACGGTTAGTAGACAATAAATTCTTCTAGCTTACTGTCTTTCTATTCTTCTTCTCCAGCAGTATTATCCCTGTTCAAAGAGAATCGCTGAAGCAAGTCTTGCTATTCCATGTATTTCTGTCCATTTCCAAGTGTTCCTCCAGCTCCATATCACACATATCATCCCTCACACTGTCGTTCTCTGACGGTGCGAGTTTTCATAGCCCAAAAATTTCAGCACTTCAGTGAAGCAGATATTCCAGTTCGCCGCATAGCGCATACTGTACGACATTTGTCATATAAGCACTAAACTCTTACGAGATATCACTCACAGGACGCTCGGACACATGAATGGAGACCAACACTGTGGTCAATACAGAATAGCTTTCGCTTCTCTTCTTCGATCAGCATTAATAAATAATTCCTACTACCTGTGCCACGGTAATTCGGCCACAGTAATTTACTAAGCGGCTGCGCCACAGGCTCTACAAACCTTCGTGACGAGAAGCTGGTAATCTTCTTCTTCTCCTCGGAGACTCAGCTGCACCAACTACGTCAATGCTTAGAGAAATTGGGGCTGATGAGCCCTCGCGTGAGTCTTTCTTTGACAATAATTCCAGCCTGTTCCTTCCGATAACGTGACGCAATAATTAGTTCAGGTGATCACGTTGCATGAGCCAACCGTGGATGGTGATCTGGTCAGACGCCGGATTGTGATCTGGTTGCTGGAGCCACACGTGGGATTGTGATACATAATTGAGAAGGTTCCAGGTGGAAGAATTTCCTAAGTGGAGCTCTTGTTAAGGATTTTTAAACTAGAGCGGCATCCATTTTTCACTTTAAAATCTGATGTTATATCGAAGGAAGGCTAAAAACCGCCAAATTTATGGAACGTTTTGATGTATCCTAAATCGCCCTCGCGCTATGAAATCTGCAATATGCGCACAGAGTAATAAACATCGCAGCATTTGAGAAATAAACGAGACTATCTACTTAAACATATTTCATGCATGATTGGTAATTATTAGAAAAACCAAATTATATGTAAATATGTCGACATATCCTACACTTCATGCACCTCCCCACATTGTATAAACATATCAAATGGCATCCATGGCGGAAGAATCGCCCACCTCTCCTCCGGCTTCCATTCCAGTAATGCTGTAGTGCCGCATTCCGGCGATGCAACAACTTAAGTGCATAGCAATCCACGGAATTTTCATTAAGATTTGGCTTGTACCGACGAATGAGCAGAGCTCCTAAAATATTCAGATGGTCTTGGTTGGGGGAATTATTGTAATATAATAATAACTAAGTATTATTCTGTAACCTTCTCTAGTCGATTTACGGTTAGGCTACAGTAATGGCTAGAAACGAAGTCTTCATACTTATAGATGATAATATAGTCTGTCCATCGTTGCCATGTTAGTTTTGAGCGATGCCTGGTCTGCTCTCAATACGCTTATCACTCAGATGCAAAGTTTGTATGACTTGCACGTTTATATCAGCTCTTTAACCTGCAACAATTTGCTTGAGAGTTCAAACAAAACATATAGTTTTCGCTATGAAGCGGTCAACCTTTCTATGTTTCAGGACCGCTCGAAATATTCGTGCTACCACCGAAAAAGAATAACTGTTAAGAACGCCAACCGTTCTGGAAAGAATTTTGTCATATTTTGACGGCAGTATGATGGCCGACGGTGATTATTTCAGTCATTTGTGATGGACCTCTCGAGCTTTGGACCATGTAAATGAATTTTGCGTGATGCCGCTTGGCATTAATGGTGGCCTTCCGCAGCAGTTACTTGTCTCAGATTAGTATCTCTGTGACAATCGTAGCAATATTCCAGATGAGGCGATTGCATTAATAAATCGTGGAAGAAGAGAGACGCTCGACAAGGTGTAATCACGAAGATGAATCGAGGGCTATTTGGCCCTTGAATGTACCTCTCACAAATATTCTTTTCTCTCCTCATAGCGATGAAAATTACAAATCGATGGCCATTTGGTGAGTTGATTGTCAGTGCATTACCAATTCTTTTCAGTTCTTTCCTGTACTGCTCTTGAAACTACGGCGATACTCACATAGCCAGCGGCGCTAGTTCAAGTGTCAGCGTCGTTTGAATAAATAAATGTGCGCTTTGTTATTATGAAGAATGCCCCCGAAGTGGGCAGACACTGTAGATACAGCGGTCACTTTTTTGCTCTCCAAGCCTTGCGTTCAGGTGCCGGTATAACCAGCTGATTTTCCAAAAATTCTATTGCACAGTTGATAATACTGTAGATGGACCACGAGGCCCATTGCCAGAGAGGAGCCTTCGACCATGCTGTGGTCTACTCTCTGTTATTGTCGTTATACCACTACCTACGGAAAACATTCTTTTTTAACTGAAAAACGCAACGAAAGGGGATTGTTCATTACAGGACGATCAAGTGTAGCGGAATAAGGGCGCTGATACGTCATATTAGATTTGTTGTGAAGTAAGATGGCACAAAGTTGCTTTTGAAAGATAAAATAGGCGTGTAATCAGTCATGAAGGTGGGGTATAAAATTGAGGACGGTGTTGCTTCTACTTATTTCCCAGAGGATTTGTAAACTTGTTCACTGTCTGCTCCGACAGCTTTGGAAGGGAGTCTGTTCCAAGTCTTCACAAGCAGTGACTGAGAAACTGGCGATCCTGCTTAGTTGTTCCGGTGTTGATACACGTTTGAGTTTTTGCCTGTTGTTTTTAAACGATCATCATCGTGTCTGTCGAAAACTCCCACCATCGAATCGTCGTTGAAGTGAGTCAGGTACTTGGACATTTCTGTAACTTGTCCATGAATCCTCGTTCTAGAAAGACGAGTAATAGTTCCAGAACATGACACCCCTATATGGCTCATTGCCCTACTGTGGTATGAATAGTGCTGCTTCCGCTAAATTCTTTTCATTTTATTAGTATCTCTACTAAGATTCTGTGGCTCGATGTGAACCAAAAATGCTGAATGAGGTCGAACTAGTACTAATAACGGATCTATCCTTAGGTTTATACGCGACCTGTGTCCTAATGAGCCCAGATGCCAAGTGGTGTTATCCTTAAATTTGCTTACTTTTGATCAAGATCGGTGACGAACAAGATTGGGCCAAGTACGATCCCCTTAGCACTCCAGATGGGTCAGTTGTCGCAGTCGCTTGTCACTCCTTGGAGTGCACTCGCTGCTTGCAGCCTGCAAGTCATCCTGGACGCCAAGAGCCTCTATCGTTTTAATTAAGCGTTCGTTGAGAGATTTTTGCCACAAGCATGGGGAGTTTTTAAAGTGAATCATGTATTGAATTACATCATGAAATTGATACATATTTAACTTAATAATGATACTAATGCAGTACCTTGCCTTTATTACTTTCGAAATCCTTTGGATGAGATCCAGGTGCACCCGTGCTGTGCAGAGGAAGCACTTTATTCCATGCCAAGAGGACGGGCCATCAGCGAGTTTTCGCCACCGTTAGCATACTAATTTACTGCTGTCAAACTGTAAAAAAAAAAAAACTAATAAACCTTCCCTTATTTTTCTATAGGCACAGTTGATGCATTGGGCTTTCTGTTTTGTTAGTGGGCGAGTCTTGCTCTATAGTGCACCATAATTTTTTCTTGGGTCGCTTATGTGTATCTATGTCACATATACGTTTCAAAGGTCGAAGTAAAGAAACACTATACCAGCGTCATCATGACAATTTAGTTTATGATTACAATAAGCCGTAAGTGTTAACATTTTGGTATTCCACTGCTAGGCTTTGAAATTTTGTTAGCTAGATTGGTCCAGGCTAAACTTCAGGAGTCTACTATAGGTGCACAAGGAGCCGAAAGTGCGAGTAGTCCATTCAGGCTTTCTTTCATATTTACGAATCTTACACTGTGAATTTTAAACGCCCACCCGCCTGATTAGTCGGTGTGTTTACCCAGTACTGTGTTGCATATAAATCATTAGTTGGGTCAGTGTTTGGCCGTGTGAGTTTGCTCGCGAGCAGTGCTCCAGATTTTTAAGTTACTAAACCCTTAATTGAAACAGTTTTTATCAAGTTTTCTCTCAGTTGGACGGGAATAATCACATGAATCACTGCACTCCAGACTAAATTTCCACACACATCATTGAAACACCGACGTCGAGTTTTAATAATAGTAATTTTCGTCATTGTATCCCTAACATATTTCTACGGAACTGTCCGAGTAAAAAATTTTTAAAACTTATAATAAAGTTTTCCAGAAACTA
>LQNS02278170.1:16438718-16462488 GCA_001587735.2 Parhyale hawaiensis | reverse complement strand
CACCTCTATGTTCCGACACCCCTATGTTCCGACACCCCTATGTTCCGACACCTCTATGTTCCGACACCTAACCTAACCCAACATAGGGGTGTCGGAACATAGGAGTGTCGGAACATAGGGGTGTCGGAACGTAGGGGTGTCGGAACATAGGGGTGTCGGAACAGAGAGGTGTCGGAACATAGAGCAGACGAACATAGAGCAGTCACCGTATGACCATAGGAGAACTTAACCAATTTACAGATCCATAAGTAAATGGCCATGTTCAATAGAGTACATAGTGCTTTTGTACTTATTTTAGTAGGTACGGAGACTCGGAAGTTTCCCCGAATCCTTCGTACTTACGAAATTTTCGAATAATATAAGATGTTCACTGAGCCACTGCTCAACCTCAGATAGCGACTCATTAAGCCCCTTGGGGTTAGACTGATCCCAATTTGAGAATCGGTATACTAGGATACACCTGTCTCCTCCCTAATAACTCGGCTGGCGTAGGACCCGGCACGACCCTAGTCCCTGTCAAATTTTATCACTCGTTGGTCTATACTCTATAGCATTTAGCCTGGTGCCGTTTCTTTGCCGCTAGCAGCCTAGAAACAACTCGGCTAATCCGTTTACAGAACCGCGGCACGGTTTCAGCTTGCCCAAAATTTAACTGTATTCAAAATTGTCGAAAATCTAGTAGTTTTACTTGAAAGTGCACCATAGCAAGTGGCATTGGTGAACTTTGAACTATCGCACCTAAGTATGAGTGGTTTAAGCTCACAGAAATTAATATTTTTATAATAAGTGCACGATGTTCATACACTTTATGCTGAAATCACGGCCACGATTACGCAGTCGGATTAGTTGAGTTGTTTCTAGGCTGCTCGCGGCAACGAAAGTTGTTACGTGTACACCGGGCTTAAGATGGGTGATTATCCACAAAGTTCTTTGCAAGATTTGGCTTGAGTTTGCTGTGGACCTACCATACCACTGAAACTCTCGCCACTCTACTCTTGGATTTTTTCAGCTCCATTTATGTTTTCCGCATTTATCTTTTTTTTCTGTGCTTAACCGCACAAGTCCGCTGTGATTTTCCGTTTTTTTCATATACAATTTATGTTAATTTTTCCCCTTGAATTCGCTTAGCAGTAGCACTAGGATAATCTAGCCTATATTGAAGTGGTACAAACCTCTAATGGGCTACTTGCAACTTTTGTCGGTTCGAATTCTTGACGACTATATAGATACTGTAGCTCTCGCTAGTTGCATCTGGAGTTTCGGCCCTATGTGAAAGTAGTCTAGTGTGCGGTGTCTTCTCTGGTGACAGTCCTGCAGTGCCAAAGCAAGCTACTGAACCGTGACCCACTGTAGTTGTCACGATGTCAACATTCACGATTTGAGTTAGCAGTCCATTTAGCCTTACTGCTCTTGAATAAAAGACGCTTCACCACAGAAAACAAAGATTTGGTACTTTTTCAAAAGGCGTTATTTCTACTACGCAAAATCGATGATTCTTAGTGTCGACGATCAATACCCAATATAAATGGAAGGACAGAAGGCGTATATCAAGAAGAAAGCTAAGTCCTAAATTAACGTGACTACTGTTGTGGGCAACTACCGAATATTCTGCTGGGGCTTGGGCAAAGTCGCTTTATACAAGTGATGTATCGTACTAGAGAGTGAAGGGTTCAATACTTATTCTCCAAAAAATGGGCACCTGAAAATTGTGAGTAGACCGTTAAGGGTTTCTATCCTTCAGTGCAATATCAGGTAACCTCTCTCATGCGCTTACTGTGTACTAGAATAAGAGTGCAAGATTGAAAGACTTCTATCTAGAAACGTGTTTTTTTTACCCGTAGATTTTAGGTCGTTAGGTGTAATAGTCAAGCTACAGCTAACGTCCGTTGATGACACTTAACATAGTTTTAAGTAATATTCGCTTACGCTTAAGCCTCCAGATCGCTATATATATATACAGTATATTCCACACGTCCTAAGCACCAGGATATGATTTCAAAACTTGAGCCTTTCTACTCTTCAGAGATACGTACGACAACATACTCAGTTAAACAAACAGTGGCGGCGTTTGACTTACTTTCTCAACATTTGCTATCTGCACAGCTGTCGTGGAGGTACTGACCTTTGCTAGAAATAAGAAGAGTCGGGGGGCACGGCTTATTGCACCAAAGCCTTCCCAGCAGTGATAGCACCATAATTCTTGACGATCAATAATCGACTGCAGTCGTACACTCCTCTGGTGCCTGTTGGCCTATATCTGCAGAACGAACCAGTGCACGTGGGTTTCCCAGAAAGTGGTGCAGTGAAGTCGACTTTACCATTTACCTTTATACATGCTGCTAGCATCATACAGACCAGATTATAATTTTCAAACTTTTCCTACGTTTCATTGATAAGCTCAAATGACTGCCATCCAGCGGCACGCAGCAGACGCATCGCTCGGTATCATCGCTTCTCGTTTGTGTAATGCGATCCCTAATGACCTTAATAAGCGCATTTGCATGTGATACGCGGCGCTTGGTTTTGTCCGTCGCAGCCACGCAATTTTGCCCAGAGTTCAGTCAGCGCGGGTGTCGCCTCTGATTATAAGCCCAGCCATGGGGAATTATGTGAAGGTGCGGATAGTATCCCAGTGGTTCTACGGGCGGAATCTTGTCGCCAATTTAATATAAATGTAACTTTAGTTGGTGTATTTACCCCCGCCAAGAAAGTTACGCTTTTCACCGGGTTTTATGCATCTGTTGTTATATTGTCTGTCTTTCTATTAACGAATAACTCCAAACGTTATGGATGGATCTTCATTAAATTTAAAAGAACTGTTAGGAATTTCACGAGCTACCGATGGTTAAACTTTGATGTTTATCCATTGGTCCGATTGCTTGTTCGTTTGTCTGTCTGCGGTCTTTTAGTAACATGACTCAAAACTACATAGACAAAGCATTGTAAAACTTAAAAGAACAGTTAGGAATGCCATAAGTAACAAAATAAGTAAATTTCTGTGGTTATCCGTTTGTCTCTTTGTTTATCATTCTATCTTTTAACATTCCGTTGCTTGGTAGATGCCTGTGCTGTCATAGTGTACTTCTAGTTTCCATTCTCTTTTGTTGTTTTGTTTTAAGTGTCGCAGAATCTAAACCCTTAACTCTATACCGAGTAGCTAAAAACGCTTTTATATGAAAGCATTATTGAGGTCATAGATGTTCGAACAGTATATGTAGTTGATGATTGATGGGAAGAATTCCCAGTTGATTACGCCTAGTCTGCAGCAATTCCAATGGTCCGAGGACTACAAATACGACAACGTTAATGCTCTACGTACGTAGCCAAATTCGAAACATTGACACTACACCGGAGTAGCCTAGTCTGTCAGTCGCTTCTGATAATTTTTCTTAGTTTTTCGAAGTAGGATACTCAGTACAGCAGCTTACATTTCCTGCTGTTGCTTTCCATTCGCCGTAGCTTTGTCATTGCAACCCAACTAAAGAATAGGATCGCAGCAGAAGCTGAACCCCTAATTCAGGTTCTGATCAGCAGCTAAAATTTTGTTTGGGAAGCGACCTGCTAGTGTATAGTGGGTCACACCGCAAAAATCATACTGCTGTGGATCGTGCCTCGCCCAAATTTTGGAAAACTTTAATTAAGTGCGTCAATGCTCCCTGCAATCTAACTTTAATTACTTTAATTTTCATAGCCCAAGCCCAGTCACAACGAGCATAGCGATGTGTCAGCGCTCAGTCCCTATAAATTGCATTTAATTCAATAATTGCCTGAGTTTTTAAGAGTTGCTGCTTATACTTCCTTGCAGTTTAGGAAGCATTCTCTCTTGCATACGAGGATAAAGCTTAAAGACTGTTAAGCAGAAGTATTTTGTCTATAAACTAGGCTTCCGTGTAGTTTAGAGAAACACTCTGAAATAGGTGTGGAATTAAGACGACAAATAATTCGATATCGAATACTTGAGCTCATAATTAAAAGCATCCATACAACTGTAACGTATGTGTCAAAGTTAACGTTCCGCGCTTTTGACAATAACAAACATTGTTTTCTTTATCTTTGCTTGGCTTCACGCCACCTTTTCCCCATTCAGCAGGGAGCGCCTCATCGTCATTCCATTTGGCTCATGGTTGCGGCGCCACTAATAAAACCTTACTAACGAGTAAATGAACGTAACGACCATAAAAATGTCGGTATTTGCTGATTGCGCTTACATGCACCAACTCGGGGGTATTGTAGCATAGCTGTGGCATGAAGTGGAGGAACGAATGGACCCGTGCCATACATAATAAACTTCGTTAAGGGGACCGAACACCTTGCGATAAAACTTCTTTATTTGTGAAGCGATCTTACCAAAATTTTAACATTAAGGGTAACACGTCAAAAGAAACTTTTTGCTCTCGCCTTTTTTTTCGTCCGACTTATTGATAAAAAGTTAAATTTTTGAAAATTTTTCAAACTTATCTCCTCCCACAATTTTGATGCTACAAAACTGCGATTTTTTGGATGGACCTAAAGGGTGAGCCAAGAACAAGGTGGGTTGGGATTAAGGGGAAATTGCATCACCGTTTTCACCGCCACTAAGGTGAAAGTGGAGTAATGTTGTGGGCAGGTATCATTGATAATGAAATTGTTCGCCCCATCATGGTGCGAGAAGAAGTAAAAATCAGTTCCGCTAGTTCATGCCAGCTTTTGAGTAAGGTTTGTTTACCACGGTTTGATAAGCAAAGTTTGTCTCTTTGTTTAAAGCTTGTGTATTTTTTATTATAGGATAATGCCCCTTCTTATTTGTGCTCGAGCAACAAAGTTGCATCTGGCTTCTCCAGATCTGAATCCCACTGAAAAGTCTGTGCAATTGCTACGCTGATGGTAGCAATTTACTTCGAAAGAAAAATTGTAGCATACAATGCAAATCGCTTCCAGGTTTGTGGCTGCTACTGATTCCGTGACTAAGTGCAAACTTTTTTGTGTCTTCTCTAATGTGATATATGATACATACATTCCACTCCATGCTCCGGGTAAAATGATGAAACCCTTACTTCTTCTGTAATTAAATAAAGGTGCTACATATATTTAGTTCCTTGACTTTTCGTGCAACCTGTACTTCTGTAACTGAATAAAATGACGCCTATATTTTGTTCCCTGACTTTTCATTCGACGACCACTCAACTCTTAACGTCTTCTACTCGTATAGTGAAATTAATCATTGAGATCTCTCACTCTATTGTGAACTCAGGTGGAATGCAACAAGAACTGCGGTCACGGCTATTGATATTCAATATCGCACTCGGCACGCACGTTTGCTGCGCGTACGACGCGCCGTATTGATTTGCATGTTATATTAATACGGCGATATCCTGAAGCATTACCGTGTCGGCTTTGACATGTATACAGTCCATTAAACTTAGAATAATCTTTGTAGTGCCCCTTTAGTGTTAACCTCAATCGTCTGGCTTTATTGTCCAGCTTTTACTGTTCTGTTAAAAGTGTTATTTGGAGAAACACTAGGGGACCCGCTAAAATGACGGCAAAAAAAAACTTTGGTGATAGTTCTGTGTTTATTACTTTTGTTACTTTTATACTAATTTCCTTGCCCCACAGCTGCCCACTGCTGGTGAGAAGCACCATTATTCCTTACGTTCAGTGCTATACGAATATATATAATCTGTTTCAGCTTGCAATCAAGCATCACTCATATAATTACATAGAACACTCTGAGAGCGCATACTTCCGTGAAACAAGGCAATGTTCAACGAAAAATTCAAATTGGTCCTGAAACTAGAATTGCATTTTGTCATCATCAAAATTTGAACATTTGCGCCTCGTGACAGTAATAGCACTTTTTGTAATTTTCTTGAAGATCCGTCGGTAACTTTTGAAGTTAAGTTCTGATAAACATTAGTCTGACATTAGTCAAACACGCAAACGGACGAACCGATCATCACTAGGCTTCGGTGAATTGTGTCTTTCATTATTTCCAACAATTTCTGCTAATTTCATAAAGACCCGTGCATATCTTCTTGGGTTATGTTGCAGATAAACTCAAAATAAATTAAGTCAAGCAAGCAAACGCGCAGACAGACCATCAAAATTTGGGCATTTGCTCGTCGCAGCGATCTTAACAAGCTTGCAAGTTTCATGCAAATCTGTTATGTTAATAATAAAGAGGCAGGCAAACAAACGGTTAAACGGATCTTCACCAAAAGTCAATCGTCTATTCCTTCTAACGTGCCTAACGATCCCCGTGTATTTCATATTGATCCGTCCATATGTTTTTGGGTTATCTCCGTGACACAGAAATAGACAGATGAACAGCCAAATTAACTCGACAAAAACACAACCTCCTTGGCAGAGGTATATCTCAGCTTGGGGTCGCAAATGCACCATGATACCATTTTACTCGAACTTTTTCAAAACTTCAAGCAATGTAAGCACATTCACGAGAAGAATAAATCAATTCGAAAAAAATGAGTGCAATGAAATCGTCGAGGTCTTCGCCTGTCTGCTGTAAACAGAAGAACATTTTACCTTTTGTTCTGCTGAATTAAGCGTCGCTTCAGAGTAGTGGATGTTTGGATATTAGAAAAGTACAAGGCAGGATAGATGAGAGTGCTGAGAGGTACTGCAGATATCTTCATAGCTCGGTGCATTCAACTATCAAGCTCCCACAATGTTGCTATTATTTGCAAGCTTGTTTGTTTTTCACTTACCGCTTTTTAGCGATGGAGCGTGATAGGTTGACCACAGTTTCCAACTTGACCTAATTTTTCCGGTTTTCTTTCAGCGTGATAAAAAAATGGATAGATAAACATATAAATTAATCAGCAAACAGTTAAGATACGCACGGGTCTTTATTGTATTGCAAAATGTCAAATTCAATAAAACACTAAAATTAATATACTGTAAACTACCTTTCGTGGTTCTCCAGTACTGTCCTCGACTCGTCAAGCTTTAGTTTTCGCCTTGTGCTTATAGAATGTATTTATGTTTGTCGATATGTCGAATGATCTAAATGTGCATTTATTTTGTGTGCTTACACGTTTCTCTGTTAGTTTATTTCGTGCCACATTTTGATGAAAATACTCAAAATTTAGGCCGGATTGTACATA
The DNA here is from genome assembly GCA_001587735.2 of Parhyale hawaiensis. Taxonomy (NCBI): domain Eukaryota; kingdom Metazoa; phylum Arthropoda; class Malacostraca; order Amphipoda; family Hyalidae; genus Parhyale; species Parhyale hawaiensis. The sequence continues at coordinate 16,455,385 of LQNS02278170.1, read as the reverse complement.
GGCCAAAACTGCATTAGCTTTGGAATTTACTACACTTCTTGATGCGTCAAATTCTAAACAGAAATACTGAAGCTATCCGATATAACTCTTAACAGTTCCATGGATACCGATTTCCCCATTTTCCCATCAGCGCCTTAACAGTATCATGGATACCGATTTCCCCATTATCCCATCAGCGCCTTACTTGCTCCGAAAGCGCGATGGGTAAACAAAGAGGGTAAATTAAGTGCTAGTGACGAAGGAAAAAAGTAAATCCTTTTCATGGTAGAACAACAAGAACGGGAGCGAAGAAAACTGCGGTTTCATCGAAGTAATTATTTTCTGTTGAATTTCCTCCTTTATTAATACAACTTTTTTGTTGGAGCGAATGATTTGGCATGCCTGCCGTGTTTGTATCCAGGATGCAAGCTATGTACATCAGCAGCTGCAACGTATTACTTTAAGTAATACTTCACTAGCTGGTGAAAATAAAATACTTGACTGCCTGTTATTGAATAATAGTTAGGAGAGTACATGTTAACAATAAGTGAAATCGGCTTTGCCCATGTAATCATTAAGGTTGGCAGGCGCAGCGCATTCTTCATTGCCAAGCCAGTACCTCAATGATTATTATTAAGGAAATACAATTGAAAATATTTGACTATCATTTTAACAGCTAGGTATAGGTACGTTAGTCAAAACACTGTATATATAAATATAATAAAGACTAATGTATACTTGCACATGTATATATTTATTTTAAATAGTTATGAATACATTTCGTGACCCACTTCCTATATGAGACATACACAAATAGAAATTCAACCTACAAGTTGCCAAACCTGTAAATGTTGATAATATAGCGGGTGAAAGCAGCAGTCGATTTCAAAGTGCATAGAAGCATAAGCGGATGCCCCATTCATTAATGCGATAAAGTGGTCTTTCATCGATTCGGCTCTCTTTAGCTCTATCATCTATATGTTTTCCTTTTCCCACCTTCCACTAAAATCTTTACAGTAAGTTTATAATTTAAATGACTTTGAAATAACTTTTCAGAAAAGAATCTTACTTCTCCGTAACCTATCTAGCACCGCCTGAAATAGTATACCCAGTTTCTTTCCACTATCTTTCCTTTCGAATGGGGAGAGCATTTCATTTTCAACAGATTTCAGACACCGAGTGTAGTGGCCGCATTGCATTCTCTCTTTAGTAGAATCATGATGACTCAAGGACGGGCACTGAACGAGTGCCGCAGCAAAATTTTTACCTTTACCGTCATTTTTTATGGCAGGGTGCACCAGCAATGTTGCCATTTAACAATCGTCCACGTTTATGGTCCATAAAACGGAAAATTCATTCTAGTACCCCATATCTATTTTCTTCAAATTACCTGGCTTTATTTTAAGTTTCTTCTTTTCTTCGGTTGAATATATAGAAGGCAATAAGATGACAATCTTTAAGATATTTTTAAATTTCCTTCTTTGGTTGCTCAAACGACAGCTTAAGTAGCCATTACAGAAGTGTTGTTGTTTTAAGTTAGAGTATAATTACTAATTTGAAATGCTTGACCATTCAGAAAAAACACGTTTTACCGTCATCGTAAAGCCTCAATGATTATTGTAGGAATAACCTGCCCAAAGACCGCTTTGGATCGTTAAGGTGTTCACCAGTTTGTATAAGGAGATATACGCCTAAATTATTGAACACGCCAAGTTTCAGCAAGCAAATTTAAAGAGTCTGCGCATGCTGCTAAATGGGCAACCCAATACGATCCCCATACATATCTGAGACGTTATAAAAATTTCGTATTTGATGCACAAAGGTTTTTTCCCACATAAGTTTTCGCCGTCACCAACGCTGTTTTAGGATTTAATTTCTGGGGTGGCCAAGAAGTGTGAGAGGGAGGGCCACCGATTGGGCTGTAGCTGGTAGGTATATGTTACATCATATCTGTTCGTGAATCCAAGCGTCGTGCGTGATTCTCTCCCGGTGAAACCCTCACTTAAGACTGTAATTTTCTTCGCTTGATTCCTATTAAAGTAACGGAGGCTGCTCAACATTTCCTCAAAGCCACATATTTTTCTTAGTATATATATAAAGCTAATGAGAGGTTTAGGTTTAAGTACTACTATCGAGTCCGACTGCAAGGTTAAATAGAGCAAAGGCTTTTAAAATATGCTCATTTCAAACGTTAGCTGAGTTACACCTAATAGCAACTGGAGGTTACATTTTGTTTGTCTGTCACTAAGATAAATCAAAAAATTATGTACGGATCTTTAGGAAATTTACAAGGATTGTTAGGAATGTTAGAAGGAAAAAATTCGTTTGTTAGTCAGCCTTTTTTCTTCTCGGTAGCGTTCCTCAAAAAGTTGGGGACTGATTTCTATTAAATTTCATGGAATTGTTATGGTTAATACTACGGACAGGTCAAATTTTTGTGTTGATACGTTAGTCCCTTCGTCTGTTGGACTAATATTAGTCAAAATGTATGTCAAAATATTTGCCAAAATATAACTCAAAAAGTTAAGAACGGATCTTTATGAAAATTACAGAAGCTGTCGTTACTGTCAAGAGGCACGGGTGACAAAATTTTGGTAATGATAAAGAAAAAATCCTTATTTCGGGAACAATTTAATTTTTTCGTTAACATTGCCCTGCATGGCGAAGATATGCGCTCTAAGAGTACTAGTATTTAGTTAAAAAACAAAAGCTAAGCTCGTTTCTAGCTATGTGTATGCATTTATGACTTAAATTTATTCAAAATTTAATTTATTTATGCTTCATTCTCATCTTCGTTGTTACCATTAATGCATACAATTTTCAAATCATTAGAATCAGAAATTTTACCAATATCAGACCTTCCTTTTGATGCACTGTGCTCTATCCACCTGCACTAATATCCACTAATGAATGTGCCGCTTATCAAGCTCATTAGAGTAGAAAATCTCTATTATCTGAGACCCTCATTTCTGGGTAATTCCCTTTATATCCATGGATTATTTTCCTTAATGAAGTTTTTATTAATCAAACTCATTAGAGTGTAAAATTTTTCTTGCCTCCGAGCCTTATTTTACGCAACTCCCTCTTTACTTACTGCATTCTACATATACGCTCATCAACCACATAAGAGACCTAACTCTCGTCTATATAGGACCTTCATTCCTGCACAATTCCCTTTATACCCAATGCATTATATTCGCTGATGAAGCTATAGCGCTAAGTAAGCTCATTTAGATTAGAGCTGCAAATCTACCCTGTTACAGTTCCTATCAGCAGCGCCGTGCAGCGGCAGGACCGATCGGTTTACGAACTTGTGGTTAGTTTAGGAGACTCATCGGACCATAAGTGAGATAAGACCTTCGGGATATTGGAAGCTCTTTATCTTCCCGCCAGCTTTGTACACAAACTCCAACTGCTAGTGGTACCGAAAATAACTTGGCTGATGGTGCGGCGCTGACTGATGTAAGTTTTCGATCCCGCTGCCATTGCTTCGGTAAAAGGAAATAGAAGTGCAGATATCCGTATTGAACTACTGGCGTTTTTCAGCAGACAGCAATTCGAATTTAGCGGACTTGAACAGAAACCAAAGCATCAGGACTCCTGTTGCGATTACGAAACTTATTCTTCTTCTATAATTAAATAAATATGCTGTCTATAATTTTTGTTTACAGACTTTTCTTTGGACCGCTACGAAAGTTGTCCGTTCTCTGTAATCAAATAAATTTCCTAGCACACTTCTAGTTTCCATTGTCCAATGAGGAAACTAACTGAATCTGTGATTCAGTTAGACTGTAAAAACTGGCTAGAGTTAGACGCTTCTCAACTAAATCCCATAGTCAGTAGCTATATACAAGTCCGAAAGGAATAGAGACAAGCTTTTACTGCTACTACTTAAAAACAGGAAACTAAAGCGTTAAGTGAATAGATGAAAAACAATTTTAATTATTAAGATGTGGCGTCTCTTTTTAAAGTTACTAGGAATTTAAAAATGTAAAATGTTCATGACTATGAATTAAAATATCAAAAATTGCCAATTCTATTGGACGAGTGCTCTATTCACAGTGTGAGCGGTGAGGCCAGCACGTTGCTAATACGACTACTGCTGCCCATGTGTTTAAGTACTCTTATATGAAGTTTATAATAAGAGCTATCATGTAGGTCGAGGTACAGCGAGCCTTACTAAATTTATTGACGAGAGATTTTTGCATAGCGGCAGGAATCTGCTCGTCTTGTAGAAAAATATAGTCCAATGGAGCAGTTTTTTTTCTAAAAATTACCTATATTAAATACTGCTAAAATTAAAAAAAAAACGAATATTATTCGTGTTTCATTTTTTTTTTTTTTTTTTTTTTGACTGGGCGCCAGTGTACGAGCTTGAAAAGTAAGCTGTCCGTCTCCTTGGTCTTGTCTTGAATTATCCTCGTATGGTGTAACAAGGAACTTCGGATGAGGGACTGAACTCTATTCCTGTGAAACGATCATCATTAAGGTATTATCTTTCTTTTTCTACTACTCATGGCGATATTTGTTCGCTTTTGGCACTTCCTTTTTGATGTATTTAACTCTTGTCCATTGATCGATTAGTATGGGAACTCCTTCGTCTATGGGTTCCATTCTGCTCTCAACCTTACCTATGTCTTCTCCCTTCCCTGGCTTGTAACGTCGCGTTGTGTCTACGAAGCTGACATTAACTTTTTTTTTTATCGAATCTAGAGAGGTACCGATGCAGTTTCCTTAGCAGAATTTTTACGGTAAAAGTGCATTGGTCAAAACACTGCAACAAAGACCAGTATGAGATATTATTTGCACATTTATTCATTTACATATTTTTGTATTCCGCCTCTCCCTCAAGCAAAATGTATGGAATATATCTTTTACGTCGCAGATGTTACGTAACGTACGGAAATGACCCCGTAAGAGCTGCAAATCATCGCAGGTTCGACTTCTGGAAGCTAAATCGCGGAAAATTTTATAAATAGGCCCTCGGAACTAGCGTTAATTGCTTTGTCTGAGAATCCGGATCAATACTGCACTGATATTCTTAGAAATTAATTTCCCGGGAACCAGAAAGTAATATTCTCGGGGAATTTCGTGAAATACTGCTGCCATTTTCCCAAGAAATAATTACTATTAGGGACAGTCCCACAGTACCCAACTTCCCGCCTTTCATTTTCACGTTCCTACTAATGCAGCTTTGTTCTATTTTCCATATTCTGTTCCAAATCGCTGTTCCACGAGCTTTGGTCCCGTGTGGGAATGCCCTTGTGCATTGATTCCAATTTTATCTCGACATATTAACTGTCCCTTCTTTCTGCCTTTCTTTGGATTACAGTGTACGCAATGGCTAGGAGTGTTTTAATTTTGAATTTGTAATAATAATGTGCCTGTTTCTCCCTACGTTCCTTCCTTTCTTTCTGCGTTAGTCAGAGCGTTATGCTTCCACTATTATATAGGAGAAAGTTCAACTTGCAAGAAGCTTTGAGTTTCTCTGGAACGAAGTTCAACCATAGTTGTGTTTTTATTTCTTTTCTTGAAAACTTTTCAGCCAGTTTCGAAGCAAAGAAAGGAAGATCATTTCACCAGTATCACATCTATCGCTTTTCATTTTTTTTTTTTTGTGCCAAATAATGTTCACTTTGCTGGTGACGGACGACATTCGTTATATGGCCAGATGCGTAGCTAAGATACGCTATAGGAGCACACAGCGAATAGGGTTGGAAATTTCGACTCTGAAATATTTTTTGAATCGAATGTACGTTATCCAAGAGAATACAATGACATTTTGAGAACAGATGGTTACTCTGCTGTAACTGACAACATTAGCCGAGTCTGTTGTACCACAGTTCATTTACAGAAGATAGTTGTGTCAAATATGAGTGTATGCACTACGCCCCTAAATTTTCAGGTTTATGACGTCACAATTGCATCACGCCACTGTTGCAGCGAGGAATCTTTTATATTTCCACAGTGGCGTGACGTAATTTTGACGTCACAAACCTGAAAATTTAGGAGCGAGGCGCCTTCACCTAAATTTGATGCAACTCTCTTCTGTAAATGAATTGTGGTTGTACTTTGTTGCGTAGCTATCACATCCAACAAAGCAAAAAATGATAGGCTACTAATCACAATCCAGAGGTCCCGTACTAATGCGAAAAAATCGGATATGCTGACAATTAAAACGTGCAAGACTATGAAGAGATAAGCTGCGGACATTAGTTTAGACAGGGTAGATCAAGTTAGAAGGTAAGGGAATACATTAATAAACCGTGGAATTACCACGGGTCCGCTAGTACAATAACAATGGTTAAACTAGTTGCATAATACTGGCGATCCTCGATCAATGCGACATGTCTGGACCAATATACTGTATAGTTAGGTGCTGCTCAGAGGCGTGTTGCAATAAGGCCATCGGTGTCACCCGTGCTACACTGGCCTCCAATGCGACACAGGTTGGGTAACACCGACGGCAGCACTCCAAAATTGTTGGGTTATGAGTTATGTAATAGTACCTTTGTTCACAAACATTGAATTTGATACTCAAAAATTCGTATTACAAAATGTGTGACTTCCTAACATCGCTTGAATTCTAGCATTGAGGCCCTATTGCGAATATTTTTTACCTTTTTTTTTTTTTTTAATCCTAAAATGCAGCCAAACTAAGGCTCCGCCAGAAATGTTTGTGTACGAGTTTTCTGCAAATTCCGCAACACTTTTTGGGACACTGAGATCGCATGTCGCATTCACTACTGGATGGGGTACACCGGGTAACACTGTGAGGGTAACACCGGCGTCGGATTACAACACGCCTCAGAATTTTATATGCAGTGCTAGTTGAAATGTTGTTTGCACAAGTTCTGATACGCTTTTCATTTGCTTTTATTGCTCTAACTGTGTTTTCAATAATGCTAAACAACTTTGCAATTGCTAACACTTTTTACATTCATCACATTTATTTAAAATGTTCATCTTCTTCTTTTTTATACTTAGTTGTTCCTACAAATTTTAGAATTATTCACAGCTGTAGGGTCCATTTTATACACAAATGCAAGGAGTGATGCCTCCTCTGTGAAGTAACCTGCTTAAATTGCGTGTCAGCAGAGATGCCGGAACCGAAAAGTTGCGTTATGGTACCGCGTAAAAAGGATTCAGCGTCACATACGTGGGATACCGGGAACAAAATTGTTACCGCAATAATGGGTGATCGCATAAGCGACGCCGCATTAATTAAGGAAGGATCGCCAGTAGTCATAACTAGACGAGCCCTATGAGTGTATGCGTATACCTTCGCCAAGCAAGGCAATGCTATATAAAACTAGAGCACTCGGAGAGCGCATACCTCGGCCAACGGTAGCAAAAATTCAAATTGGCTCTGAAACCATAATTTTCTTCGCATAATCTCCAAAATCTAATCATTTGTACCTCTTCATATTAATAACAGCTTGTTCAATTTTTTTGAAGATCCATTCTTAACTTTTTGAGTTATACTGTTAACAAACGTTATGACAAATATGAGTCAAACATACAAACGAACCAACCGATCTGCACCAAAATTTGATCATTCACGTCTTTTACCATTACTAACAACTCCTATAAATTTCATAAAGATCCATTCATAATTTTTTGAGTTATTGTGCTAACAAGCATAAAATTAAAAGCAGTGACAAACGAACGAACGAACGAACGAACAAACAGACCGTTACCAAAATTTGGTCATCTACTCTTTGTTATATACCTAACAACTCATGTTAATTTCATTAAAATCCATCCATAACTTATTGAGCTATGGCATAAAGAAAAATGACGCAGACAAACAAACAAACGGATGGACATATCTTCACCAAAAGTTAATCATCTGTTCCTCCTAACATACCTAACAATCCCTGTAAATTTCTTCCAAATCGGTTCATAACTGTTTGAGTTATCTTGGCGAAAGACAGACAGATAGACAAACAAACAAACAGACAGACAGACAAACACGACGAAAACATAACCTCCTTGGCGGAGGTAAAAATCAAGATAGTCCTGAAACCAGGATGTCTACTTGATCATCATCTGGAAAATTTCTATGTGGAGTGGGCACTAAGAGTGCCAATAAAATTAATTCAACGGGGGAGGGGGGGGATGGTGGGGGCAGCGAGACACAAAAGCTAGGCCCTAAGCACTGCATTTTTTTTTTTTTTTTTATTCAGGGATCATTTCCAGTGAAGGGTGCCTGTAACTTTTTAGGGAGGGAGTGCGCCCCCACGATCTTCCCCTGACTACTCCACTGCAGGGAATTATGTATATTATTATCAACCAAAAGAATGGACTTAATATACGGTATCGAGTCCCAGTGTTGAAGAATAAGTGTGGTGTTGCCAAGCTACAATATGATCGTTTCACGGGTCTGCCTGAAAGGCCTTGCAAAGCCATGAAAGTTTCACGGGTCCAGCCAGTTCTTAGTATTAGATTAGATTCCCTGCAATGGAGTAGCCAGGGGAGGATCGTGGGGTACACACTCCCTCTCTAAGAAGTTACACGCCCCCTTCACTGGAAATGAGTCCCTCTTGAATTTTGCTAGTACTCTTAGTGCCCACCCCCACAGGGAAATTTTCCAGGTCCCAACTCGTTCATTCAGAAAAGCCCAGTGGCATAAAAATTATTAAAAAGACCTTGCCCAGCTGCACAGGACTGCTGACCTCCGCGTATCATTGGACCCGTGGAATACCGGTATTTATAGGCCTATTAGCTGGCAGCACCCGTGAAACGTTCACGGTCTAGCTTAAGACACTTCAGACAGATCAGTGAAACCTTCGCGTTGTACCATGGCAATTCTCCATCAACATCACAAACAACTCCGAGATTCCTGTATGATATCTTATATGACCAGCCTTTTGCTGATAATAATTACTGAAGCTGTGCTTGTCAAGTGGACCCGTGGGATATATTTGTAAGTTACACTGTCGAACTGGACCCGTGGAATTCCTTTGGCAGACAACCACGATGCAGTTTCCCAAAAATTTATTCTTAAAAATTTCGGGCGTATAAACAATTAAAAAAGACCTGTCCTGTGGCCGAGAGATTAGTCACCAGCCGTATCAAAGATAAGCCAGCTTCCCGAACTTTATAAAGCTCGAATTTTCTTGTATCTATTTGTTATGAGGAGCGTGACACAAAAGGTAGGTATGTAGATAAATATTAGCACGCTTAAGTTTTGAAAAAGACCTTTCAGCTTCATCAGATATCATAGATGTATATTTATAACATACTATATTGCTCTGTGAAAGATTTCCAACACATTGTATATTTATTCTTTGAAGAATTTCCAATAAGAAGCTCGAACTCTAAGTAATTACTATTCCAACTAAAAGCAAGGTAAGCATAAAACTTTCGTCGATAATGGTCATTATCTATGCATGCGAGGCAGTTTACATCGCTTATAAAGTTTTACATAGGCACATTCATTGCGCAATATTATCGTAATGTGCTCTAGAATTAATAATGGCACATTTTCGGCATTAGTAGTCATGTATGGCATTACAAAGGCATTTTTGGCGTCATATAGGCATTTATGGCATTATATAGGCATTTGTGGCGCTTAGCATTACAGGCATTAATGGCTAATGCCCGGTCTCTACTGATCAGTGTCGTTCCTATATACGACCTTTGGAAATTATGTTAGCGTTTACTCCCTATCGGGAATGTAGCGCCGCTATTATATGCAGTATATATGGCCTACCTCAGTTCAGATTCAGATAGCTATAGTACGTGTACCTATGAATATAGAAGGTGAGGCACGTGTTTTAGCTGAACTAAACCTTGCCTAAGCTTTTCAAGCGCAACCTTATCCTAAGCTAATCTAACATATACTCTATACCCGCTATATACCACGTCTAGGAAATGTTTAGGCAAAGAGCTAGTAATTCTGATGATCTCTACTGGAGTCACCAGGTGTTCGTCTCAAATTTTCATGTTGAACTTAGCGTGCGGATTTACATTTTCTGTTAAAATCATCCTATTTCTAGTCCTTTGAACTTTTTTGGCAAAGACTGCACTTCATCCCGTTAACTTTATGCCAATATTGCTGCCGAGTTAGGCGCCTCTATAAAAAATTAGGTCAGATTATGCAAGCGATATTGCGGAGGAAGAATGTCGAAAATTTCCATCGATCGCCGAAGTAAGCTGCAGCGTGGCTCTATGATGGACAGCTAAGCCTAATTTGTTGGTTCTTACGCTGGAAAATATCGGCCACTAAATTATTTTAGCTTAGTAGTCTGTTCGAAGAATTTCTCCTATATATCGGGTATGCCTTTGAACTGTGTTCTCACAATATTCTTATTGTCTCGCTAATGTAATCATTATGAAATTCCAGAAAATACGAGTTCCGCCATAGACAAGAAATTAACTACCATGACATGAACAGCGAACACATTACATGCCCAAATGTTTGTTACGGAAATCCTTGGTCTCGCTAACGCCCTGCCTGGCAAAAACAAAAGGACAAAGAAGAGTCGCTTGATTGAAAAGTTATTTCACAGTCAATATACCCACCATTATATTATAGGTTGACTCACGGCCTTCATCCAACCTGGCAATAATACTTTTTGGATCATTTGCTTCGGTCATAATCGAAGCAACCTTGCTTCGAAACTCTCCGATGTCGAAGGCAGGCCGGGGCGATGAGGCATGTAGATTCTTCTGCTGCTCGTCCCATAAATTCTCATCCGGAGACTGTTGTAACCAATTCTAATGTTTAAATGAACACTCATTTCCTGGAAACCAATCTATGATTTTTTTGACTCGACGAATGCAAGCAGGATCGTCCTGAAACACGCCGTTTCCATTAGGAGAATACATGCAACTCTCGACTTTTACGAGAGATGCGGACCAGATGAAATCGTAATACTCGAGATACGTCTGTAAAACTTGCGATAAGGTTACACTTTGTTACAAAGAAAATTATATTTCAAGTATGGACCATGTTAAGTTAGCCGGAAGAACTTCTTTTCCTCATTCTACAACAGTAAAGGAATGTATACAAAAGCAATTGATAACATGTTTATTAATTGCTGAGGAAGTTTGTGTCATAGAGTAAAGAATGCTGAATAGTACATTTCTTCATCGAAAACGTTTAGAATACTGAACGGAAGGACAAATCGTAATATTCGAGAGTAGCGAACACATTTTGTAAAATTTGAGATAGGTCTACAAAATTACGTTCGTAAAAGCAGAGTCGTAAAAGTTGAGGCACCTTAAAGTCAACAGTTACATGTCTAGAAGTCCATAGCTGTGTAGGTTATTAAAAACTTGCAGATGGTCCTTTGACTTCATTTTGTCACCGCTGCAAAAAGTCACAAATCCGAACTGAATTTAATGCCTTCCATTCTTGTACCAAGATGAATTGACTTCTCCATCTTCTTTCGAACGACCTTTAGTCGTTTAAATCCTATACCAGTCAGTAGAGATATCGGGGGGGATTTACTACTTTGATAAGACCCAATAACGCGTTCCTTTATTAAATCATCACTTGCATGGTTCTCGGGGTATTTGTATATATTTCAACCTTCTAGCAAAGTTGAGGAAGAAATTTATCATATATAGATAGAAGAAGTTGGTGGTGCCATGCGATCACTTCTGAATGTTGTCGTGTTGTATATAAATCCAAGAATATTTTGCAAAGGTAACTAATTTACAGTTAAAAAAAAAAGATCGATGCACGATTTTCTTGTTTCTTTCCAGGCACTGTATCATCTCTCTATGAAATTCCAGCGAATACGAGCTAAGCCATTTCCAGCAAATTAGCTACGCCGACATGAACATACTGCAGTCGACAGACGTTTGTTGACATTTTGTTCACGAAATCCTTGGCCTCTCAGATCTCCAGGAAACTACAGCGAATATACGAGCTCAGCCGTATCTGGCAAATTCGCTACCCTGACATGAACATATTGCTTCCGACAGATGTTTGCGCTAAGATATTAAGCGAATTTTAGTATCGAAAGTGCCGATATTCTTTCGAGCTTTATGTACAGTATTGAATCCGATTATTTTAAAATATGACGTAATAGCTAGTGGGGAAAAATTATCAGTATTAAAAGAAATCAGTATATTTTACGTACTTTTGTGTTCGACGGTAATGGTTAAACATGTAACTAAAAAATAAATTTTTAATTAAGCTTTTAACTCAATGAACTATATATAAATGGCTAATTTTTTCGTTTCATGCTCATATAACTTAGATGAGATTTTTTTATTTCTGTGCTTGTTTCTCTTATCCGGAGCACAGAATGCACCATTAGTCGTAGAGTTACGTTATCTCTCATATTAATAACTTCAATATATAAATACATCTATAGTGTATCCGCAAATTTCTCGTTCTTCAACAGAAATAGACAATGCGATTTTAATTTGCCCTCTCTAGCTGTTGACAACTTCATTCTATGAATACATCTCAAGAGTACCGTATCCACAAAATTAATATCGCACGTTTATCTACAGAATCACATAATGCGTTTCTAATCTGCGCTTGGCATTAAGATCTATCGGTATAACCTTAGTGGCTCAAGGGAGACTCCAGATGCATGACTTAGAGTATGCATGTACGAGTGTAAGTAAGGGCAGCGATTCCAAACATCCCGCAGGAAAGCCTGGTTTTAGCTTTCAGCTTGTCATTACTACGGCGCCAACTCTGTGCCTTTGGTTTTTCCTTCTCTTAATGATAATATTTTTTTCTGCTCATTCTCTTCTTCCTATAGGCCTGTCTTTTCACTCCGTGTCAAGATTCAAGGCTCTGCATGAAATATTGCATGTTCCTTCTCACTCGGGCGGATCGCAGTCAACGGTATGGGAAGGAAGGCTTAAGGTAGGAACATATTGATGATTATTATATTGCCTGCGTATCTCAACCGAGAGTCTTATAATACGAGAAAGAGCCAAAACTATCAAAAGTATCATAATACTGAGGCAAGTTATTTTGTTTTATGACTTGCACTAGTAAACTGACATTATCCTGGCTCGTATATCAACGCATGTACTGATATCAAAAAACACAAATCTAATCTATGCATTTTCATAATGCCAACCAGACTTAATGAATGCACCTCGAGAATACTTTCAAATTCCTCTTACTTGTCTTGGAATCATACAACCAACACAAATATATCTTCGCTGTCATATTATTGGCATCATCTCCTAAGCATATCCTCAGAATACAACAGTTGTTTTGAGCTGGAAATAAAGTTGTGTACAAGAGATGAAGGGGCGATATTACGTAGCGCAGACGCCCCCACGCTTGTTAGAAGCCCCAGACATGTGTTGGCTGATGTAAACATGCCGCTGCCGGCCACTGAGTCTTGGGGGTGTATTTGTGGGCTTCATCGAAAGCTCCGTCTAAATGTGGTGTAAAGTTAGTGCTTTTTTTTGCTCTCATTTTTTCTCATTTTTTATGATTTCTGCTCAATGTAATTAGTGAACGGACACAGCGTGTGCGTTTGTTGAATTGTTTATCTAATAGAAGGTCCAACATGTTTAATGAACGATGATACAATTGAAAAATCCTGCGGCACAAACCCCAAGTCTTGGAACAAGTGGTGTAGACAGATTACACGGTCTCTCTTAGTAAGCTGGGCACGCTTTTTTTCTATAATTTGCACTGCATCGAAAACATTAATATTTCTGACACGGAGGTGGTGACCCAGAGGTTGGTGTATGTAGGTAGTTGCGTGCAACTGGCTGCATGCAGGTGGTTGAAGAGAGTACATACAGATAGCCGCAGATGGTTACAGATGGTGACGATCTAATGGTTAGAAATAGGTACGTACAGATGGTTATAGGAGTGTGATTTTAAACTTTTACAGAATAATATTCTGTAAAAGTATTATTTATCAGCTATGTGCACGTTAACCTCCACAGGTACTGGAATCGTGACTTCCAGCCTTAATATTAAAGATAGGGTGTCAGTGCAAATACTGTAATTTACAGTAGTTCCTTAGTTGATGGTACACTAGTAGCATAATAAGTTTGTCGCCTTGCATATACGCTGCTTAATTAATGACTAGCCTTGCGTCTCCTCTTCCCTAATCTTCTCGCTTGCTCGCCGGCACCTTCGTATGACCTCGCCAAACTCTTGGTAGTTGCGAGTTAAACTAAAGGGCTGGATCTTACGACGGTGTTAATCTTAAGTCCTTTGAGTGCCATCACCAGGTTTGTACTGTCAGTTTCATTAGAGGTTGTGTTCTCAGACTGAGTAGCAATCGATAGTGAATGTCATAGGTGAGGTGCGAGTTTCCTTTTTGAAGACCCTAAAATCCCTCGATTTTACGCTGACATTTAAGAAGTCTCTGGGCTTTCCAAAAAATAAACCAAGCCGGTGGCGTGACAAAGAAACCTGCGCGAGCTATGGCAATCCCAGCAAGTCAAGGATCATGAATATCTGGTATCATGAATACTGCATGGATGTCACAGGTATACTCTTTCTCAAATCAAATGTCACTGGGTACCGACATTCTCAGGTTGAATAACATGGATACCGAGTATCATTGGCTTCCGATTTTCTCGTATCGTGGATTTTGAGTATCACGGAGGCCGATATTCTCAGCGTCAATACCTGATGCTGAAATAATCTCGAGAGCGACCCCCTCAGGGAGCATAGGATCAGCTAGAGCTCTAGGATAAGGATCACCCATTTGTTGGTACATACAGTAGAGAAAGTTGCACCTCTTTAGGGGCAGCAAATAATGCTGTACCCATAGTCAGGCTTTCGGGCCAACTTTCTTTCATACCCACTTTGCAATTACTTCCTTTTAACCTATAATCTTCCTATCATTCTCCGTTTCGCGGTTCCTCATCTTTTGGAGATGCTGTTTCCATGCACAGTGATCCTATGTGCTTAGGTTTCCCATGTTTCTTGCCTTAAAGCATAACCTTATTTTATTCTATGGCGCCATCGTTACTGGGCCTAGAAATGCTTAGCTTTTCTATACCCAAGAACACTATGTAACATCCTCCTTACAATAAGTCTGTTTGAAAAAAGTATTCAGTATAAAGTAAAAAATAAAGTTTCTTAAAGGGATCATAAAATGTAAGTCGGAGGTCCTCGGTTCAAGTCCTGAGTTCACCGTATTAATTCTCCAGCAATTCGAATCAGAGTAAGGAAATAAGTTTTTCATTTGGAAATCAAGTAGCCCGACGTGCTGATCTCCCATTTTTTAGCGCTTCACAAGCGGAGACGAGTCGAGTATGTTTGTTTTCTGGTCAAAGACGCCTTCTCGGGCTTGTCCGTCGCGGAATTATATCGCTAAAACGAAATTTTCATCACAAAATCATGAGAAGTATCCAACGAGTAATGGAAGTCACGCTCAAAATCAGAATAATTAGTAATAAATTTATTCTAAAATTATTCTTACGAAAAGAGTTCAAAGTAAAACTCGTTTCTGTATGGAAACAGGGAAAGGCATCCCGTTTCAAGCAGAATTTATTTTATCTTAAGTAACTCATTGAAGACATATATAATATGTGTAGTTACCACACATTGTAAGAAATGATATAGATATATCTGCATTCCCAGGTAATAGAAGCAGCATATCCTTGTGCGATGCACTTTTTTTAAAATATAGACTACGTGGTTTACAAAAGACCAAAGTGGTCTTGCATTTTTCCGCACAAACATAAGCTAGACGCTTTTACGTCCCCATTAATAATTGATTTGCTTAGTTTGAAAAAAAAAATAAGGAGTTGCGTGAATAACGCCACTCGGACCTCGTCCGAAGCACTTCACAGGTACCACAGTTACATGAAAGTAGAGCCTAGCATCCACCCGACCAGTAAAGAGTAAAACGCCGGTTCGTACAGGCTTGACTTTATTTGAAATTAACTCAGAAGTCAGTGACGTAATGAGTTAAGCGAATGGCAATGCAATTATTATTCATTGCTAGGTATGTCATACCCATGGTCGCACGTCCCTGTTCACAGCTTCCTTCCCAGCCCCCTCAAACTTCCCCGCACATCCCCTCACAAACTTCTCCAAGACTCGAATGAAGACGCCAACAACTGAGCGGTGTAAGTTCCAGCAATACAGTCCAATCTGAACCCAATGCAGGACACATCTAACGCACGACAGCTACAATCAGTTGCCGGCAGAGCAATATCTGCGCTTAACTCGATAACAGAGAGGCTCTGTTATGAACGCACGGACTTATGATATCATCATTTGGATCCGAATGAACTGTTCCTCGAATGGGGGTACCTTTGTACCTGTTGATTTGATCTCTGCAATGTTCGCCTTTCCATATGCTATCTACTGATAACTGCATCATTTGCCTAACTACTTCTCTACATCGCCAGTGCCTTATTCACTCCTATACGTCTCTGTTTCATTTCTGCCGCATTCATTTCCTACTTGTTTGCTTCGTGTCTGCTTCATTTCTCTCCCAACTTCATTGTATTGTATGGCGCCATCTGCATTCCTGCTTCTTTCTTCGTCTCTGCTTCATTTAGCTCGTAACTTCTCTGCTTCGCACGTGCCTTATTCGCCCGACTTCTCTACTTGGACTCTCTACATCTTTGTTTCGTGCATGCAGTATTCATATCTGCACCCGTATCCTGTTTCACTGCTTCGTCTCTGCCTGATTAATTTCCCAACTTCTCTACCACATTGAGTTCCATAGTTCTCTGCTCCGTCTATGCCTCTCTAATTCCCTTCTTCGTCTGTA
>LQNS02278170.1:16408258-16431211 GCA_001587735.2 Parhyale hawaiensis | reverse complement strand
GCTTTTAAGTCGGCTGTTAATGATTTTTTGCTGGATTTCCTTTAGCAGCGTTTTGGGCTTCCCGGTGTTGCAAATGCTTCATTTGGGTTGTATTACCTGTCCGTGGGAGCTCAAGCGTGAAGTTTTAATAATAATAATAATAATAATAGCTGAGGATGAACTGCGTATGGGATCTTCCATTTACATTGCTCTACTGCTACATAATGCGATAGTTCATCAGTTTCAAAGTACATGTGACTGTCGCATGCTCTGAGGAAAAGGGAGGTCGAATTTCAATAGCTAGTGCGCAAAAGCAAAGTGATTTCGAAAGCAAAACTAAAAATTTCACAGTAGAGAGTGAAATCTCAAGAGCGTTGGAAAAATCACAAAGAGTGCAGGCGCACCACGCAGTAAAGTAGCATCGCGTAAACGGACCATAACTCTTCACTACATTTAATTAAATTGTCCATCACATAGGATGCGAAATATGCCTCTTTAGTGTTATTCCTACGGGAAAGCCAACATTAAGTGCTTATCTTGCCTGTTTGGTAGGAACAACGGTGCAGTGGTAAGCATCATGAACGACAAACCATGCAGTGAAGGATTAAGCACCACCGTTGACCTGCAAGTTTATGCCCTGCCGTTATGGCCCTGCGATCGCGTGCCGCGCCGCATCTGCAATTCATGGCGACCTGCGTAAATCTTTTTCTCGAACTTCGTTTGTGATTGCGTGCCACCTCTGCAGACAGGGGCTTTTGTCTTCTGCGTCTATGGCCATGATGGAATGCAAGACACGCTTCCGTGTACGAGGATAAGTCAAAGAGTTCGGCTGGAGAGTGTGGCCCAACAACCAAACGAATAAAGCCGAATGGTGCTTGCTGTGACAGTTACACGCAAATGGTGGTATCGGCCTCTCGGGCACGATGTAATCTGAAAATGAACAGCAGCACTAGACTAGTTGGTAGTGCTGAAGCTGCTGCTGATATCGTTTTCTTGACTAGGCTGCAGTCTCTCTTTGCAAGGGAATCAAGCTACTGAAACGTGCAAGTAGTGCACTAAATATTTCTGAACTTTTGAATTTTCTGGTACTTTCCTTTGAGAACGTATCTAGTCTGAAGTAGTTTCATAGCCCCATGTAAGCCCCACTTGTACACAGATGATCAATAGTTTAAGTAATGATGCCACAGCCTAATCCTACTTTTGTGTCACCAAACCGTATAGGTACCTTTCTTATCTGTAATCGCGATACGGCTAAGGCGATTCCACTCTACCGTTACGGAATTCTACTACAGGGCGGGGTGTGATAAAACGAGACTAGTAGCAATGCGTTTGACTTGGCAACACGGGTGGCTTGCTATTTGAGTGTACAGGCTAACGTTTGATGCGTCTACAGTGAAAGTTTGACGTCTCTAGAGTCAACAGGTGGTCGAAGACGATCTTTTGCTAGAACCGGTCATTCTCTACTGAGTTTTTGCAAATGAGTGACAACATCTAAACAACGTGCGCTGTGAAGTTATATTCGGGACTGAAGCACGGTGCGACCAAAAATTTTAATAAATTTTGCCAGGGGCCTAGGATATCAGGTAGTTTAAGCCACTCTCAACCGGCCGAAATTTGACTGAAGATGAACCTCGCAGGAGAAGACCCTCACCTGCAAGAAGTGACGCCGGAAAAAATTAGGTTTCTCGTTTTACTTTCTGATTGGGGCTGACACTCAGAATGATCGTGGTAGAGCTGAATTTGGCATAACTGTTTATTAGATTGTAATCATCGAATTAGGAAAGCCTACGCGAAAATGGTTCCTATAATTTCCGAACAGTTAATAGGACATGTGAGTGAATAGACACGAGTCTTGACTTTTAGAACGGACTGAAAATGGCCCCCATTTCTTGAAAGTTTCAGTCTCAGCTTTGTCCGAGTCTGGCACTAAACTCGATTACGCACCTTTGCTCGAAGTTCTTGTCACTCTTTTTCAAAACGCTGTAGAAAAAAATTATTTATGAGACCAAATTGCTCTGGGCCACCTATTAATTTCATTCTGCCAATCACAAACTAACACTGACAGTGCATCAGATATTGCCGTTCCTGCAATAGTGGGATGCGTCAGCGTCGCTGGCAGATGCTGAATGCGTAGGTTAGAAATTGTTTCCAGCAGTCGAGTTCTTGCACTTAGCTTTCTGAGTCAGCATTAAGTGTCTGGGTACCTACTCTTGCGGGAGCGCTGATCATAACCAGAAATCAGGGTGGTCACAGGTACAGGAGAGCCTACTGTCGCTGGCGTTATAGCTCTTGACGATCTTTGGTCGACTACAGCCGTGCACTCTTTTGACACCAGTTGACATGAAGCTGCAGGATGAACCAGTGTCTGTATCATTCCCAGTTGAGGTGTGAAATCATGTTGACTTTACTTTTATCCTTCATCTCATCCATGCGGCACGCCACCTGTATTACCTGTATGGTCATTACCTGTATGGCTATGGTCATTTTACCATGCCCCCCAAAAAATTGCCATTCCATCATCTTATGAAGCCTCAATTATCTATGGGCAATATTTCATATCGATATGGCGAAGGCTCTGGTCATTCTACCAAGCCATAAAGATGTCTCTCTTATCTATTTCCAATACCGGTACCAGCTAGCTACAGTTGCCGAATGTTTACCACACCGTAAAGACTCTGCGCCTATCTTCGCGTTACCTTGATAAGGCTAGGCTTTGGTTATTTGACCACGCCGTAAGGAAACCTTACTTATCTGTTTCCTATACGTATATCACCTAGGCTTCGGTCAATTCAAAGAATCCCTACTAGTCTACACAGTGATTCCTGACATGTCCAATCCCGCTGCAATACTTCCACGCTATCCAGAAGTCTTATTTCTCTATTTCCAATAAGTATATCGCCGTTATGCTGCAGTCCTTACATCGTACCGTAAGGAATCCCTACTCTCCGCCCATACATGCAGTTCTGATATGACCAAGGCTACGGTCATTTCACCATCACTCAGGTCCTGACATAAGTGTCTCCCATGCGAGTCATCCTTCAAAAGCAGCAGTTCCTCCATCGCGTCGCGTATCTTTAGCGAAGCCGTTTTTGAGAGGCGGTCGTAATTTACCAGATCAGGCCTTCTGTCAAGACGCTAATGTTCCATGACCATACCTCTTCTATCCCTTCATGCTTCGGCTTGTTTTTGAGCCGGAGGAGAGGCCAGTTTTTGAAGACCTTTCTTGTAGCCCTGCGGAGCAAACAGAGATTGGAGCTTCAAAGAAGACTGCTCTGCCAGTTTTTTTTTTTTTTTGAACAGCAGCTGACTGATGTGTTAATTAATTTGTGTTTGCGTGCTTGTTGTCATGGACGAGGTGTTGGCCATTGCATGTTTTTGTTTTTCTTTTAGAAATGAAGTGAAATTAGACAACTTAATGGTGTCTGTTATTGAAGCGTAATATGACACCACAGCTTCTTTTGTGTAGCCTTGTCTTGAACAAGGCAAGTCTTCTGCAAAAGAAAATAAAATAAACGTTTTCAACGACCAGTATAGGTCCTCCTCAAATACAATCACATAAGTCAATTTTTTTCCTTTTGATAAAGTCACCTTTAATGCACGTCATATATAAAAAGTGATAGATTCTCAATTGTTTATTATTTCTGGTATAGTGAAATAAAATGTTTGTACATGACAGTGATATAAACTATATGACCGGATTATATGGGCGCCTTGCATGTGCAATTGTGCATCCTCTTGAAATCACCAGCCGGGACTACATTCATACGAAACGGCTGGAGGCACATGTAGGTCGATTTTACTAGCCAACCACTGCATGAATGTTAACTCCTACCAGCGATAACAGGTAGGTAACCAAAGTAACGATTTCTCAACATTCTTTGAATCAATGTTGAAAAAGTTTTACGGCATATCTGATACGTTTGGGCAACATCATTGCCAAATATTAAACCTAAAATAGAAGTATATGACAGAAAATTCATGAAACTATTCAATGCTAACTGATCGACGTAATAGTATTCAATGGAAACTATCGAATGTTTACCTTTGTTGCTGTAAAATAAGAAATGAATATACTGTACAGAGCAAAGATCAGTTCAGAGTATAAGTACTGAACAAATACTTATAGAAACACAATTACGTTCATGACACAACTTCATTACTTACCCGCATGAACCCCATGGAGCTTTATTACAACGAAACGTTTTCTACTCTTGGAATAATTGAAAGTCTCAATAACGGTACGTGGGACTACTGATGCTGCACTTCTAATGGCTTCCCATAAGACTTTTTAACTTGTATGGATGTCCATCGGCATAATCGTCTCGTTTCATGACGATCTAAAAATTCCCAATCGAGTTTAAACCGAAGGAAGATGATGGCCAGATCGTCCAACGGCATTTAACCGTGGATACTCCAAGAGACTGTGAATGCTTCGGTCACACAAGCAGCGTGGGAAAGAGTGTTGCCAATTCGTAAAAACGAAGTCCCGAAAGAGCTATTTCATCTAACCAAAGCGTCAAAGATTCCATGCGGTGATTGCAATGGGAGGGAGGGGACAGATGTCACTGTACTCCATTGGATACTCCGTCCGATAGGACAAACAATCCTATCCCCGATGATGCCTGGTCATATCACAACTCCTCCACCCTCTTGTTGACACCTCAATGGTGACCGCTCATCCCAGAATTCACTCAATCTTTCGCCCACCCGTCATGTCCATCAAGAGTCGCATTGGTATCATTGGTAATAAGAATGAGACTCGTGCCCATTTTCAAATACATCCTAGCCCACTCCATCCGCAGACATTGCTAGAGGACCATATCTTCCGCAGACGGAAGATATGGTCCCCATAATGGCATTTTTTAATCGATTTAGGCACGTCAAAACTAGCAGTGGCGGTGAAAATTGATATGTTTGATTGTCTAAATTTTCTGCCGAGCTGACGACCAATATTCCTAAATACAACCATAGCGGTCGCAGTCTTGGAAATCCCTCGGCATCTAATAGTTTCTTTCTTGGTGATGGGTCTTTGTGGAACTTTTTTCGCAGTGTCGGCGTGACTACCCCTTTCTTCGGCAATAGCATCAGGAGAGACAGTAGCATCAGATTCCTAGATTATAACTGTCTTTTCATCGTCGGTTAAGGTTTTCGTCACTCCCTTGTTGGTGCAGATGTTATAAGCTACCACGACAGGCCACTCTGAAAAAAAAAAAAAAAAAAAAAACGTTAACAGCAGCGAACAACGATGTACAGTGCAATAAAATCAAACAAAATGATGTTGCCAGAAGTATCAGATTTTCTGTAAGATATTTCAGAATTTTCTTCAATGACAGTTGAGCAATTGTTATTTTTACTACCAAGCTATCATCACTGCTCGGAGTAGGTATATTGACTTGACATATTCTCTAATTAGCTAAATGCCGAAAAGAGTTTACCTCGTGAATATACGCATTCGAACCATTTAAACTCGTTGTCACTGCGCTCTTCCTACGAATACTAGCGTTTAATCTCCAAACGAATTAATCCCAGTATATTTTAGTCCTGCATTAGTCTAGTGTATGGTGGTTATTCATTCCCAGCTTGGATGATTTAAAAAAAATACCTATTAAAACGGTTAAGTATGGCTTTGGTAGGTTCCACTGCAGGGGCTAAAACGACATAGGTGAAGGCAAAATTTGATGCCCAGCATATTCTACTTGTATTTTTCAATGCAATCTGATTTTTTCTATTTATTACAGCGAGTTGAAACGAAGCGAAAGTTGGGCTATGATGGCCGTGGTATCAGGTGATCCCGCGTGTGCCTGCACCTCGCGAGCTAGGTCTGTTCAGCGTTCAGTGCCTATAATTAGACCCTTGTCGAAGAGGTTGTGCAATGCTGCGGGCTGTGTGTTTCTACAATAACTCTGACTTATTTATTTATTGACATATTTTTGACAGAAGACCGAAACCAAGGGGTAAAGTCATACGTTCTGAGGGAGCGGAAGATTTGATATTCAGATTTGATGAAACTTTTAGCATCTTCTTCATCTAAGTCGCTGCATGAGAGACCCCGTTGCTATGCACGGGCCTGCACCAATGGACTGCAAATAAACCAAACGTTCCATGAATACAAATGTTCCTCCCACGGCTATTCGTATTTCGCAGCGCTGTATGCAAGTCAAATATTTCGCTCGCGTGACCAGGTTCCTCTTTGTAAACACTACGGGACTTCTGCAAGTTATGTTGATATTGCGTCTGTGCATCGAGTCATGCATCTTATTCCTAATGCTATATTTACAGCTGTGAATGATGACGTGAATATTGTACAGTTGCCGCCAAAACCTTGAGGCCTCCACGGGAAAATTATTTGAAAATAATCTCTTACTTTATATAAGCTTAAGGTAATTACTCTACCTCCGCCAAGGAGGTTATGTTTTTGTCAAGTCTCTCTATCTATCATTATGCTTGCCTGTCACCAATATAACCCAAAAAGATATGGCAGGATCATTACAAAATTTGCAGGGATTCTTAGCCATGTTGAGAGTAACAGATGATTAACTCTTGGTGAAGATTTATTCTAGTGTTTGTTTGGCTACCGCCTCCATAACTCATAGAGGTGTGGTTGGATGTGTTTATAATATTTACATGAGTTGTTAGATATATCACGAAGAATATATGACCAAAGTTTGTTATCTAACTTTCCGTTTGTTTGTGTTTTGTTTGTCTGTTTGTTTGTTTGTGTCTCTATGTTTGACTTTACGCTTGATATCGAAATAACTCAGTGAGTTATGAACGGATCTTAATAAAATTCATAGTTGTTAAAAAAAAGTTTAAAAATATAAATGACCAAAGTTTGTTATCTAACTTTCCGTTTGTTTGTGTTTTGTTTGTCTGTTTGTTTGTTTGTTTGTTTGTTTGTTTGTTTGTTTGTTTGTTTGTGTCTCTATGTTTGACTTTACGTTTGATATCGAAATAACTCAGTGAGTTATGAACGGATCTTAATAAAATTCATAGTTGTTAAAAAAAGTTTAAAAATATAAATGACCAAATTTTGTTGATGATCGATTTGTCTGTAAGTATACTTGGCTAATGTTTGTCAGAATGCTTGTTAGTAACTCAACTCAGAAAGTTACTAATGGATCTTCTTGAAGTTTCTTGGAATTGTTGAAAATGTTGGAAGACACAAATGACCAAATTTTGACATTGAACGGCTTGCCTGTTTACGGATGTGACTAATGTTTGTCGAAATATTTGTCAGAACATGACTCAAAAACATACGGTCAGATTTTCAAGAAAATTACAACAGTTGTTATTAGAGCCAAAAAGCCCAAGTGGCCAGAGTTTTGTACTGATAAAAAAAATCGTAGTTCAAGAACCACTTTGAATTTATCTTTGGATTTGATTGGACTAAGTATGCGCTCTCAGAGTGCTCTAGTTTTTACTGAATTGAAGTTGTCTGACTGTGTTTGGCATTTAACTGTGGTTACCCTCATCAGAATATTCTGCGTAGTGAAGTCATGTACAGCTTTGTCGACGGTTGAAATTTAGTGTTTCTGAAGTATATTGCAGATATGATATAAAATTGTAATTATGGTCGCTCAATACTTCAATAATGCTGAAAACACGCAAATAACAGCATGGTGAGAACAGAATGTGTCAATTAACGAAATATGTCGTTGTGCTGGACGTGGAAAAACAACGGTAATGAGGCTTCTTAAAATTGTAAGAAGTCTCACACAAAACGTTCCTGAACTCGAAGATAATTACAGTTGACCTCGGAAGACCACCATGCAGAGCAACTCATAAGTTGTTAAAGCCTGGAGTGATGAAGAATCTTCCAGTAACTTCCATTATGCTCAAGGCAGAGTATCTTAAATTGTTTGAAACTGTGTCTCATCTCACTCTCCCACTAACATCGTCTACAAAAGGATCTTCATCTCCTAATGGTACACCTGCACGCAAACCTCTATTAAATGAAGGTATTCGCAAGGCTAGGCTGGGGTTTGCCAAACAAATACCAACACTAGACCACAAAACAATTATCGTCTGTCATTGTAACGAATTCGTCGTCCTTGCAAAAGCTGCAGGAAGTTATTTCCAAAATTTCTGTTGTCGCATGATGTACATGGATTGGAAAAAGTCGTAAAGAACGAAAAAAACATAACTAAAGGCAGAACTTGATTTACATGTTTCCTCTTATAAGTCAAACAAAAGAAATATCATTTTTAATTACTACTTTTGTATTATTCTCCTATATTTTAAGGAGACCGACCCATACTCACTAAATTAAGACAATAAAAAAATTTCTTCAGCGTGCAGAAGTTGTAAGGCTTTCATGAGTTTCGAAAACGATGGCATTTTGGTTACATCGACCTATTCTTGTCTCTCTTGCATCATGCTGTACTAGGGCTGATGATGGAAACACTATGTATTATTTTGGAAACCCTCGTTCACTAACAAAGGAATTTCAATAGAGCAGCAAGCATTGCCGGATTTCTGTTAGTTGCACTGTTTTACTGTTTGTTCAGTTGTGTCCCTTAAAATCTTCAGCTATAAAATAATATAATAGTGTTACTGATACGATACTCGTACAGTACTGAAAACCCTCACCAGTATAGTCGGTTATACTATCTTTATATGTAAGAGATAAAAGTCAATATTGTGAATTCTTTAAATATATTGTATATTAGTTGTGCATACACGACTACCCTTGCTCTCATGCATTCTCTATATATTAAAAAAATATTTTTTTCTCATTTTGTAAAGTATTTGCCTCGCTCGTATCATCTCTACAGATTGCACTATGTAGGTAGAGAAGAAACTCGCACTACTCCAGCAGATTGACGGTCACAGTGATATTTTAAATTGCTTTCGGTTTCGCAAGAAAGCCTTTTGACGAAGCTAATATGGCGCTGTCACTTCAGTGGAGTTGATAGAAATTGGCCAAGATTGGTTCTTTGAAGTCCGCATCTGTTGGTGCTTCTGCAAGCATTGATTTCTGTGCCCGTAGGCTGTACGATGAAAGTTTGATACGCTGCGTTGTGCAGATTGAATGGCCGTTAAATTTACTTTCAAGTCTTAATAATTAATAAAAAGGAAAGTGTTTGCCATTCACTGCCGATGTAGCATAAGCTAGGTGAGGGACCATAGGGTGAGGAGCCATTCTCTGCCCAGACAGCATAGGCTCGGTGAGAGACTATATAGAAAACTACTTGAGTAAATAGCGCAAGGTGTCATTCCCTGCCCAGGCAATATAAGCAAGCCAAAGACCATATACACTATACAGGGTGTTCGAAATTTATCGTCAAAGTATTTTGCTTATATTTAATAAGTAAATCGGAATAAACAAATCTTACTAAAATAAGCACGTTGTTTAACTATTGCTGTCTCCGAATACTTGTAATTTATCCAATATGGCTTCCGTCGGCATCTTCAATCTACTATAAAGATTAGTAGAACGCTTTCCGAGAGTCACAAATGGTAGCTTGGGGAATATTTGCCCATTGCTTCAAGATGTTGCCTTCAAAGCCTCCATATTTTTCTGATGGGAAGCTAAGACCTCGCTCTCCAATATGGAAAACAGCTACAATCAAGGGGATTAAGTTCTGGAGATTAAGGAACATTAAGTAAAAATGTGCATAACTAAAAAGGTTGTAATGATAATTATTGAACACTCTGTATATTCACATACAGTACACCCACCCTAACGTAATTATCGCGATTCGCTCCCAAAGAGGGACTCTATTATAGATGTCTTATATATACGAGCCGTCTGAGAATATTTTCAGTCAATTCCTACTCTGATTCCTTCTTTCTTCCAGCTTCGACTACCAATCTGCCCGACTCGTGATTCTCAAGCATGGTGACCCTCCGTGTTTCATGTTTCTTTCATTTTTTTGTGTGTTTTTTATATTTTTAGTTACCGAGTGAGATCCAGAGAGAGCGAGCTCTCTTTTCCTAAATTCTACAAAATTTAATTCTGATCTGTGAAGTTGTTGCTTGATGGGCTAACTTTTCGTTTATTTCATACAACTTGTTTTATACTATGTAAGTATTTACATTTATACCTAAGCCTTCCATTTACATGAATACTCGGAGGTCTTCTGCTTCTTCATTTCTGATCTTTTGATATCGAATTGTGATTTTTTCCACGTACTCTTAAATGACACTAAGCCCGTTCCCGTAGAGAAAGGTGCCAGAGAATTACGTTATCCTGCTACAAATATTGCCTCAAGAGATACTATAAATCAGAATCACTGGTGAATTGTTGCCTAGCCTCCATAGCTGTCTTTTATACAAAGCATTTATTTAGGTGTTTGCTTTATACTCCATCTCAGATTCTAGTCTCGCCTCGTTACGTCTTTCACGCCCTTTTTCCACCCTTGATATAGAGTACTTCTTCCGCCCCAGTTTCGACAGTCGTTGATACGACCCTCACGTATTTGAACTGCCATTCAGGGCACTTGGGAATTTCCCGCCAAACCCAAAGTTGGTTCCCTGATGACACGAAACGCTTCATATTTCGAGGCTGTAGACACTGGTGCCACAAATGCTGCAAGTTTCGCTGTTAATTGTCGCGCTTCTTCTCACATAAAGTACAGGAACTCGTTGCGTCTCACAACANTTTCCCGCCAGACCCAAAGTTGGTTCCCTGATGACACGAAACGCTTCATATTTCGAGGCTGTAGACACTGGTGCCACAAATGCTGCAAGTTTCGCTGTTAATTGTCGCGCTTCTTCTCACATAAAGTACAGGAACTCGTCGCGTCTCACAACAGGCGCGGACACCAACGAACCAAGTGTGAAAAATGAGACGACAATGTTTTTCCAAGTCCTTATAATTAAGCAACTTTTGGACACACAGTTGCTGAACTTTGGCCATCGTCCGACGCCGCTAGGGGAAGTTTAGCTGGTGGGAGAAAACTGTTATGGTGATGGTTGCAACATGGAATGCTGGGAATCTTTTCCCGACAAATTATGGTTGTAACATGGAATCATGTGACACTGTATTTCTTAACCAGTAATGGCTGTAACAGCGAATCCTGGGAAACCTTTTACCTCCCGACAAGTTATGACTGTCACATGGAATCCTGCTGGTTGCAACCTCTAATACTGTGAAACTTTGTATCTCATTGCAAATAACGGTAGTAAGATGGATTTGTCAAATTTTTAACCCGTTTTGCCGCAGGACGTCTCTACCCAGTCGGAAATTATGATTGTGATTATAGTAGAACAACTATGATTATGGTCGAGACTTTGGTTATTTATTATCGAAATATCCTCCATATTCAACCATTTATGGGATGCAGTATGGTAGAGATATGTCACAACTTTCGACCATAATATCAACCATAATTCCCAACCATGAATACCCAATTACAACTATTAAGGTTTTAGCTGCACAACTATGATCTACCATAGTGAACCGTAAAATAACCATTCACAACCAAAATCGACTGTGTTCAGCGAAAGATACAACTATATTCTACCAAGATAAACTTTTTTATTTATTGACATATTATGCAGTCGATGTCTGCTTTGTTTGCTGATGATTAGTTGCTTATAATAATAGTTTAATTATTACGTGCGTGTTAGGCCTGCAGCTCAGAATGGTCTAAGCTTCTCTAAGCTTCAGAACGATGCTAGAGCAGGAGCTTGAACCAGTGGGTGCAGTTAACGCTCGGTTATATATAACTTCTTTAACTCGAAGTCGGTATAGAGCTACTCTACCCAATTTAGAGGAAGTCACAACTCAATCGATGACATTCGGGTGGTACTTGTTGTCAGGGTACGAAAGGTTAAATATCTCATAAAACTAGAAATCTTCCATATGAAGCTAATGGGAAGAATTTCTTGATGAATCTTTACAGATATAAACTGAATAATCATGAAAATAGAGGCAATGTTTGATCAAGGATTGCAATGCTATTTAATAAGAATTAGAACAAATAAAAATGAATACTATGGGTAACTACGCTAAAGTGGCTAAGCGTAAAAAAATCAGGAAGCAATAGATATAAATAACGTCAAGGCCGCTAGTGTCCATATATACAATGCAATGTTTACATTTCATCGGCAGGAAAGAAAAGACTGAAAATATGCACAATTTTTGCACTATGATATGAATTTTTAGATGTTTTGCATTCAAGCTTATTGTCAATATCGACCTAAATTAACTAAAATCACCGTTATGTTATGGTCGACATATCTACCATATTGTTTCATCATCCATAATCGACTTTAATCTCTCATACACCACTATATTCTACTATAATCACAACCATAATTTCCGACTGGGTATATATCAGCATCACATAGTTTTAATTCCAAAGCCAGAACTTGATTTCTTCACCCGATAAATTTGTGAGCACTTTTTCATTGACATTCGAAGGTTTCCTTGCTGTTGATGTTCTATTATATATCAGTTACTATAACTAATACAATGTATTTTCTGTATTTTCAATATATAAATTCATGAGCAAAGAATTATATGCAAAAGGCGTCACGTACTTACTAACCCCTGGTAAGATAGTGGCCCATTCTCGCATATTTTCAAACAGCAGTTTAGGTTTTTGCTTTAGTTTGTGAAGATGTATTAAGATGTTTTATGTCCAACATGTTGTAGTTCCAATAAAATGTGGAATGCACAGCCGGACCCAGTTTGACGAGCAATGATAAATAAGAATGATTTTGGTAAGGGAATGTTGCACTACACCTGACGTAATTAATCTAGCTCACTTTATCTTCTTCCACGTCCACATGTACGTGAGTCTCTCAATGTTTTGTCACTTTTAATGAAAATATTAATGAAAGAGAAGACTCAAGCTTTTGGCATTTAAGTTTTCACTATAAAGTCTAACATTGGGGCGGTATCGCCTCCGTAAAATGTTTACCAAACTGCAAAAATACACACAGGTTTGTGTGTTCTTCGAATGGATGGTCCAAGTTTTTCTGTGTTCTCGGACGCTGTCCAATTTGTCGAGTAAACCTTGGCCTGATGACTACCAGTCTGAACTGTGACCTTGTCTCTCCTGTAAATTCTAGTTAATTTCGCTATAAAACTGGTAGGAGTTTTTGCTCTCTTGGAAAGTGAGCTTACCTACTTCAGCTCCAAACTACCATCGCCTTCAAAATATTCCTGATGATGAATCGTCTGTTAAATTTTTGAAACCTGGAAAATATCTTGTGTTAAAAATGAGCTGGCTTCATCGGGGCTCGTGTTATGCAGTATGGATATGGACTCTGCGAATGATGTTATTCTTAGGTTTGTTCAACGTGGGAGTCAAGTGAAAAGTTTAGAACACTTCATGGTGCGAGTTAATGTATGTGATGTGCGCGTCTGGTGGATTTGCGCGATCGATCGATCGATCGCGCAAATCCACCAAACGCGCACAACATATGCATCAACCAACTACATGATCACCCTCCTGTTTGAGTAAATATCTACGTATTCGTACTTGCACACAAAATTATATACACACTTGACGAGTACCACGCAAGGTGGAGACAAGATATGTTACAATTCCTGCCTCGAATAGTCGCAATTACCGGTAACTAGAGGGACCACTGGAAATTCCATGGTTCATTAATGTTTTCACTTGCCTTAGTTTGACCTGAGGCAGGGCTTCTAACCTAACCCACCCTGGCTAAGCTAATGTCCGCCACTTAACCCTGTCTGCCGTTACGCAGTCGGTCTTCCTTACACCTCGTCTAACCTCTCTTAGTATTCTGATTTCAACGGGGAAGCTCGAATAAGTTGTGTCAGCAAAGAATTCGCACTTGCGTCTTGAAAACGACATAAAAATACGACTATACTTCTTGCATTGAGCTCCAATGAATTTGCACGCCTTTTCTAAGCTCTGTTTAGAGTCGTGCACGTTCCAATATTTTTGTTGGCGAATCAGATTTTTTGCACTATAACGGGACCAGCGGATATTGAGCAGTAGCTCATTTTTTCATCTTTGTTTGATGCGATAGCTATACAACAACAAACTCGGTCAATATCTTCAGTCACAGCAGCGTAACCCTCTGTTCTCAAGAGATAATTCTATTTCCTAAGACGACGCACATTCATTTAAAAAAAATAACTTAGTCACGATGTGCAAATATAAACACAACCCGCTCTTTGCTCTCAAAGCGTATCCTAACTACGCATCTGGCCGGGTTAAGAACGTCGTACGTCAACTGCAAAGTGAAAAATTAAAAAAATGAAAAGTGGTAGATATAATACGGGTGTAATGAACTTCATGTCTTTGCTTTGGAATTGACTGATTTTTTTTTTTTTTAAGAGCGAAAAGAAGACAGCTATGGTTGATCTTCTTTCCCAATTAAAAAAAAAATCGATGGAACTACCGTGGCGTTTGGTCCACACATGGCCGACGCAGGTCGCCATTTTGAGCGGGGCATCCGTGAGGCTCGGGTGCTGCACGGTCGCTATATATGCACGTTTTGGGGGTGGCACGGGCGACCACGTTCCGAACATAAATCACCCATACATGGCGCGCTTGCCCAACCGTGTTCCACGGATATTCTGCGCCTCCGCAGAAGTAGCAGTATACTGCTATTCTGGCCAAGATGTGGAATACCCGTGGAACACGGTCGGACAAGCCCACCCTGTATGGGTGATTTATGTTGGGAACGAGGTCGCCCGTGCCACCCCCAAAACGCGCATAGCGACCGAGCAGCACTTGAGCCCAACGGATGCCCCGCTCAAAAGGCCACCAGGTGCTCACCGCGCTTGTTCCACCGAAAATTTTTAAACTGGGTTCCAGTGAAAATCAAAGCTTCTTGCTAGTTGAAGTTTTTCCTATCTAATACTGAAAAGTGTAACGTGCAGACACACGGACGGACGTAGACGAAGCTTGAAGTAAAATTATTATATAGATGAATCGATAGTGTTTAGCTTCCATACTACGTAAGAAGCAAACTGCTTACAACTTTCCACTCAAAATGGAAAATTCCATTTTTCGCTTGTGAAAAGTCAGAGAAGAGACTGACCAATGACCAAGTTTCTTTTTGGTCCAAAAAATACTTCAATGTTCGACGTTATTTTTTGACGTGTGTCTATATGAAGTTGGTATGTGTATATGGAGTTGGCGCCGCTTAAGGCCAGGGCCCCACTGACACAACAAATGATGCAGTGCGATTTTTGAGGAGGACATTGCATCAGTGAGCGATAGTGTGCCGCGCGATCTAAGTTGCGTCGTTGAGGACAGTAGTTTGTTGTACCAGATGTTACGTTTTTCCATGCAACAAATTTGTTGCGTGGCTTGTTGCTTGTGTGGGGCCCCGGCCTAACGCTCATTGATGAAGAGAATTCGTATTCTCACTCAAAAAATAATTTTTCTCAATCTGAGTTATTTTTTTTATTGAAGAGAACTCCCTTGAGAGAGTAAATTAGCAGAGAGACGTGAAAATTTCCAACATTATACCACCAACAATGACCGCCTGTGCAGAGCATTCGCTCCAAAATCGGCCAGTGAGGAAGGAAGGGCTACTCAGGAATTCATGCGTTTTCTCCACCGCCTGAAAATTGTTCTCTTAAGCTCCAGAAGTCCTTGAGCAGCCGTCGTCAAGTTTTTTTTTTTTTAATAAATAGTTGCGCTTAAATAGAGTCACTTAATTAGCTAAAATAATGGTAGTGATATCGTTGCCGAAAATAGTTCATTGCTGCGCTTCCAAGTCTCATACGGCTGCTACTTGCTGAGCTCGGGGAGAAGTCATTTTAGATAGGTAGGTAGGTATGTATGTAGTTTTGCAGTTTCGGAGGACATGATAACGTTGCATTTACCAAATATATTTTTTTGGGTAAATACAGGTACCTACCCGTGAAGGTACCAACAGTGTTGTGTTAAATAGATATATTTGTGATGCTTATTTTACCGGCGTACGTTGCTATTCGTACAAATCTTCTTGGTAGATTTGTTGCGACCATAGGTAGATCCGGTTATGTTGTGCTAATCTTAATTTCGACTGGTTGTGATAAAAGTTTCTTTGTTTAACCAGGGTTCACATCTATTTTACCTTCGTGGTTATTCCTCAACAACACATGGATGAGTAAAACGGATGCTCAATCTGTACTAACTATTGGATAGACTATGAAAAATACAATTACTGACTTCATTCGAAATGAGAAAGCATTTTCGTAAAATTGTGGTTACTAAATTTCTCATGGTATTCTTCAGTATCTTATTTAATGCCATCTCATGACGACAAATATATATAAACAATAACACGTATCATAATTTGCTAGTAGATAAAGTAAATATTGAACATTGATTTGTTATAAATTTATTATGCAAAGTTTTATGTACCGATACCTCCGTCCTCTAGGAAGAATCTGGCTACCAGATTTTCACTAGATATTTGGCTCTTAACTGGCGATCTAGTAGGGTTCTGCTCGGTAGATATGGCGAATATTAAAGTTTATCTCGTTCACCTGCACTGTCGTGCAGAATCGTTATGGATTTATGATAATTATATATTCACTTTATTTGCACCGGCGCTTGAAATTGCTCACATGGTGATAATTTTTAATTTGATCATTTTACCGCTAAAAAAATATCGACGCAACCCTGAAGTCGGCATATGGGAGGAAATAGCCGTGCTGGTCGCAAACATGAGTAGGGTTTCACTCACCTAAGGGCGGTCCCCAGTGCATTCTTCCACAGGGTGTTGTTGGAGCTGGCCGCAGTTCCTTCTGAGAAAGTTAGCTTCTTAAGTTAGGTAGGTTCTTTACACTTCCCATTCTGTTCCGCGAGGTGGGCGAGAAATGGTGATAATTACGACCATATCCGTGCGGGGGCTTGAAAGGGACCATCCCCATAGGCATTTTTATCACCCGGGAACGAAGTGAGAGGGTGGTAATGTTTTCGTTGAAGATTTAACTATATATAGTTGTCTGTCCACCCCAAAAAAAGGGCGAAGGAGTAGAGCAATGCTCATTGGTTTTTGCAGGGAGTCTGGGGTGGACCTAGATGTGACTAATGCCAAAAAGCTAGAAATAGCTGGCCATCAAAAATGAGGCCGAATACTCTTGTCTGTCCACATAAAAAGTGGCACAAGAAGTTCAGTCATAATAATAATAATTTTTTTTAGGCTGTCAGGTAGTTTGATTGAGATATGAAATATGCAAAAAATAGAGTTAACTGGCCATCGAAAATGGTAGCGTTGAAATTTGTCTCTCCACCCGAAAAGAGGAAGAAGTGGTTGAGCGATTCATAATTTTTTATAGGGAGTCAGGTGGGTTCACCCAAATGTGCACAATGCCAAAAAAATTGAATTAACTGGTCATCAAAAATGAAGGCCATAAATTTTGTTATTTTACCACCCAAAAAGAGACAGAAAGAGTTGTGTCATAATAATAATTTTTTGGCAGTCAAGTGGGTAAGCCTTACTGAGATATGAAAAATCCCAAAAATTCAGAGTTAGCTGGCCATGAAAAAATAACGGCTTTGAAATTTGTCTCTCCCCAAAAAAGAGAAAGAAGGAGTCAAGAATGGTCATAATTTTCTCCATGGAGTCTGGTGGGTTGACGTAGATATGAAAAAATGTCAAATTTTCAGAGTAAGGTGGCCATCAAAGATGACGGCGATGGAATTTGCCCCCAGCGAGGGTAATGGTCTTACGCCGCGAGGCACTCTAGTTGTTGTTTTTCTCTTTTCATCTCTTTCCGTTTTTGTTTTCTACAGACGCTTTGCGCTCAATCATCACGCCCAATCGTAGCGCACTGCATAGCTCGTCTGAACATTTCTATCAGGAATGCTGAGATGAAACCTTCATATCGACAATATTTATTTCTTGGCTGAATGAAGTTTACTGCTGAATAGCCGTTTAGCGGCTGCGGTGCGCAAACAAATACATATACCCATTAACAGCCGCCAAAGTCAGTCGTGTGCCGTTAAGGTAGTGGCAATTAAATGGACACTGCAAGCAAATCTCCTAATTTGTTCAGGATTCGTTTTGACAAAAGGAACAAATTACGGGATTAGAACAAATTAAGAGCAGGTAAGCTTACCATCAAGCGTTAGTAATACAGGGAAATCAGATACATCGGCTGCTTCTATAACGGCGGTTTCCTACAGCGGGCGAAAATTCGTTCATCAAAGACCATAACTTCTTGTTTACTTGTACAACTGCTATAGCACTTTAAGAGACGTCACATATATATAATTTACTTAGCAATTATTGCGATACATATTGATCATAGTTATAGGTATTATGACAGATGATAGTTAGTTAATTTATTTTTCAGATAAGTAATTATTTAATTAAGTATTTCTCCATGATACGTTTTCTTTGCTTAGCCATGCTATAGGAACTATACTATTTGGAGTAACCACAGAGATCTTAGCATTGTTAGGACATTTAGCATGATTGTGCAAACAATATCTGGCAACATATCCCTGCCTTGAGTCCTTTGCTGGTCGCCTCGATGTTCAGACTGGTCTACATATGTGTATTAAATGTGTACTGAAGCGATAATAAATTATTTTTGTTAATGTGGATAATGCATAAATAATAGCAACAATAAATCCATATATTTCTCAGATAAATGCTGTGTACAACATATGAAGGGCACAACTTCTTGAGGTATTATTTGTAATACCAACATGAAAAGAGAGAATTAGCCTTTTCTCTGTATAGTTGCGCTGATACATTGCCTATATATTTTGAGGAGATGCTGTAATGGACATACTTTCCGTTAAGACAGACGCCGGTTTGCAGCTTGTTTTTACCATACAGATGCGAAAAATACAATTAGAATTATAAATACCGTTTGCATGACAAATTAATCTAAAGGAAAATTCTCTGCATTTGTAAGGATACGCCTGCAAGATTTTCAGAATACGATAAAAAGCGGAATGTGAAATTTACAACGCAGCTGTTATTGCCTAGTGCAAGAAATAAACAAGCAAACAAAGAAAGCAATTATTCTCTCATTTGGATGGCAGAATGTCTGTTTTATTCTCTTTACATTCACACTAAATTTGTAATAAGAACGCTTCTATCACTGAATATTATTGAAATTTGCATTATTTTAGTATGTTTCCTCATCAAAGAATATATTTAAATAGTTGTACTTTAATTACTCTTTTCTGTGAGTATTTCTAAAGAAAACTGGAGATAATCCTTGACTGGCTAGATCGAAAGCTACAACGAGTCCAGTCTACTATAATACAGTATAGGAGAGGGGGAATAACCAGTAGAAGCAAACAGGGGGTTGGCACGGCCACACACGCGCCAAACTCGCAAGATTTGGGAAGGTTCTAAAGGTAACCAAAGTATTCTAAATTTTATGGGCTCGCACTTCACTCGTAGCTCTCTTGTACGTAGCAAAAATGGTTCTTGTGTTAAATATTGCCCTATTGACTTCTTTTTTTATCGACATTCAAGCTTGAAAATGCTTTATACACAACTTTGACTTTCATTATTTTTCGTATGTTTAAGGTATGTTAAATAGATAGTTTCCAGTAACTGGGCAACGTTACAGGTGTTAAAGATACATACTGTATCTTAGCATAGACGATGGCACAAAGAACAAGAACGTTTGAAAAAACTCATTAAAAATTGTAAATCCTGCGTATCGCATATTTCACAGCAATTCCACGACGTAATTTACTTGATATCAATTATTTACATTGCAGATCCTCTATAGATTAGTTATTGAATTTTTATTTTGATATTGGTTTTCTTTTTGGACGTGCATATTAGATAGCGCCAAATTTATCTATGTAACATAGTACGAAGGCAATTAGTATCAACAACGCTGGTCAAATTATCTTCGGCGTAGTATTGCACCGCCGCCGAAACTCAGAACGCTCACACAATCATGGCGTTTGTAAATAAATAGTGCGCGTTTTGCAACCTGCTTATAGTTGGTAAATATATATAAAATCTTTTCGATAGCTTGAATATCAATAATAAGAAAGTCCATGGGGTAAATGGGCAATATTTAAAGCAACAACCAAATTTACTATGTACAAGAGAGCTACGAGTTATGTGAGAACCTATAAAATTTAGAATACTTTGGTTTCCCTTAGAACTTCCCAAATCCTGCGAGTTCGGGGCGTGTGCGGCAGGCCTACCCCCAGCGGACGGCTACGCGTAACTAGCACTTGCAGAGCTACCAAAGTTATGAGAGCAACGGGCAATGCCCAGCTGGCATGGTCCACAGTACGATCGTTCTCCCACTTGTTTTCCTAATAGCTAAAATGTGCCCGAAAAAAAAAACACCGTTTCGTGGTTATTTCCGTGTCCGAGGCATTACTGTAGGCTGCGGTATATGTATTAAGTGATTATTATTTCATTGTGCAAGCTAATTTATTGAATGGCTTTTTCTAAGAGAAAGCAATAGCACCGAGAGCAGTCTGCGACGTAGCCTTTCACCTCCACTTCTTGAAAATGACTGAGAAGCTGTGGGACTCATGATTGGCTTATTGCTGCATATACGTCACAAGCAAGCAAATTTTGTGAAAGTTCTCCCCCTTTCCTCTACTGTAACTATCACGGCTCTTTGCAGCTCACGAGTCCCCGCCGTTATAATAAACAGCTTTGTCTGTACATTTTTCAGATGCTCGCGCGCAGAAAACGAGCCTACGTTTTAGAGATAGTCTACTGAAAATTGATATAATTTATTGTGAATCTACATCCCAAACTTCACGTATCTTACATAAAGTTTATTAACACAATTCCACAGCACAATTGAAACAAAACAAAAGTTGAGGTTCCAAAAAAATCACTTGAATCACGTTGGAATAGTGTTGAGCCTCATTGGTAGCTCTTTAAGAGCTAATTAAGGCAACTATATTTAAAATTTATCCCGAAAGATACCCCAGTACTAGCCTAGCTTATAATGCACAGCACAAGCAGTCCTACAGTTGGGCCTGTTCAACCGAGTGGCAATAACTTTTCAGAAAAAGAGAGAACGATAGAGAGAGCAAAAGGAGAAGTAACGATGTGGCGATGCTGCCACACCAAAACAGCGGTGATGGCACACCGGTGGCGATAAAATTTATTTCGGACTGAGGAGAATGAAAACATGCAAGTTCGCTGACAATGACAGTAGCAGAAGAAAGGAAACACTGTGGGCACGCAAAACGGTCGCCTTGAAAGCTTTACTAAGGGATTCCGTGAAGTGCTATTATTATATATCAACTAGAGTACCTGTGCTGCCAAAAAAGACAGCGAGAAATTTGTGATGGCCTTGCCTCATTATCACCCGCGAGCGAAGCGAAGAGCGGTGATAAGGTTTTCTTTGAAGATTGAAGTTTGTACATTTTTTTGTCCGCCCAAAAAGAAGGAGTTGAGCAATGATCATCATTTTTGTAGTTAGTCAAGTGGGATGACCTAGATGTGAACAATGCCAAGAAACTAAAATTAGCTGGCTATCAAGAATGACGGCGATGAATTTTGTTGTTTGTCCACCCAAAAAGGGCAGAAAGAGTTGAGTCATAGTAATTATTATTTTTCAGGCAGTCATGCGGGTTGATTGAGATGTGAAAATGCCAAAACTCTAGAGCAAGCTGGTCATAAGAAAGACGGTGTTGAAATTTGTCAGAACCACGAGTGATGGTCTTACGCACGAGGCGTTCTAGTTGATTTTACTGTCGTTACTAATATGCTTCTAAAGGAGACGCTACAACACCCGACTAAAATCGTCATAAAAAATGTGAACGTTTTCCGTTTCCAACGATATGAGAAGCACAGTCTTTCTTCCCCTTAGTTGACATGCAAATAAAACAATTTATATTAGTAAGCAGTAGAGCCTCGCTGAATTTGGTTAGTTTCCCGCCGCGTATACAATTTACAGTATCACTGAACTTTAGAAAACTACTTCGTGAAAAGAAAGCAAGCTGGAGAAAAGCTATTGTATCGACTGCTTCGTGAAAATTGGTTTTCCTGTGCTTCATTGATCATCTACCCAATTTGTACGTCGTGAACACATAGCAAATAGAGATTCAGTGAATGGAGAAGGTAATATGAAAATCAGACTCCATCGCAGCGCTGAGGAAATCTGTAAATATCTTTATTATTTGGATTTCATCATTGGTTGAGCAAGAAGAGAATTCAATTTAATGGGGAAGAAGCCCAACTTTTGGCATCTCCTGCAACCTGGTCTAATTTTCCCTTATCTATCTCCATCAAAGCACAGTATAATTTCAAAATCTGCAACCTAGCCTTTTTTCCCTATCTATATTGTTCAGAGCGTGACACGAAACATACAGTTATATAAACATATAAACACACGACGGTGCTTATTGCATTGGTTTGATTGTTGATATCTGTGAAGGATGGAGAAAATAATTTGATAATTTGTTGTATGTAGGCACGAAACATTGAATTTTTAATTAGAACAAATTGAGGAATCAGAGAGCAAATTAGGAGCTACAGTATCAAAATTTTGAACGAATTAGACGTATCGACAAATTCAAATCGGACGGATTACGATTTTTGCCTGTATTGTAACGCAGCCCCGGCTGGTGATAATTAGCAGTCTTGGTGCCTTGTTTCCCCGAATGTACCAAAGAGCTTAAAGAGACTTGGCGACTCCAAGACGACCTTGTCTCGACTCTTAAACGGCTGACGTCCACCTAATGCGGCCCTGATGCGGCTCTAAAACGGCGTCGATTTTTAACTCGTTAACGGTTTAATCCGTCCAGTAGTTACCTAGTGTTTGGAGGTTATTCCTATACCAATTTGGAAACCCCCTGTGAAGCACAAAGGAAAAAAATTATTCCGTTACCCGGTTCATAGCATAGCGAAGCGGCTTTGATATGACGACTACAGGACGTTGAAAAGCGTCTGTCATGTGCAATTGCGCGCATTTCATCAGGTCGCTGCTATGAGAATAGCAGACCGGCTCTCGGCAGCGGCAGAAAAGGGACTTCCCAATTTCGGAATGCTTTGATGCTGCGGCGGAATAATGGAATGCGCATCCTGCGCTCTGACTGAATCCGGAT
Organism: Parhyale hawaiensis; assembly: GCA_001587735.2. Taxonomy (NCBI): domain Eukaryota; kingdom Metazoa; phylum Arthropoda; class Malacostraca; order Amphipoda; family Hyalidae; genus Parhyale; species Parhyale hawaiensis. The sequence goes on along the minus strand of LQNS02278170.1, from coordinate 16,408,292 downwards.
GGGAACCCATTATTGACTTTTTTGGAATATGGGT
>LQNS02278170.1:16357214-16369160 GCA_001587735.2 Parhyale hawaiensis | reverse complement strand
AAAGAACCCTAACATAACTCAGTCGCTATCTGATTTCATTTCTAAGGAAACATAGCGTATCAAAGTGCAAAAAATTTGAGAATGCAAGCACATGTACGTAATTATTACTTATAATAATATAAATTTAGCCGGCAAACTATGAAACTTGAATGCTAGCGAGATACCATCAGTAGTTAACACGAAAGTTGAAGCCTACCTAACTACGACACGGAGTTTCCAGAGAGGAAGCGAGAAGGTCAGCTAGGGTCTGTCTTGGCGACATTGTATGCAGCTCATGTAAGCGCATAGTCATATATATAAAGTAGTCAGGGTTGTCGACAGTTGTACCTCTGTCAACCGTGTTATTATTATGTTGATACTCGTATATGGTCGACGGCAACGGTAGACTCTTCTTCCCTTTATATTTACTAGCTGGAACCTGCAGAAATTCCACACAAGCAAAGCACTATGCTTCAGTGATATCTCAGACCCGTATCAACAACTTTCTCAATTTTATCCTATCTAATACTGAAAGAACCTATGTAAATTCAACATAATAAAAACATTGTTACTCACTTATAATGCCCCCCGACCCATACCATGTATACGAAGCGCGAAAATTACACAGCGTGAAAATATGTTCCAAACCAAACCGCCAATCTTCTGTCTATGAGCCGAGAGCAGTTCCAGCTAGAAAGAATGTAATTACTTTGTCCTCTCCCGAGGTGGTATCCAATATACCAATATCCAATATACCGTTTGTCCTCTCCCGAGGTGGTATCCAATATACCAATATCCAATATACCGTATCTAATTGTGAAAGCGTAACGGTCGTACTAACTAACTAAGGAAGGTACGTAAGGAGGAACAAGCACATTATTATTATTACTAGTGCACCAAACGCAACCCTTTTGATGAATAAGTCATAAAAATATATATTTTAAAACATCTCAGCTCAACAAAAGGGTTTATATGCATCGAGCGCAACGCTTTTGTTGAATAAGTCATAAAAATATATATTTGAAAATATCTCAGCTTAACAAAAGGGTTGATAGTCTATATAGAAGAGGCGTAAATAAGTGACATCACCCGTAGCACCGTTGAAAATGAACATGTCCAAACACGGGCATGCAGGCAAGCGCACAAGTGCCTCCCCGTATCCAAGATACCCTCTCCGCAACAAAAAAATTGGGTACCTCAGAATTTTTTTCTTCAGTATTAGATAGAGGAAAAATAAGGCTTCTTATAGACGGACGGACGGACGGACTGACTGACAGCTCTCTTATTATAGTATAGATTATAGTGAAGTGATGATAGTGATAAAGAGAAAGAATGGCCTACTGTTGCCATTGCATATTACGAACGATATCAGTGTCTCAATAAAATAGCAACTGATTCTTAATTGACGGTAATTATGCACGCTTGGTCGTACTGCTATGCGGATCTATGCGGATCTGGTAGGCTTAACTTACGTGCAGTGTCGGTGTACTAAGTAGCACTAAACAACACTTGTAGATGGTGTAATCAGAAGACTCGTAGACGAAGATTGATGCTACGCTGTGCCCCCGACTACGGGTGTCTATCAGTTCGGTAGAGCTATAATGTGATGGTAATTCAGTATACCATATATCGAGATATCTCAGTCAGTATAGGTTCTTACGAGTTCTGGAGATATTGGTGCTGATTTGTTGCGGGTAATGAAGGGATTGGTTAACATCTTTAGTAATATATTCCAAATGATGGTACAAATGGTACTTCGGTTGAAATTCAATACTGGTGAGCTCTAGAGTGTAGCTCTGAAGGCCACTATGTACCCAGAGATGAGCGATAGACTTCTTTATCAGTGGAGGTTTGGAACTAGAGTGCTGCAGGACACTAGGCATGGGGAGGCACAACATGCACAGTAATGACAGGTTTTGTAATTTTCTGGAGACCGTTCACCAACGGACTAACCAATCCCCACCAAAATTTGGTCATTGGTGCCTTTCAACATTTCTGGCAAATCCTGCAAATTTCATGACGATTCATTGTTAACGTTTTGAGTTTTTCTTCTGGCAAACATTTCGACAAACATTAGTCTAACACGCGAAAATCACCAAAATTTTGTCATTTGTGTTTTCTAACATGAGTTAACAATTCCTACATATTTCATGACGATCTGTCCATAACTTTTTCAGTGATGTTATTGACGACCACAAAAACTAACATATATATAAACAAACGGATTTACATTCAGCACATTATTTTCATTAGATTGGATAGTTGGCAATACTGAAGACGGACAAACAGACCCCTTCCCATAGAGCTTCCGGGACTTACGCTCCTGTCCTCTATGAGCTATTGCCATTGCTTCAAAATCATAGAGATGTTTGAAGAAGAAGGGAAGAATATGATGAGAATGAACTCAGCTCAACAGCTCATCGTGCCAGCATGCATAATCATTTGCAGAGTCACCGAGCTCGGGACGTTAGGAAACTTGGGGTATGAAGATTACGGATTACAGAGGCGTAGAATCTGGTCATTACGAGTTTGGGACTCCTGGAGGAATAGTTCGTAACTGTGGAGGATAATGCTCTCAATGTTTGTCGAGACAATTTTTAAACGCATTGACGGACTCTGCACCGACAACTTCGAGGGATGACCCATTCCAAATATTCGCTATGATCCTAGTAGCAACCCATGCATAAAGTCCCGTAAATTTTGTTAAAGCGGCCTAAAACTTTCTTAGTTGAGATACCAAGAAAAGTGAGATAGACAAACTGTTGAACGGATCTTCGTCAAAAAGCAATCATCTGTTCCTCCTATTGACGTACCTTTCAATTCCTAAAAATTTCGTAAAGATCTATCTCTAACTTTTTCAGTTATCTCTGTGACAGGCCGAACTGTATTTCATCTAAGATTTCGCACCCCCGACACGATCATCTCGCATTCCCGATTGGAAACCCTTGTCGTAGATTACTACTTTTATATACTTACTGCATTAGCATACGTGAGTGAAGGAGTGAGTTTCGGTATTTATGGTGTTTATGTACGTACTGTAGTTAGGTGTGTCCCGGCTAAGTCTCAATCTTCAATTCTGACGCATCGTAAGTCAGGAACTACGGTTGTGTCCATACCAATCTTTTTTTTTTTTTTTTTGCCGATGCCTATCCCACCTTTTATCAGTAGTAAATATGCAATTGTAGTGAACTATTATATCACTAGCTTTGAAGTTTTTAGGTTACGTAGGATTTGAACTTTTTGTATTTTTTAAGGAACCGTCGAGAAGTCATTAAGGAAAGCTTCGTGAAACTTTGTGCCCTCTTTGAAGTTTTTCGAAACTTGTGTTGTGGCATTAGCCGGCATGGGTTAGCTCACCTGAGTTACCTGCACCGCAACATATTCTTAGCGACCTCGATGCTTATGCGGTAGTGATTCTACGTAAAATTAAATGTACTAAGCGATGATTATTTCGTAATGGTATTGCATCTAGCGCATCATATATACTGTACGAACCTCCAGAACAATGCATAATTTACTGGTGAACAAAAAAAATTTCTGTCTATAATGCGCTGTCTACGAAAATGACACCTGTTTCTTTGTATCAGGTCAGGTTCTTGTGGAAGCCTATCGTAAAAAGTTCTGCCCTCTGAGAAAACTGATAAGTCACCGGTCAAGACAAATAGAAGGTCTACGCATTTTCTATTGAATTAGACTTGATTACAAATATCACATTAGTTTCCTCAATCAGGTCAACAATTTTAAGCTACCACACGTTTTATATTTCCGTATGGGCACTTGTGCGGGTAGTTTCGCTTTATGCAATCTAGGCAATAACTATGGTATCGTAGTGCGCGTGATGGTGAGGTTATATAGGTTATATACGTCACACGTTATGACTCATAACAGGTTAAAATTCCATTTCAGCTGAATAATATGGCTTCGGGGAGAAGATCTATCTAGAATACGCCCTTCGTACTTGTTTACATATGAGGCAAATATAATGTTATTTAAATGTTCAGAAAGCGTGCTTAACTATGTGTGCCATCAACCACTATTGTACAGAAATGTTATCAATACCGCGAAGAAGATGGAATTTATTTATTACCGGCGAAGCACAAAATTCTGACCTGACACAGAGAAACAGGTGTCACTTTCATATTTAGTGCATTAGGATTGTCTTATCGCAGTCTAAAAAACTTTAAAAATAGTTTTAACTGTTGTCTAATGGAATATGTCAATTTGACCGAAGAATCGGTATCACCAAATATCAGCCGATACCAGTTCTCCAAAAAGGGTCGATTCTTACAGATGCCGATTAATGGACACAACCCTATATAGAACCTTGTGCATTGAATACACTTGTTATGTACTCCTGTGGCAAATGCTTAATAAAGGTAATAAGCATTTTAGTGAAAGTTTCATCGCGCTGCTTGAAATAACACCTGTCTGCATAAACAAATTCGTCTGCTCTGCAACTATAATTCCCTACTGAACATTGCTTTTAAATTTTCAGCATAAACTTATCAATATCACATCGAATTCAGCAAATGCTTGTGATTGTGATTGATAGTCTCGTACAGGACGAATGAAACGTCAGTATAAATGCTCGGGCGTCCTTCGTAAATGACTCTATTGAAATACAAGAAAGTGCTAGTGAGTACCAAAGAAACGAAACCTAATAGCCAGCAACGGCAAGGTTATTCAGAATTAAAAGTACAAAGTGACGTTAACTGCTATACGTTTTCAGGAATACCCGAATCAGCAAGCTTGTTGGTCAGTGTAATTCGACTGTAGGTAATCTATAATTGTACTGACCCTACTACTTTAATTTGTATTTAAATTTAAAGTAGAATCTGGAGCAGCACCAGTTACTTGGTATCGTTATCAACCTGGATACTAAAAAACTGTTGATCTTTGTTCCAATTTCCTTGGCTATATCGACAAGCAAAAATTTTCAAATTTATCCAACTTTATCCTGTCTCCGCAGGAGTCACTTGCGCTCTCTCCTTCCAAATCAAAACTTGGGAAAAAGTTTTCCTGAAGACAGCGGTCGCTGAGACAAAATAAAGAAAAACTTGAATCACAGTTCGTTAGCCTCTCACACTTCCTTGATTAAAAAGTCAACTCGAAGCTCAGTCAATACACGGGTCCCTATTGGAAAAGTTTCCTTGCTGCCATTGTATTTTGTCTCTGTTGAAAATTTGCATCACTGACCTATAGTGCCATGTATTTGCTTGGTATTTGACAAAAATTGCCTATTTTCCCTTCATCCTTTAAGAAAGGGAACGATTTATGTACTTTTCATTTTAGGCTCATACCGACAATAACGCTGGGGCTATGTGATACACTTGAATTAGCGAGTAATACAACTAAGGGTTGGATATTGAATATATTTCTTTCTTCAGCACCTAACCGGGAAGCTATTTGCGCCTGAATACAGCGTGAGAGCCTCCTGGTCACAGCTAAGGTTACAGCTGTTTTCCCTCGCCGCTCTGCGGTTCCATTATCGCAGATCCACGATTTCCAGGAGTTTTTAATATATATAGAAAATATGTCGTGGATTTTCTGGATAGTTAAAAGAAAATCGCAATATATGAACACTTAGTCTTTACTGATACTGTACTGTATTATATGTAATATCTTTGCTACCAATTTCATATTGCTTAGCAGTTGTCCTTGATGTTAATACATTGAAGAGTGGCTTGTTAATAGGACAGGGTAGATTTAAAAAATTCTAATGCAAATTAAATGACTAAATAAATTGAATATATATAGTGTCCGGACTTCCCAGAAATTCACTTATCACGTCCGGTCTTGGGACCAACCTCTCAAGATAATCAAGAGTTCACGGTATATCATAATAGATAGTAGTAGGCTTTATTTTTGGCATTACGAAAATTCGCCTCCATCTTGGACCGCACACTTAGAAACAAGTTATCGGATAAAGTCTTAGTTAGGTTTTCCTTTTCCTGTGATTATGGGAAATCGCGTCCTCAAGGGAAGTTTGAGGTAACGTGAGCTTCTGTGAAGCCCTTGTGCCATCTCTTTCAGCCCTCCCTCTACCAATGGTCTTTGTTCTGTTTTTCCTCTTCTTTGTGAACTTGCTATTCTCATTCGCCCTTTCAGAAGACATAGAAAGAGCCATAGGGTTTTGTTGGCTATGTTCGCCAATAATATGTTGGTTTACGTGGAAGACCTGGGTTACCTTAGCCGCAGATAAGCCTTCTGGATGTCTTTCCTTCGTCCCCACTTTGTTTCTTTCCATCTTCATGCTCCTGCTTATCACCTTGTATTCTGTCTTCCGTTTCTTTCCCGACCTCCTGTTCCCATGGGCGTCGATCCTATAGGTGGAGACATTTTATGCATGGCTTCTACGCTTCTGAATGTCCTTTATTTCTTCCTCTGTCAGATCACCTCAGTAGTGCAAACAGAGGTTAAACTGTCGACTACAATGATAATATTCCAGGTGCAGTTGTCACTTGAATATAAGTTCCCTATTTCGTTGACCTGTTCCATATTCTCCTCTTTCCTTTCTATTGTAGATAGGATTAACCTAATAACGACTGAGCCGAATGTGTTCTTCCAGGAGATATCGATTATTTGGTTATACGTACCACACTGAAACAATTTTGAGAGTAAAAAAATAATAATTCGATAACGAGATAAATTAATGATTAATGCACGTAAACTAATACTAATAATAACGATAATAAAGCTAATGCTAATTTTAACCCTATATCACGCAAGTGGCCGTATGTAGTTACTTCCACAATGATAATACTACGAGAGTGTAATTCAAGCAGCCGTTAAAGGGTTAATATATACTCGAATAGCATGGTAGTTAAAGATTCTACTTCTAGTGATACCCCATACCCGTCTTCTGTTTCTTTCTCTAAATACGCTGTGTAGCTATCCATCAGGGGCATAAGATGGGCATATAGACCATAGTGTTAGGTAGTTTAGGTTCGCCCATCTTATGTTATGGGGAATAGCACCCCCAGAGGGTGTGTATGGGTTACCTTAACTATTAGCTGGGCCTTCGGGATGTCTGTCTTTTGTGCCCACTTTACTTACTTCCTGATTTCATACTCGTACTGATCTTACTTTCATCTGTTCTTTCTAGACTTGCTGTTCCTATGTGCGTTAGCCCATCTTCGTGCATGGGTTCCACATTTCTGTCGACATACTTTATTTCGCTTCCTTTTCCTCGCTTGAATCACCATAGTTGTGTCAAGGTAGGCTTGAACAACTAATTTAATAATATGCTGCGTAGTAACCGGGGCGGATTTTGGAAAACATAATGTAATCTGCACCAACAGGCTTTGAATTGGGCATGATTTTCCCCGTTTCGCTACTAACACTCCTGGTAATAGGGATACAGATGTTTAGTCCAGCCATGAAATTATTAAAGAGCTAATGCTATTGCAGCTTCATCTAAGATATGCACGATGGTCTCATGTATGGATGAGTGTAGCATGTATGCATGGCTCGTCATAGCTATAATTGGTGGCTCCTTCCACACTTTCCAGTGAAGACAGTGCATTGGGAGCGCAATTTTTGCAAAATTCCAGCAAAAACCCATCCAGCGCAATGTCTTCGATAATAAAAAGTGCGGTCTGTGAGGCCCCCCGCTCCGCTCCAATCTCCGTAACCACAATCTGCAAATAAGCGCTCATTAGGTCACAAGGGCTGGTAGAAATGCGATCCAATTACACCAAATACAGCGTCCAGCTTTTCTTTTGAGCGCGTTGCCTTACACCGTCTTTATTCAGCCACACGTGCGCAAAAAAAAAAAAATATCCAGTTGGTTTCCTGTAGTGAGCGAGGAAGTAGAGGATGGAAAGAAACGCTGCAGAATCTTTTTATTTTGCCATACAATACCTAGGTCATTCTGGTGACATTGCTATAGGCTGCATGATAATGGGTGGTGTCTTGTAGTATTTTTATGATGACAAACGATACCTCGACTCTACTTGGCCAGTGATAAAAAGAGACTTAGGTTTAGCGTTCTCTTGTTATAGAGCACCTATACGCTACATCATCTGAGAAGAGCAAATATTGATTCGACGCTGGTGGATACTTTGTATAGCGTCTTAATCGTGTCATTCGATGTTTTCTCGGTAAAGTATCCCCTCAGGGGGCATAGGCTGGGCCATAGGGTTAGGTTAGTTTGGTTTCGCCATCCTATGCTATGGACAGTAGGAGGACCTTGTAGCCTTAACAATTAGCTAGGCCTTCATGACGGCTGTCTTTCGTGCCCACTTTGCTTTTTCCCCATCTCATACTCCTACTGATCTTTTATCCGATTTGCTGTTCCCATGCGCGTTGATCCCGCATGGGAACACCCTTATGCATGGGTGCCACGTATCTATCGTCATACTATATATCCATTCTTTCTTCCTCTGTGATATCGCCTTTGTTTTAGAAACGGAGACTTAAACTTGTGAATATAATAATAATAACAACAATCGGTGGAGTATAGATCTTCAACTCCATTGTTGGTAACGTACTGCGACAACTATTCGCTGTTATGAATGAGCAAGTACAATATATCCGTTGGCAAGTTGGAGGTATAAATTACCAGAGAGGTTCTTAACATTTATGGGTGGCTATAGTGGTCCGCGCCATCGCTAATGGTAGTAGAAAGTATTTACTTCATTGAAGTCCCGCTTTCTTTCCCTCTTCCTCATGGCAAGATTCTCAAAAAATATTGTGCGGTATTTCCATTTTCCTTTGTTTGTCTAAACTGTAAACTAAATTACCGTAATTAACGCGTCACGGCGCTAGTACACCCAACCCACTATAATAATAATTAAACCGTCATAAGCACAGAGAGACAAAATAATCGAAGTTAGAATTAATCGCCATGCATGTAGTATCTGTGCTACTTTCCAAAGGTACTTCAGTCATCTTTAGTTTTAATGAAGTCCAGAGCTTGAAGATTTGATTTTTTTTTTTCTCAGTTAGGCAAAGCAATTCATCTGAATTTCCACTTCTCCCATTATCACTCGCGAGCAAAGCGAGCAGTGGTGATACGGTTTTCATTGAAGATTTAAGTTTGTATATTTGTTTGTTCGTTTGTTTGTTGTCTGTCCACCCAATAAGTGGTTGAAAGAGTTGAGCAATGTTCACAATTTTTTAGGGGGGTTGGTGGATTGACCTAGTTGACCTAGATGTTACCATGCTAAGAAACTTGACCTAGCTGGCAATGAAAAATACGGTGCTGAATTTGCCTCCACCGCAGCAGATTGTCTTACGCCACGAGGTGCGGTATTTATCCCAATGTACTGAAGATCTAATCAGGGATTGGAGCTGTGCCCTAACCTTCTTCATCAAAAATGACTGCGTTGAATTTGCCTCAAATTACGGCACGAGGCATTTTAGTTTTGCTTACGGTTGCATGATTGTTTTTCTGTCCACTCCAAAAGATGCAGAAGGAGTTAAGCAATCGTTACAAATTTTTTCAGGCAGCCAGGTGGGTTGACTGTGATGTAAAAAATGCCAAAAAATCAAGAGTTAGCTACCCATCAAAAATGATGGCGTTGAATTTCTTACTCCTGAATCAGCACTTTCAGCCCCCTCCTCCTTACCGCGGAAGATGGTCTTACACCACGAGGCGTTCTAGTTTTTGCCGTACTGTAAAATGTCCATCTGTAAAAGATTGAAACTTACGCAACTTTAACTCCTCAACATTGCGTACCTTATTTGATTGAAGCATCTGTCTATTAAATCAAGCTGTATCATGTTTAGGCTCACCCAAGGATGAAGAACGGGGATAGGTTAGCGCACTGTCGAGCGGGCGGCGCTTGCGCGCGGCGGACGTGTGAAGCGATGACGTCATAAAAACTTAGTACGTTTATCAATAGCTATTTTGCGTTGTTTCTAAATGATTTCATTTGCGCCTCCAGAGTATCCTGCATGTCCTACAATCATTACATTTGCACAAAAATATGTATCAAAGCATCTACAAACTACTTTAGCTCTGAAGGATAAAATTTTAAAAGAACGTCGGTTAAAAGGCTTGTAAAAGAGCAGATGAATTCAACCGGCAAATGCCCGCATGGGTCAGAAGCACTTTTAGAGCGAAGTCTATCGTTTTTAAAATGCAATAAATCAAGTTAGTTTTATCGAGAGTAATACAGAATTCTGTAGATGGATTTATATGACTGAAAACCGCAATTTTTTCGATTCATTTTCGTCTTCTGTGAATGATCTGCCATCCTCTATAATTCCAAACCGCTGCAAGAAAAATTGGCTCAGATGCGAGCGATTGAACGCCGAGATAGAAGAACTTTTCAACAAGATTGGTAAAGAAACAATAACAACTTACTTAACTTCCGGCGAAGTAATATTAAATCAAAAGTCCTTATTTAATATGCAGAAGTCATACAATTATTCGGTAAAACTAGAACGTCTCGTGGCGTAAGACCATTACCCGCAGTGGGAAAAAATTTCATCGCCATCATTTTTATGGACAGCTAATCCTAGTTTTCTGGCATGGATCACATCGAGGACAGCCTACTAGAATCCTAGCAAAAAAAATCATGAACACAGCTCAACTCCTTCTACCTGTTTCTGGGTGGAAAGCAAATTTCATTACCGTCATTTTTTTATGGCCAGCTAATCCTATTTTTTCCTTTTTGCAGAAAATGGGAAATTTGAGTTATGACAACCATGAGAGTGCCTGTTTCCTGCTCTATATTGTGATGGCAAGGCCATCTAGAAAACATTGTTGTTGAGGTGGCGTTGCTCTCAGGCCCATAGTAATTAATCAGTACGTATCATAGATACCATTGCATTTAATCAACTCTCAAATTTTCTCTTATCTTCTTCCGTCTGTGCGTTACGCGAACTTCTAAATAAATATATTTATATCGTACGGTCATTTTATGTACATAGATCAGATTTATCCCATGTCATTCTATTATACATATATAGTAGATTTAACCCATATATGACTACTCCTAACTTTTGTGGATGGCTATTTTGCTTTACACTCCTGAGTTGCAGTCAATAGTTGCTTTCTACGATTGTTTCGCCCAATGTATGAGAACAGAGAGGAGGCAACGATGGCAACGAATAATTATTGATAGTGACCTCCGCCAAGGAGGTTATGTTTTCGTCGAGTTTGTCTCGCTGTCTGCCTGCCTACCTGTCCATCTGTCACAAAGATACCTCAAAAAGTTATGGACGAATTTCAACGAAATTTACAGGGATTGTTAGAAACGTTAGGCGAAACAGACGTTTAACTTTTCTTGAAGATCCGTTTTTTCATTTACTTATCTGCCTCATTTTTCTTAATGCCAAGACTGAAAAAGTTATGAGCTGATTTTTATGAAATTAGCATGAGTTGTTAGGTATATTGCGAAATTGTGAAGAGTAAGTGAATAAATTTTCGTGACTATCTGTCAATTTATTTGTTTGTTTTCTGTGTTTGATATTCTTCTTGATAGTAAAATACCTAAACAAGTTATGATCAGATCCTTATGAAACTTACAGCAATTGTTAGTAATGTTGATATGCCTAAATGATTCAGTTTTGGTGATGATCGGTTGGTCTGTTTATTTGTCTAATGTTTCTCAGAATGTTTGTTAGCTGCATAACTCGAAAAGTTAAGAACAGGCCTTCAACAAAACTACATTTACGACCTTCAAAAAGCGTAAATGATTCAATTTTGGTGTTGATAGAAAAGAAAATCATCATTTCAGAACTAAATTGAATATTTCATTGGGTTTGCCTTGCTTGGCGGAGGTGTGCGCTCTCCGAGTGCTCTCTAGTTGTCTCCACTTCACTTTCACTCGTTTTACAACACAATGCTAATTCTAGCAATGCACTGCCAATGTAGTTACTCTCGGTTACAGGTCAATTCGGACCCCTGGACAACACAGACCCCCCAACTCAGACCCTCCCAACTCAGACCCCCCAACTCAGACCCCACCGACTCAGACCCACCCAACTCAGACCCCTGCCAACTCAGACCCCGGC
>LQNS02278170.1:16344523-16355385 GCA_001587735.2 Parhyale hawaiensis | reverse complement strand
TGGCCGGGGTCTGAGTTGGGTGGGTCTGAGTCGGTGGGGTCTGAGTTGGGGGGTCTGAGTTGGGAGGGTCTGAGTCGGTGGGTCTGAGTTGTCCAGGGGTCCGAATTGACCTGTAACCGTTACTCTCGACTTCTGTTTAGCCCCGCTTACGGTAACGCAAATGCAGTTTTAGCCAAGTTTGCTGTAAAACTTCCAAGCTTTGTTGGCTGCAGCGCCTGAAATCAAACTTGGAAGTTGAGATTAAACGCCCACACAGAATTGTACAGAATTTTGGAAGTGGCTTTGCGAGTAAAGAAATGGAGGGAAGCTTCTAGGCTTTGTTTGCTAAGATAAAGTGAACAAATTGTATTGCGGATTATAGAAAGTTATGGGAAGAGTTACGTTGGCTCAACCCTATACGACACGGGTTGTTTCATTAACAACACTTACTTTGAAGGGAGAGAAATGTAGAGGACAGTGATATATATTTTATTGATTAACTTACGGAAGACTGGCTTGTACGAGTATTAAGTCATTACCTATTAGTTAAAGGCCACAGATACTCGTCTGTCTGCTATGACTCTGAACTGGATATGTGTTTCCCATACTGAATTTTGCTCATGTTGAACAGTGCTAAGAATCATCTATAGGTAGATCTTAGCACCAATTCTTTTTTTTTTCAATTAAATCGTATCTTATATACAGGGTATCACTGAACGAAATACTGTAGAATTCGTGATGATAGAGCACTCCAGCCTATGTGAGAAGCAGCACCCCCAGAGGACTCTGTAGGTTACCTTGGCCTTTAGCTATGCCTTCGAGACGTCAGTCTTTCTTGCCCGTTTTGCTTCCTTCCTTTCTCATACCGTACTCCTACTGATCTTTCTTCCATCTGTTTTTCCTCTTCTTTCCCGGCTTGCTGTTCCCATGCGCGTTGATCCAGTGTGGGAACACCCTCGTGCATGAGTTCCACGTTTCTATCGTCGTACTATATGTCCCTTCTCTTTCCCTCTGTGATATCGCTTTTGCTGTAGTAATAGACACTTAAAATTCTGAATATAAAAATTAAAGAGTACTTGCTTTAGGGTTGAGCTTCTTAGGAATAGTTTTATTTTATCTAGATCGTATTAGGCAAATTCACGTTATTTTGTGAATAAAGCGGGGCTTGGAGTGACGGTCAGTTCGGTGCCCCAAATGTGGGAGAAATTCAGTTCGTCCTCCAGTTGGCGCTCTAACTGCTCCGCCAGCAGAATGCAGCGACAGAATAGCTTCAGCTTTGCATTTTTCTTCTTTCCTTTAACAACTTAGCGTCATTTACGCTTTGAATGACACGTCGATTGAATGCTAAAATTGCACATTATTCCTTATTTCAAAATGAGATCAGTAGGTTTAAAATAGAGACAAAATTTGAGCCGTACTTTGTTTTGCTTTCGAAATATCCATTCACGTTCCCGTTTTTTCATCCATGGTAGCTATATGAGCATCCAGCCCATGCATGGCAGGATACCAAAATGGCATAAAATTTTCAAAATTAATGCTTCTTTTTGCCTATTTGCCTATGGTCAGTGTTGATGGCTGCGTTCGTTTCTCACCGACATATAAGCTTATGTTCCTTCCGTTACCAAAAACAGTTTGCTTGTGCTCGAGGGCGCTATATTAGTTTTAAAATGTTTGTTGGTGTTATTTCTACAATACCTAGGACTAAATTAGCATTTTGAGCGTCTGGTCAATCATATAACGTTGTCCGTGTTGGAAATATTTAAAGTATAGATTTTAAAAATCACAAAGCGTATTAAAAAAAAACACTCAATGAAGCACCCTTACACCTTAATTTACTGTTTCCACGCCATAGTTCAAGTTAAAATACAAACAAAGTAAAATGAATAAAGATTCAAAAACAAGCCCCTAATAGCTATTGTTTGAATATAAAGAAAACAGACGGGCACACAAGTAGCATTAAAGATGATAAAAAGGCAGAAAAGCGTTAGCCCTGACGCTGCCAATCCAAGCCCAAAATCAAAGGACGCACACCAGCAACTGCACAAGCTATTATCGCTGACCTCTGCTCCACCCGAAAGCAAAAGACAAGTCATCCGCAAGTTCGCCCCGCCGAGTCCAAAACTTCGACCGACATGAAAAAAACGAATCCCCGGATATTGAAGATAGACTATTATACGTATGGTGCTGTTGCCGTACTGAAATATACTTATTACCACACAGTATTTTTTATATAAAAATGTGAAATAACTTCTACCCTAGCTCTGAGGAATAAGTACACTTCACAAAACTAAGCAAAACTAAGTTACTATGTTGCAAAGTTTTTTCCCGCAGAAAACCATCGTTCAGTTTGGGGTAAAACAATCTCTGTCTTCTATTGCTTACATTAATAATGGTCAAAGTAGTCAGATTGAGAAACTGCAATCAAGACCACTACATATATTTTTTGTGAATTTACATATACGCAATTTTATTTGCGTAAATATTTACGAATTTTTCGTTCCCTTCAAGCACATTGAAAAGTATGAAATAGATCTAAAGTAATTTTTTTTTTAACTTCGGTTGCAAGTAGGACTGCGAAGTTGAAACTTCGTAGCTAAAATCAGGGAAATTCCCTGCCAGGTCTGGAATCTTATTCTGCAGCGTATCTTTGCAACGCCTGAGACACGATGGTATTTATTGCTCAGAGTTCTTTTGTACAGTTTCTGCAAAACTCACTCTAGCCGTAGCAGACGCGAGCACAAGCGTAAATTATGAGCAGGCGCGGATGCATCTTCCTTCCGGGAGTGTCACGTTATGCTGGGGCATGTTGCAATCAGACGCCGGTGTTTTCCCTCACAGTGTTACACATGTTACAGTGAATGCGACGTGCTATCTCAGCGTCCCAACAATATGTTGCAGAATTTTCGGCAAGCTTAAACATATCCATTTCTAGCCGAGCCTTATCTTCGCTGTATTTTAGGGTAAAGAGTTAAGAAAACTGCACAAAAGTGCTTCACATGCTAGAATTCAAGCGGTATAAGACAGTCATACATTTCGTAATACTAACTATCGAGTATCATAGTTGATGTTTGTAAACAAAGGCAGTGCTACCCAGCTCATAACCCTAAAATTTGAAAGGGTTGTCGTCGGTGTCATCCGGTGGCATTATCGTCTCTCACGACGATTTTGCGTTCACGTAAGCTTTCCTGCCCGCGCCACCACTAAAATAAGCACTACCTAGGCAAACCTAACCTAACCTTACCTAACCTAACCTTACCTAACCTCCTTACCTAAACTTCTAACCTAACCTTACCGAACCCAATCTAACCTTTCTAACCTTACCTAACCTTACCTAACGTTACCTAATGTTACCTAACGTTACCTAGCGTTACCTAACATTACCTAACCTAACCCAACTTAATCAGCGATACAGCGAGCAGCACGGCGCACCAACTTGAACGCCGCTTACGCGCACACGATCTGCGTACACAAACACGCACACAAATCATCGTGAGAGACGATAGCGCCACCCAGTGTTACCCAACCTGTGTCGCATTGGAGGCCGGTGTAGCACAGGTGACACGGTCACCGAAAGTCTGATTGCAACGCGCTCCTAGTCGGGCACATTGATTTTTTGAAAGGCCCTTCACACGTTAGTCTTTTGAACTACGTTCATACTTCAAGCGTTTGATTGCGTTGCTGTGCATGTTTTAACAACCGAAAAGTGCGCAGCTTTCTAAAATCCAATGAACACTTTCCTCTCAATTTGAAGAGACATCGAAAATTTACTAGTAACGCTTGCTAGTTAATGTAACTTCTGGGCTTAAGATGTAAACAGCTATTTAGTGCGCACACAGTAGTGCGCATGAACGTAGCGCAAAAAACTAATGTGTGAGCTGGGCTTAACAA
Organism: Parhyale hawaiensis; assembly: GCA_001587735.2. Lineage (NCBI taxonomy): Eukaryota > Metazoa > Arthropoda > Malacostraca > Amphipoda > Hyalidae > Parhyale > Parhyale hawaiensis. The sequence goes on along the minus strand of LQNS02278170.1, from coordinate 16,351,518 downwards.
GTTGTAATTCTGCATAGCCACAACAACGTCAACAACCTACTCAAAGTCAAGTCGGTGACTTAAGCTATGATGATACTACAGAAAAAAAATAGGGGTTCTTCAATTGCTAAGTAAATAATTTCTTTAATTTCTTTACCAATGGAGGTGGTAATAATTGCAGTTTATCCCTACACAGTCAGGGTACAGAGGTCACCTAACCCATCAGCAGTCCACCACGTCCCGGCACAGTCTCCCCGCCAGCGCCCGCCACTTCTCCCGCCACCGGACATTCAAGATTCGCTCGGACTCCCTGTCCCACTACAGCGTCCGGCCGCACCACTACCATCCTCCAATGCATCACTACCATCCCTTCTGCAGGAAGGCGAGAAGTGCTGAGAATTTGAGGAATTTCCGTATGAGCTTCAACCAAAGTGAGTAAAAATGTAAATTTAACGAGTGAACCCCGCCGTCAGACATGAAGGTAAATATTTTATGGTATTTTTCAATACTTATTTCCTGGCCCCACAGCTGTCCACTCAGAAGAAGCGCAATGATTCGTTCTTACTTACAACGATACGTAAAACAAAGTATTCTATTTCAGCTCGTAATCAAGCATTGCTCATGTAAATTTCGTCTCGGTATCACAGATACATTATGATACATATATATTTATTTACCGTGGTTTCTTATTTGTTGAAATAGCGGGCATCCAGGTTCCATGTTTTCGAAAGGTTTATTAAGCGTTTTAACTGGGTTTTTATAGATATTTGGCCGAGCTTTCGGCAGTCTAAATGAAATCGTTTAGACTGTTGGAAGCTCGGCCAAATATATATAAAAATCCAGTTGAAATGCTTAATAAACTTTTCGAAAATATATATCTATTTGTCGAATTATTTCACTGAAGTACAGAGCTCTTTGGCAATAGAAAAAATTCAATTTGAAAAAAAATATAGGCCGAAACGGAAGAGAGTTCTTCGCCAGTCGGCTGTACGCCAAAAAAAAAATATTTTATACATTGTTCCGTTGATTTAAGCGTCGCCTCAGAGCAGCTGATATTTGGAGTGCTCATCCAAAAGAGTACAAAATCAGGATGGATGAGTGCTAAGAGCAACTGTAGCTCGGATGTGAGCTTTGGCGAAGCAATAAGTGCATTCAACGTTTAAGTTCCCTTAATGTTAATTTTCATTTGAACCCTGGTGTGTTTTTACGCCTATTGGTTTTAACAACGAAGCGTGACAGGATATCCACAGTCTAATTTTCGACTATTTACTCCAGTTCGACAGAAAATGGACAGATAAATAAATGAACATATGAATAAACAGACATTGATCTTTATTAGCAAAACAATATAATAAAAACCGTTCTATGCTTATATGTTCATTAAACTATACATTTATGTGTACACATCATTAAAATATTGCAAATTGATATTTTTGTATACTTCGTGTCACAGTCTTCAGAAAAGATACTGTAAAATGAAAATATACCAGGTTGCAAATACTGTTATTATGTTGCGCTTTGATGTAGATAGACAAACAAAAATGAGACCAGGTTACAGAAAATGGCCAGAGTTCTATCCTTTTAACTGGATACATTTCTTGCTCAGCCATCGTTGAAATCCAAACGAAGAAGATGTTTGCAGCTTCTCTGAGCGCTGTCAAAGAGTCTGGTTTTTAATATTTTCTCCTTACATCGAAACTAGATTTGATCTAAGTCCATGGCGTGCAAATTAGGTGAAAGATCAACGAAGCACAGGCAAAGTGATTGAGTACGGTCCAACAAATACAACAATTATATTTTTAAACTTTTTTCTTCCTTTGACAGATGATTTTTCGCAGTGGTACGAAATTTTCGATGTAGTAAAGTTGTATCATGGCGCAAAACAGGATTTGCGACGAGGAACTTAACTAAATTCATTGATACTTTACTGCTTGCCAATATGTGCTATCTTTTTGTGCGCGCCATCTGTGCTGCTCAGATGAATCAAGAGGACTCATCTCATATGACAATTTAAGTTGGCCGTTGTAGCAAATTCTTCAGAAGCATTTTTTAACGAAAGTGTGATCAATGAAAAATGGTCCTCAAAAATTCCTCGCTTGGTTCTCGCCAGAATCCGAAGTATGGAATTGCCTTGCAGTAGTAGGTGGAAACAAACGTTATGTATGTAATCTTATGTGAAAACTGGGGAAAATATCCTTGTCGTTGTCTTTTTTCTGCTCGGGTATAATGCGTCAGCAAGAAGTGCTCGTCGGATTGCATCCATATGCCAATTTTTTTTACGGCGCTGTTTCTTAAAACCTGGCGAAATCAAAGGAGTTGCAGCAAATGAAGGTTGTCAATAGATTGATTTTTTCAATGATTGGACAGTTGGATCACGCTTTTTAAGCTGCATCAGCGTCCTTAGTTATTCTTTTTATTATCGGAGGGATTTCATGACCCAAATTGGATCGGTTGAGCGATGTTCAGCTCTACACTCTGGCGCCGGGTCACATCCCGCGACCTAAGGCTTAGAGCACTTTGCAAATGATGTGTGCTGTTCCAAGCAGAGCGCTCTTCTGGAGGGTTCCTGGGTGGAGATGGCCGCATTTCAGCTCTCGCAGGGCAGTCTTGAGATTCTTGGACATTGGGCCCCAGAGGTCCGATGACCACTGGAACGACGTCCAACTTCATTTGCCACAGTCTCTGGAGTTTGTTGGTAAGGTCACGGTACTTTTCCATCTTCTCCGCTTCCCTGTCAACGATTCTGGAGTTGAAGGGGATTGAGACGTCTGTCTTTTACGACGATGTCCGGTGGGTTGGCGTGAAGTACACGATCGGTTTCCATCTTCTTGTCCTAGTAGATCTCCACGGCTTCGTTGTCAACCACGGGCGCGAGTTCGTGCTCGTACCACCTCTCACTGACCTGGAAGTTGTGGATCCGCTAGAGGGTCCAGTGAAGTGTCGGGCAACTTTATCGTGGCTGCGCTTGTACTCCTTTTGCACCAGCACTCCGCATTCGCTTATCGCGTGGTTGATGGTTCCATCCGTGCTCCTGCAAATTCTAGTTATTCACCTCTTAATCATTCTCGTAACGAAGCAAATCACCCGCATATATATGCTTCTCGCACATACAATAATATATTGTAAGAAATTCAACATCAATCTATAGTTAGACTGCGTTGCTACATGCGATGTTTTTCATACAAGATCGGAAAATCATGGAACGATAACGAAATGAAAGGACGGAGTTATATAAACTAGCATGCATAAGAACTTAGCTCGGCCGTCGGAAGTAACTTTAAGCCGTAGCTCAACGGTTAGTACTACTATGAACCCGATGCAAACATATGGATAGTCCGTAGGAAGATATTGATCACCCGCGAACGAAGTGAGAGAGGTGATAATGTTTTCGTTGAAGATTTAAATATATTTTTATTTCTATATGTTTCGATTAGAAGCAGTTGAAGAAATTTTGATACCCACGGCGCGCGTTTCGCTGTCCAACAGCTATCAGGTGGGAGAGTCAAAGTTGTTAATTCGACACATGAAATTTTGCAAAATTTAGAGAGGTTACCATATAGAAAGGTGTAACTATGATACCGGATGATCCAAAAGTATAAATGAAATCTTCAGTCAAACAAATGTTTCGTGATTTTCTACTACAGTCCGATGCGTTGACTCCAATTACTGCCCATTGTGCAGACATACAGATGTACATACAGATATATTTGTATGTATAATATATTGGTCTAGGTTGGCTATAAATTTTCTGAGAGGCATGTATTATTTAACACCAGGGAAGATTCACGGTTGACTATTTTTCTGTTGTTCTTTTCGAGATTGCGAATTAATAGTTTTGTAGGTTCTGGCAAGTGATGTATCAAAGTTCCAAGAGTCATTTTTCTTTATGGACAGTTTCGTCAACGTTTCGAATGCTCGTATCTTCAAAGTGAATGACGAGCATTCAAACGTTGATGAAACTGTACATTGATATTGTAAATGAAGGAGAATAACTTGGAACTTTGATACATCACTTGCCAGAAGCTACAAAACGATTAATTCGCAATCTCGAAAAGAACGACAGGAAAATAGTCAACCGTGAATCATCCCTGGTCTTTTATAATATATATATTTGTCTGTCCACCAAAAAACAGGTAGAAGGAGTTGAGCAATATTCATAATTTTTGCAGGAGTTTGGTGGGTTGAGCTATAGATGTGACCCATGCCAAAAAAACTAAGCTTCGCTGGCCATAAAAAATGACGGCGTTGAATTTGCCTCCACCGCGGCAGATTGTCTTACGCCACGAGGCGTTCTATTTTCCTATGTTATAATTAAAGATCTAATCTCTGGGATTGGGGGCTGTGCTTACCGCAGCCATTAGCTAGGCATTCAGGACGTCTGTCTTTCGTGCCCACTTTGCTTCCTTCCCCATTTCATATTCCTTCTTGCTCACACTTTATGCTGCTCTTCCTCTTCTTTCCCGACGTGCTGTTCCTATGCGCTTTGACTCGCGCATGGGTTCCATGTTTCTCTTGACATTCTTTGTCCCTTCTTTCTTAATCTCTTTGGATCACAGTGTACTCTATGGGTAGGGAGATTTAAACTAGGAATATTTAATAATAATTGGAGACTCTGCCTTAACCTTTTTCTTCAAAAATTTGCCCCCTCCGCGCGTGTTGGTCTTACGTAAGGCCGGCTGCCCACTAACAACTTTCGTTGCCGCTAGCAGCCTAGACGCAAGTTAGCTAATCCGGCTGTGCAGTCGTGGCCGTGACTTCATCTATAGCTCTATGAACATCGTGCTGTAATTCTTATAATATCAATCATTGTGGACCCAAACTGATCATAATTAGAAGTGATCTTTGAAAGTTGAACATTGCCACTCGCTAGAGTGTAAAAATTGCTGTAGCGACTGAAATATTTGAAAATTTTTGAAGCAGTTAAATTTTGTGTAAGGTGAAGCCCTGCCGTAGCTACGTAATCGTATTAGTTGAGTTGCCTCTAAGCTGCTAGAGGCTACGAAAGTTGCTAGTGGGCAGCCGGCCTAACGAGGCTTTATAGCTTACAATACTCTCGGTGTGATGGTCTTATGCCACGAGGCGTTCTATTTTACTACGCTTTCGTCTGAGGTCCAACCAGCAGCCGGAAATTACATAATATTAAAGCTTGTGGTTGGTAGACGTGACAAGCTTTTCTTATGTAGACGCTGGACTTTACTTGTCTATATACTCTAGAGTTACTATATTTAGTCCCATTTTTGTATAACTATACCTTAGCTGACAGTCTGAGGTTGTTGTCGAAACAGTATCTCCTCAGTGCTTCTCAGATGCATCATCCTGCTCATGTTACAATCACGGCCTCTTCCGGCCCCCGCCATGTACAACATACTCTTCAATAAAAATTTGAAGCGGATATTGCTCCCTTTCTTACAGATGGGATTCTCCCCTCCCCGACCAATGCCGTACTGCACTGAGTTCATTACACACATCTGCAGTTACAAGTGCAGCCGCTGCTTATACCCCTAGCAGGATTCTGGGCTATCAATGCCTTTTTCTCTGTACGGATGAGTCTCTCCCACAGTTCATTTACTACGGATAGTTATGTCAGATCTAAGCTCAAACCCGGTGGGCCAATTTCAGCCAATCAGCGACCGCCGTGACTATGGTGTCACTCTTGTGAATAAACAAAAGAGGCCGACAGAGACGACTTGTTTTTTTTTCTATTTCACAAAGACCTTCCAGTCAATTTTTTTTTAGCATTTATTACCTCAAATTGGAACTACTCACACACTTTGCATCTTGATTTGCAGCGCCATAAAAAGAACTGAGGAAATCGTCTGAAAATTTTTTACCTAAGTAAAAGCGACTGCTAGGCACGAGTTAGAATGTTTTGCATGGGTTAAAAATGACAAAATTAGACGATTTTCAATCACCAAGAAAACTATGCATTACAACATGTTATAAAATAGAATGTTCTACATACATGAAAACCACAATAAACTGCAACTGAACTATTCTACAGACTTCTACATAATAAACAATCGTGACACACACTTCGTCTCTCGCACATACGACGCCATTGTTGAATTACCCAAGATGCCTCGATATTTAGATTATCCAAGATGCCTTGCTGCAAGAAGAGTGACGCCATTGGCTTAACGTCACTATTATGAAGTTGTGTACAAGCGTATGCACACGCTGATATCTGATAGAACTATGCTTCAGTCAATGAACTATGGTCTCTTCTCCGTAGCAGACCCTTCCGTCCGTTCTACCCTCTCTCAGCTACGCTCTGGCCACTGTTCGGTCTTACCGGATTATAAGTTCTATAAATTCCGAGTGAGACAGATTGATGAACCCTACTGTCAGCTCTGTGGACTGGGTGATCAGACTATTGGTCACCTTTTCTCATGTCTTAGCTACCCCACTGATCGTTCTGTGAGCAGCCTGTGGCTGGACCCACTTGAGGCTACGCGTTTCCTCGCTCTTCTTCCTCTCCTCGACTTCTTCCCTCCTTGTCCAGGCCCCCTCCGGAGCCTCCTCTCCGAGCCGGCATTGGTGGACCCTAGCAATGGCAACGAACCACACAACAACTACCACTTATAATTTATTCTTTCATGCATTGTACATAAGATGTAACTAAAAAGGAACTTTGAGTGGTTCTTTCACCATCGGGCACTTATAGCCTGACCAACTTCATCCGCAGCACCGAAATAGAAAACATCCTTTGACCTATAAGCCGGTGTTTGAAATTTTATGTTGTCGACCGGTTTGTGTGTTGCCATAGGTTTTCGAAAAGCTAATAAAAAAGCAGGTTTTAAGAGGAGGATCATCATTGAACAAAAATACGTGTGCGTGTGTGCATCCAAGACTCTCCCGCTAAGGCTTACTTAGACTTGGAAAACCTTTACACCCAAAACCATTGGCGTACCTGCTTGCGTGTATTCAAGAGTCTCTGCATGAGATCAACTTAGACTTGGAAAACCTTTACACCCAAAACCATTGGTGTACCTGCTTGCGTGCATCCAAGAGTCTCT
>LQNS02278170.1:16313748-16342073 GCA_001587735.2 Parhyale hawaiensis | reverse complement strand
GAGTTGAGCAATGTTCATAATTTTTTGTAGGGAATTTGGTGGGTTGACTTAAATGTGACCCCTGCCAATAAAATTACCTAGCTGGCCATCAAAAATGACGGCGTTGAATTTTCCTCCAACGCGAAGAATTTGCCTCCAACTGGCAGATAGTTGAAGCGTTCTCTTTTCCTATGTAATTATTATAGGGAATAGTTTAGCGCCTACAACCACAACGGTAATCTACCAGAGGGAAAAGCAAAGGACATAATTATGACGATGTTATCGCGTACCTGCAACGTTCGGTGGTTCTGGTACCTCGAGGGGCTCTCTGCTACAACGGATGTGGTGATCTTTCAGCCAGACGTCTAGATTCTATACAGTATGGGTAGGAAGACCATCAGTGACACCTATAGTTCTCTGTATTAGAATACTGAATACAGGCGATGAGGCGTATCGTTAGAATGCCTGGATACGTAATCAGAGTATAGACCGCGATGTCTACACTGGAATGAGCTACCGTTCCCTAGCGTCGCTCGTATTTATAGGTGTGCACCAGAAAGTGGCAAGCACGATACCTTGTACATGGTCCACTCTCGCTGTCACAGCGATAGAAACGGGAAACCCATGCACGATGTGTTCCATGCGAAGAAAAAAACTAGGATTGACTGGCCATCAAAAATGACGGCGATGAAATTTGCTTCCTTCGCGGGTGATGGTCTTACGCCACGAGGCGTTCTAGTGCAATGTATGTTTGTTTCAAATTTTATTGCAACGTTCATCATTTCATGTTATTTAAATGCCATACAACCCAACCGATGATACGCTGTTGATGTGCTCTAAGACGTGGTGCATCCGATGCCAGCAAAGGTCTCAGGTGTACGTTGCTTTTCTTCCCTGAATCTCAATAGCTCTGGGAACTGCTGAGGGCAAATTGTATTCTGGAGCAAATGCAGGGACCAGGACTAGCGTGGCGCAAGGCTTGGGCTGCTGTAGAATGTAAACAGCCCGGTGCTCTCCGCGCGCTATAGGGAGACGGACAGAGTAGAGGTGCACTACCTCAATGTTTACTCAACAAACGAGGAAATTTAGTAGGCAGCATGTTGTTAATTTTTGATGCAGTACATCATTCGCATACCTTGCTCTATGCCAGTGGTTCTTAACCTTCTTACTCCCACGCCGCCCTTAGGGATATATTTTTCCTTCGAGCCCCCTCCTTAGTATTTTTAATTAAATGTGGTACCAAAACCCCGACCAAGCGTACCAAATAAGTTCAAACTAGAGCACTCTGGGAGCGCATACCTTCTCCAATTAAGCAAAGTTACAGCAACGAAAATTCAAATTGGCTCTGAAACCATGATTTTCCTTTTATCAACACCAACTAATCATTTGAGTCTTTTGATAGTACAATGGCTGCAAAAAGAAAGTCGTCGCCGATTTCGCCATTAACTTTATTTTCACATTCCCCGTCATATGAGAGGAGAGAGGAGTGGTGGTATAACGCCGCTCACAAATCCCCGCTACAAAGTCAGTCTGTGATCTATCAGAGCTCGAGTAGAGTACACACGTACGTTTCGCTGGTTCACGGGCCTCTACTTAGCTATTTTTTTACTTATTTTATAGCCATACTAAAAAAACATCACTACATCACAATGGGTCGGAAGAACCTTACGATTGACGAAAAGACTCGGGCCCTCGAACTGAATGTAAACTGAATATCTCTCTTGAAGCTTAAAAAATCAGCTGCCGCACTCCTTGTCGGGACCATAACGCCACGGAAAGCGGGACGTGGGCGCAAGAAAAAGACAACAGCAAGCTTCACCTCTTTCACCAACACCTCGTCAATCCTTGATGTTTTGCTGTTTTCTTTCTCTTGCGCCCACATCCCACTTTGCGTGGCGTTATGGTCCCGGCAGGGAATGCGGCAGCTAATTTTTTAGGCTTGAAGAGGGATAGGCCTACTCGAGTGACATCTAGTTCGACAGCTACACAGCTCATCGGCACTCACTGGTCGATTAGGGCGAGGGCATCGAATCCTTTCTTCATTGCAGTTTCTTCCAACCACATTGTGATGCTGTGTTAGTTTTTGGTGTGGTGCCAAGATAAGTGAAAAGATAGGAAAGTAGAGGCTCGTGGACCAGCGTAACGTACGTGTACTCTGCTCGAGCTCTAAATGATTACAGACTGACTGTGTAACGGGGATATTTGAGAGGCGCGGAGGTGGAGCAACACACGTCATATCACCCTCCTCTCTCTTCCCATATGGCATGAGATGCGGAAACAAAGTTATCAGCGAATTATGCAATTACTTTGTTCTTGCGGCACATGGGTAAACTTTATTTTTGCGGTCACTGTATTAATTAACAGTTTCTGGAATTTTCTTGAAGATCCGTTCATAATTTTTTGAGTAATGCAGCTAACATACATTATGACGAAGACGAGTCAAACACACAAACGGACCAACCAATCTGCATCGAAATTTAATCATCTGTGTTTTAACATTACTAACAACTCTTGTAAATTTCATGAAGATCCATTCGGAACTTTTTGAGTTACGGCACAAAGAAAAAATAGGCAGACAGACAAAAAAAAGAACGGATTTCTACCAGAAGTTACTTATCTGTTAACCTTCCTAACAATCACTGTAAGTTTCGTAAAAATCTGTTCATAACTTTTTAGTTACTTCAGTGACAGACAAACAGAAGACACGACAAAAACATAACCTCCTTGGTGGAAGTAATTAATGTACCTAAATCAGGCTTTACTGAGGGGGCCTGCCTGTCCCCCCTGTCTCCAAAGGGGGAACGCCTCCCCCCCCTCCCCCCAGGTTAAACACCACTGCTCTATACATTTTAACACTAATTGATACAGTATACGCCGCATATTTACTCACTCCAATTGGAGAATTTGGTGGGCAGTGTGTTATTTGTTCTCGGTGTTTTTCATTATCGTAGCATCCTATTTTGTTGCATAGATTGTGACGAGAATAATATAAAGTAAGCTGCATAGCTAGTAAACGTGTATAAGCTGGATGGCAAACTGATGTTTATTGTTAATGTTAATATCTATTGTCTCTTTTAATACTATTTATCGAGCTGGTCATACACAGTACCGTATGGAAATAGTCTACAATGTAAAATGTAAGTTTACGCAATGACACTTGATAAATTTAAAAAGCAATGTAGTTTTTTTTATTCTTTCATCTTTTTAAACATCTTAATGTCATTCCAATCTGCACAGCATCAAAGAGGAATTTGAAAAAATAAAATTAAAACTGCACATCACCTGGGCAAAACTGGAAGTAGTTAATGTATGGGATAATTTTTTTTCAATTAGCTACGGTACTGTTGATGCTCTTCTTGAAGAAAATAATATAAAGCAGTGCTACGTCTACGGAAACTGTTATTTACTCGGACAGTTCAGAGTTAAGTTACATATCGATACTTGTTCAGTAACATCTTGCAAACTAAGACTAGCACAGTGCATATTTCTCATTAGATAAGATATAAGTTAATGGATCAGACTAGGTAAGACGGGCCATCCTGCGAATGGCTGTAAAGCTGCCTTAATATCTGACTAAAACTAGGACGCCTTGCTTGTCGAGCAATATCTGCCGCGTCACTTGAATCCCCATTGACGAGATTCCCTAGATACCTAGGGTGTCCATATAGGTTAACTCCAAACCACTTACTTTTGTATGCTTAATTTTTTAAGCTTGTTGGGGGAACAGAGCAGTATCAACTCTGTCTTATCTGTGTTGTGCATAATGTTGAGCTCCTACGCTACAGTAGCACATGTGAAAGCCAGATTTGGAGAGAACTGTGGTGCGGCGCAAGAGGCACCACCCTATCGTCAGCCTAGCTCATGTCATTGATGCTCCGCCCACCTGAGTAGTATCCAACACCACTACGCTGCGTATGCAGGCGTTTTTTGAGCATAATGAAATAGTATTTATGGTAGAATGCTATAAATTTATAGCGAAAATAATGCCTTTATTTATTATACATAACTTGCGTTACAAGTTACTTTCAATGCCGTAGCTTACACTACATACTGATAATTGAGAAAATAATTTCTTTTGTTGTCATGTGAAATATTGAAGCACAAAAATTCTTTAAAATGGATGCTCTAAATGATACCATACCCACATAAATTAAACAGCAGCACATTCATAACAAACTTATGTTATATTCAAATGGCTCGACTCACCCTATTTGTCAATATCTTTGCCCTGCCCCTCAAGTTTACAATGCGATGCTCTATTGAAACTGTCAACCATGAATAACGGAACGATCCAAGTTCTAGTTAATACTTGACGTCCCTTGCCACAGAGCTTCTTCAGATGGTTATTGTTTCCCATAACGTCATAGATCAGCTTGAATGATGCTCGACAGGTTCTCAATGCAGTTGAGGTCCGTAGAGAATGGAAGCCACTCCAATAATCGCTCATTGGCAGCCTTTTTGGGTGATAACGTTTTTGTGATCATCGAAACACTGGCGAATGCATTGTCGTGCATGAAAAAACATATTTACTTGAAATTCCAACTTGGTGATCGATACTTTGGGAATAAATTTTGGGTCAACCATTTAGTGTATGCGTCTTAGGTCATTCTGGCAGCGTCAGCTACCCGGAAATGTCGAACGAATGTTTCCTCTGTGATGGCAGAACAAACCCTAACTGTTCCTCTCCCCTGCTGACGTCTATGCCTGGATGGGACCTTGTTTATATATGTACAGCTCTTCCTCTTGACTAGCCATCAAGGTCATCCAAGGTAGTCCTACGCTCATAGGTAAAGACAATATTGCAAAAATCTACTTTCACATGTTTCTTCGCCCATACAACTCTTATTTTTAATAATTTATGATGGAGTCAAGCCTTTGGTTTATTCACTGCTGCGATCGTCTTTTTGACTCTGCATCGTGTGTCACGAGATGCACGAGCTACTCAAGCCTTTTCACACATATGTATGTAGCTTCACGGGTATCGAGAGGCAGCTTTTTGTGGACATTGCAATTATACGCCAATCACGTTATGATTACATAGATTTGCCTTTGTCACTGCAAGGTTTTCTTTGAAAATTAATATTTTGGATTGCCTCCTCGACTGTCTTTGGGTCCCTCTTCAATTCCTGCGTGAATTCTGGTCAGCTAATAGTCTTTCATCGTATGTATGAGATCTTTTTTACCCATTTTGCTTATTTATTACTACAATCTAGAAAACGAAAATACATGCATAATAGCATCCGATGCCCACAATTTTTTTTCTTAGTTAATACAGTTATTTTGCATGGAGAAATTTACATACATTAGGTTTTTAGATCAGAATCAAATACTTAGAAAGCAGAGTTTTAATCTTTCCTAAGAGTGTATTTTCTTATTTCGTCACTTAATTGAGTGATGACGGTTCAAAACCCTAATAAGCTTCATTGCATTTACAACTGTGCCGCCAACATTAAAAAAAAGTAAGTGTTTGTTAGTAATTTCACACGACAAATTTTAAACTTTTAAAGTTTACAGACGGCAACAAATTATTTGCTTCGAAGAAAGTTTTTTCCCGCTAGACGATTGGTTGCTTATTATTTGGTTTATGGTCTTCATTGCGTTAGGAGTAACACCAATTTACTGTAACACTGCCAACTGTCCAGCCATGCAACGTAAAACCCACTTACCGCGGCACTGACGTTCGTCTAGCCATACCTAACTGGTGCGCAGTAACAGGGCAACAAGCGGATGCGCGTCAATACTGGTGAACTTATATCAGTTGTCCTCCTGGCAAATGCACTGAATCGGATTATTTTTTGTCATGCATTACATCATCTAAAAGGTCTTGAAAAAGGCTTTCGTCTTAGGCTTCTCGTTTTTCACGAGTGTGACCATTAATTTGTGTAGCCTATTTTGAATTTGAATGTCATTTTCCCACTTATATTCCTTTTTTTTCAAATTTTGACAACATGTGCCCATAGAGTCTTGAAAGATTTACTTTGCTACCAACTTTCATCAAATTAGTTTGTAAATTGATTTTTTTTCTACAGCGAAAATTGTTTTTCGGGATAAAAATTAAAAACGGTGCAACTCTGAAAAAAAGCTGAATTTTGCTGAAAAAAATTACCCCATAGGGTACTGCTATGATGACTTTACTTGTAGTTAAAATATTTCCTCTAAACTTTCCAGCACCCTGTATTTTACATGCAAATAACAAAGCTAAAGAATTCTACATCCTTCTTTTCCTACTCTGTACTATAGCCTGATCAACTTATTATTTTGCATTGAAGCTAATTCTCACAGTTGAGTTCCTAAATGAACTCATAATAACTCATACACCAGCTCAAAACATAATAATAACCCCCAGTGATTCGCACAGTCGAATACTTTTTTCAGGAAATAGACATAAACGTTTGAGCCGTTTAGAATAGTATGCTTCAGCCGTTTCTCACGCAACCCCAGTTTTCCTCAGCAGCTCTTCTGCACCTACGAGGCTGCTGTTACAAGCACAATAGTTCTGTAACTTCTCTCATGGGCAATAAATTATTGTTATTCAGCATACAGGGATAAACACAAAAGGAAGCCCCAAGAGAGCAGTTAGATCTATAGATTTGCGCACGTTCAGCCAGCAGTGGATCGATGACCGCTCTTGAAAAACAAGGAAATTTACCCCAGTTCCAATCAACCGGGCTACAAAGTTCGACATTTTATTGCTGTCTGATGACGAAGGTGACCTCATAAAAACATTGAGCAGAGCAGCGAGCCAGCTGCGATCAAAGTACTGACAGGTGTTTTTCGCCTCGAATAACAAACAGTACGGGCGAACAGAAAGTTTGTTTATCTCTTCTGCAATAATTATTGGCAAATAAAGTTTCATTTTCAGACAATTTTTAATTTTGATTTTTAACCCCAATATTATACCTTGTGAAACTTAATATTCGTAGACGTAGCATACTTTGGATTGTTTATAAAACCTACAATGCGCCATAAGGGGTTAAGTTTCATACCACTTTACTCGTTGACAATTGAAGGAGGATCAGTGGGTGAAGACGTGTATGCTATTTTCTGCTGGAAAGAGTGTTAAACACTGAACCCTCAGAGGGGACGTAGGATGGTCATAGGGTAAGCTTAGATTAGCGCATCCCACGTTGTGGGGAATCGTCACCATAGGTTACTTTTGTTACTTTGGTCTCGTCAGTTGCGTCTTAGGACGTTTTGATTTCGTGTTCTCTTGACTTATTTCAGTTTTAGTGCTGTTACTAATGATTTTTCTTTGCTGCTCTTCCTCTTCTGTCCCCAATTATTGCTCTTTTGTATGCTTCTTCGTTTTACTTGGCATACCAAATGCTTCTCTTTTCATCCTCTCGTCGGACCTCACGTGATGCTGTGAGTATAGAGAGGCTTTACCCGTTCGGTACTGATTGCCTTTCCAGATGCTTGCTACAGCAAGAAAGTTTTGATTAAACCAACCAGCGCGTTGTTTCTCTCTCTGGAAATTTGAAGAGCTTACCTAAACTCACTGCAAGTATTACATTTACGTTCTGAATTAAACTGAAGGTAAGCTCAAGTGACAGCTATGAGGTTATCTCGAAGAGCTTCAAAAATAAGCTTTCACATGAGCCATCTTTCCTACCCATCGGTCTCATATTACAATTGAAGTAGTATTGATCATTCAAATTGATTACTTGGGCAACACGCTGATATTTACACAGTCATTGTTCACACGGACTACATATGGTCCATAAAAGAGCATCAGTTTACAGGACGCTGATTACGTTCACCTATGTGAAATCACATATGTAGTTTAACCTGAGCTCTACGATTCCCCCAGAAAAATTTTTCCACTTGATGTCTTCAAATGCAGTGCATCTAAGGGCGAATAGGGTAAAAGATAAAAAAAGCACAAAACCACACAGAATGTGTTATTATAAATACCAGAAAAAATTTTTGTAGGATCATTTAGATTGTAAACGTTAAGGGGAGGGGGGCATTTTTGATTCCAAGTTTTCGAAATTAACGGAGAACTATGTAAGTAACATATCAAGATATTAATTATCCTACCCTAAAGAAGATCCGGCTGAACTTTCGCAAGGAAATAGTGTACGGTGCCAGAATGTTCTACAGAGTCTCACAACTGACGTTGAATCTTTGAAACTTATTTTCCATAAAGTATGCGTTTGAGCTTTGAAGCCTCATTACTTTCTTATGTTTGTGCCAATTTGTTTTTATTACTTTTCATTTGACTTGCGATTAAGTGTAGAACAAAAGTAGGTAAATAAATTAAAATCTTCAAAACCAAAATTATTGATTTTATGTACATATATATGTACAGTACGAATGTCGCCTACAAGAACTAGGCATGATTTCTCTCGAGCAAAGATGACTCAGGGGGCAACTAATAGAAACTTTCAAGTATTTTACTGGCTTCAACGACGTAACGACAGAGGGACTTTTTGAAAGAGACCATAATGATCGCCTGCGAAACAACGGCAAAAAAACTCAAGCATAAAGCCCGAAGAACAACCTTAAGCCAACAGTTCTTTCCGTATTTCATAGTAAACTTTTGGAATAGACTCCCCTCCAAAGTTGTCGGTGCGGAGACAGTCAATGCGTTTAAAAATCAACTTGACAAACATTGGGAAAGACATCCTCCGCAACTAAGAACACGTCATCCACAAGGAGTAACAAACTCTTGAGCTCCGTAGATCTGCGGATATGAATTGCACTTGCGTGCATTTTTATCAACTCGTGATTGAGATGTTCTTTTTTTTTTATTTTTCTTCTTTACTCTGTATGGCAATAGCTCATAGAGGGCTGGGGCCTAAGTCTCGGTGTCTCTGTGGGAATGGGCGTGTTGGTTCGTCTACTGCCGGCTATCTAATCTATTACTGAGCTGAGACCGCTCATACATCTAGTTGTGTTAGTTAGGTCCACCCGCCTATACTCTTTGATAATGTGAGGGGGAGTCGTATCCCTAGGGATCAAATTGGTTACCTTACTTTTTCCTGGGCCTTTGTGAGATCTTTCCTTTAGGCTATGCCACCTTGCTTCCTAAATTATTCCATATTATAATGTACTCCTAACATTTGGTGTTATTTTGCTCTATGCTTTCACTTCTTTCTCATTTTAATGTTACCATACGCGCCGATCTTGCGTTGGAAAACCTCTGTGAATGTGCTTCACGTTTATGTTGACCTAGACCATACATAACATGTCCCTCAGTTTTCCTTTTTGAACGCTTTTACCCTCGACCGTGGTTGCTTAAAATACGGCAGCATCTATGTTACTTATCTCCTTGTTTTCTCTTCGCACTATAGTTTACACCATTTCAGAACGTAGTTTAGGCCCACTTTTTCTCCCATTTTTTTCACGTCTTTCCACCCTCATTTTCTCTCATTTCTTCGTATCTTTCTGCCTTATCTACACAGGGTTTGTCACGCTTTTCCCATCGCCTTCTTTTCTGTACAAGCTTCGACGAGCATGATAAAATGGTATCAATCGTAAAATTAGTCTCCGTTTTGTATTTCCTTGCACGCCCTCTTTTCCTTCATTTCAACACATATTTTAAGAACGCTTAATTTAGCACCTTTTCAGCCTCTTAATTCCCTTTCACCCCCTCAATTCAACACATGTTTTGACAACGCTGCAGCCCATTATCTGCCCCTTATCACCCTTGTATGCCCTCATTTGAACACACGTTTCAAGAACGCTTCTCGGCCTCTTATTTCACCGGAGCCCAAAATCCTCGGAAATGGAGGAAAGATCTGGGATTGCGGCCCCTCCGTATGCAGAGGCCGTCTCGCGGATTTCCCTCGTGCATTGCCGCTGCTGCCTACACGACTCCTGTCAATAAAACCCTTTTTGTCGTGCCCCTCTGGATATCAGATGCACTTGGCCCTCAAGCAGGGGATTGAAAGTCTGTGTAACCTTTTAGACATCAAATGCACTTTGCTGGGCATGAAAACTTTCCATTATTTTTGGGCAATAAATGCACTCGCTGGGCATTAACAAAGTTATGTATCTCTTTGGAGATCAGATGCGCTTTGATAGGAGTTAGTGGTTTGAAAATTTAGGTCTTATTTTGCAGGAGGAGGAGGAGATTTATTGGTATAAAATACATTTTGGCTGAGGCATGGAATTGGAAAACTCTGTTATTCGTTTTAGATATCTGATTTATTTTTCCACTCTTACAGGCTTAAAAATCAAACTTGTTCTTTCTGAGTACCACATGTGCGTTTACCTTCAAGTAAAGGATCAAAATCCAGGCCATTCTTATTATATGCCATTCGATTTTTTGCTCTCATTCCTTTTAGATCTCAGCTATACCTTCGTCCGCCCCATCTGATGTCTTGAGGTATTCTGTCTGATAATTTGCCATTGCTGCATTAGGCCGACAGCGGCACCTTTATCCTCAGATCTTTACGATAAAATGGTCGTATTACCTGCAAATTTTTATTGATTTCATTGGACACAAATGCTCTTTTCCTCTGAGGTCTGTAGCTTTAAATTTTCTGTCTAATAATGTCTGGCCTTCGTGCTAATTATCTCATGCGCTCATTTTCTGCGGTGGAGACGAAAAATATATCCTTTACAGGTATCAGGGGCAATTTTCACCCAAAGTTTATCATGGAAAATTTTGTAAATTCCAGTTGGATTTCCTGCAGTAGTATATTCCTCCGTAGGCACAACTCTACAGTATATCTCATTCCTCCTAGAGGTCAGTTACACGTTTTGACTATTACAAGACTGTGAAATGAAATAGCTTCAGCAGGTTTTTGGCAGCTAACATACTTTTTAGTAATCCAATCTTCTCTTCTTCGCAATCAGAAGCATATGCACCTGCCACCAGTCTACACTACTTTATTTTTCAGTCCTACCCAAAGTGTTTGAAATATTTCATTAGGTACCGCATATAAGGGCAAATCTAGAGTCCATTGACCGCACGCCTGAACTGGGAAATTCATTAGTTCGTGCTGCATATAAATGCCACTTTTCCAAGAAGAGGAGGGCACGGCTGCAGTCGACTACAGTTGGCCAAAACTATAGTGCAAAGACGGAAGGCTTGTATGAAAATTACAACTTCCCAACCATCCCGTCTACCTAGATCATTGCTTTGTCAGTGGACTTTAAATGTAAGAAGTGCTGACACTGCAATCACGAGCATTACAAAACTTCACCTCCCTGGTTACGAAGCGAACCCCTGACCACAAGACAACGATCGCAACACTCTGTCTACTTCACAAAGCTACCAGCATTGAAGCATTAGTCGATAGTCGCCATATTACATATTTCAAATAAAGTTTTTATACCTTTTCTTAACTCTAGCGCGGCAGGTTTTATCAAGCATGGAAGTATTTTATTGTTTATGTAGCTTTCGTATTTTTCTCTTTTTTTAAAGTTGAAGCCAAAAATCTGTAGCAGTTCATGGGTTTCCCCTCCCGTTCACTGAAACATAACCCTCGTTACTCTTATATTTTTATATCCCCTCGCCACTGCTATAGAGCCCTCGTTGCTGGTGTTTGCCCGTACAATATTTTTGAAATATTCAGTGTCAAGTCTTGACTCTGCTGCGTTCAAAACGTTTTATGCATGATGAACCTTGCTTACATGCATGCTATTTATGAATGAACTATGCCCTTATGCTTTTCACGGATGAACTATGCCGGTGTGCTTTTCATGGAAGAACCTTGATAGATCAGCGTCGCCTTTAGGCTTTTTGTAGGTGAAATTTACCGTTACGCTATTCGTCTAGCAAATAACTTCTCTTGCTTTGGTCGCACTAGGATGCAGTGCTTGTTTCCATGGGAATGCAAAAAATTGCCTTGTGGATTTAGTAGATAAACAAGCACCTAGCGCTGATTGCTGGCAGAATTAGTTAAATACGTTTGTTTTGTTGTTAACTGGCGACATGGACATTTTAACGTACTTTTTTTTACCGGAATTGAAAGGTTAATTTGGTAGCAGTGAACAAAAATAGTTACCAATTATTTCTACAGAGTGAATAAAATATTTTTTATTGTATGGGGTGAAAGAATCCCCCCAAGCACTGAATTCTACCGGCAGTAAAGAAATTGTGTCTTCTTCATTCGCTAAACAAACCCCAGCACCAATTATTCCAGGAAATAGGATTTGTTTAATTGTCATCCCATGAGGCGGATAATCTACCGCTGTTCCTGCAGAAATGACAGGCTTGCTCTCAATTTATTATGCAGAAAAAAAACGTTATTGCACTTAGTGGCAGATAAAGCGTCCGCTCCGCATTTTTTAAGTAAAATATAACCCTGGCGTCCCTGCAGAAGCCCACAGCCCGTAACATGGCACAACCTCCCGCAACAACATTCTGCATCACACTGAAGGCCCGTTTACACGACCAAACGGGCACTGACAGTGTCGCCCAACTCGTAAACCACGGACAGAGTCCGATAGCAAGGAATCGTTCACACGACAGCAAGGAGATTAAATGGATTAAACCGCGCGCTAGTTGTGTGCGTTTGAGAACCATGTTTACTTCTAAATATATATGCGTACCTAAGACCTAAATTTCTTCACTGGCTGTCATAAACGGTACAAAGAAGTTTCACCATATAAATCGTAATCTATTTTTTTAGTGTTGTAGTGTCATAATATTTATTTATTCATCATACATTCGATAAAAAAATACGCAAAAAGTAAATCTGTCCAAAATTATTGTGCAACGTCTAGTGTTTCTACCGGATTAAAACTGACTGCCCATTACTGTTTATTACAAGCTACGGTGCCGCTTGTCCCTGGTGTTAGCTTCAAGATTGAATTCATGTTCTTTTTTTCATGAGCGACTTCCAGAAAACGAAATAATTTAAAGGCGCTTACTTATCTGTAAACAGCGATTTTGATGAGCAATCGAATTGTTTATGAGCCGAATCAGTCAAAGAACATCCAAGTTATGCCCTTAAATAATCAGATATGCGCGTTATTATTAACATAAGTGTACCCGAAAGTAAAGCAAGTAGTCTCAATAGCAAATACCTCGTTAACGTGCAACGTAGAATCGACGAAAATTTTTAGCGGATCCGTCTACAATCCCCGACACCTTCCTCTCATGAGTGCTTACAGCACAGTGCACACTGATCAGGGACCAGTGATCACTGATCAGGGACCAGTGATCACGCAAAGTTTTCGCCCAATGAGCGATTGGCCAAATTGCGGCGGACAACTTTGAACTGACGCACACTGTCCGCTATATGACGGGGACAGCCCGCGTTTCAGTAAACCCTGGCTGCTCGTGTAAACGAGTCTTAGTCCCGGTCAAACATAGCCCACTAAGCGTGGACACACAGTAAAGAGAGTAACGCTGTTACCTACACACCCTCGCTCTCGCTTCGCTCCAGCACTGAGCTTACGAGGAATAAAAACTGCACCGCGAAACAGCACCACTTAGCCTTGATTTCTCATTTCTACGAGACATTTGCTCGAATTTAAGGGATAAAACAAATCTAAAAACAGCAGAACCACTGATTACTACTGGGCATGAAAGACTTGCTTCTGAGATAATAATTCCGTTGTTTAATGCAACAGTAGTATAAGTTTGCACTAATTTCAACAGGAAAACTGTTTGCTTCGTTATTATTGGGTGAAACGAAATGGCGCGGGTATAGTTTAGCACTTATTCATTAGGGAAATAAAAGGTTTGCTTCGTATTCATTGAACGAAAGTTAATGTCATAGTATGACTCGCAATAATTTTTACGAGAAAGCGGGAGGAAGATAGATAGATAGAAAATCACAATAGTATCACCAAGGATTGATTTCACGAGGAACAATAGAACCCCCATAAACCTTTTATTCGTTGATAAAGCTGTATTAAATCATACTCCTGCTGCCCCAATAACTGTATCCCTCGGCACTGAAATTTCTGCTTTGAAAAAGACGA
The DNA here is from genome assembly GCA_001587735.2 of Parhyale hawaiensis. Lineage (NCBI taxonomy): Eukaryota > Metazoa > Arthropoda > Malacostraca > Amphipoda > Hyalidae > Parhyale > Parhyale hawaiensis. The sequence continues at coordinate 16,328,207 of LQNS02278170.1, read as the reverse complement.
TTGCTTCGTGTTTTTAAAAGGAAATAAAATCAACAACAGTATCACACGGAGCAGATTTCTACAGGGACTATAGGGCTTGCTCTCTACATACGAGATGAAACAAAATCAACAATAGCTCTGAAACCGACTCTCGAATTCAGGAATCCGAGGGTAAGCCCCGCACCCTCGGGCACAGGGGCACTCTAATCTGAACTTCACTGTTTACAGTCCAGTTCACAAGACCATCAAATGAATTTAAAATCCTGGATACTTTCTTCCACGAGCAGTGGCCGCCAGAGCTCGCTTGTTATATTTGCAGTAGTGAAGTTTAAATTAAGGGTGGAGGGAGGGAGTGGGCGCTGCGGCCAGTGGGAGCGTGCTTGAGTGGCCGCGGGAGCAAGGGAGTGTAGAGCTTTGGGGATGTCCCATGCCGGTACGTGATATTGGGACAGTTAGTAAGTGGGACACTAGACTAGGTATAAAGTGGGACAGAGGGGAGAATGTTAAATGGAATAATAATTGAGAGAGACACTAGGGAAAATTTCAAGCTGGAAGCTAGAGAAAGTTTCCGTGAGACAGTTAGTTAGGGTAGCACTGAAGAAAGTAATATTAATTGGGACAGAAGAGTTAGGCGAGATACTGCGTCAATTATTATGGAGTGGGACAGCCAAGAATCTCAAGTGGTAAAGTAAATAAATGGGAAAGCGATACAATTATGAAGTGCACAGTAGGGAACTTATAAGCGGGAGGGTAAATAAGGGGGGCAGAGATACAATTATGAAGTGCACAGTAGGGAACTAATAAGCGGGAGGGTAAATAAGGGGGACAGAGATACAATTATGAAGTGCGACGGTACGGGAATTTTAAATGAGAGAGTTGATAATGAAGAGAGTCAGAGGGGAGAAGTTGCCACGGTGAACACTGGGTGAGTTATAAGGCGGGATGGTAGAGCAGTCCCCTCTTGAGGGTTCAGATGATACTAAACTATGCCATCCTGCCAGGTACAGAATTGAGCTTCAACAAGACCTAGACCGCCTCATGGCTTGGTACGCAGCTTGACAGATGAGCTTTAATGTCGAATGGTGTTCTGACACGCGCGTTGGACCATAGCTGGAGATTCCTCTGACCCAAATGGAAATGAATGGGATAAAACTGGCGACCGGCACCCAACAACGCGACCTAAAAAAAACTGTCACAAATAATCTACAACATACTCGTCAAGTTGACATGAGTGTCGAAAGGGCCAGCTGATTATTGAGTTTCATTGCAACGAATTTTCAGTGCAAATCAAAGGAGATAATAATTCCGTTGTACAAAGCCCTAGTGCCCCCGCATTTAGAATTTTCTGTTCAATAATAATTCACATAAGTGCTAAGACATCGATAAAATGTAAAAAATCGAAAGCAATGCAACAAAGTTGACACCTCAACTGCGATGGAAGCCATACGAATGTCGCCTACAGGAAGCGGGACTCATCTCTCTCGAACAAAGACAGTTGAGGGGCCAACTTATTGAAACATTCAAGTTAATGAATAGCTTCAACTCCGTGCCTACAACTGAACTCTTTGAAAGAGACGTCAATGATCGCTTGCGAAGCAACGGCCAGAAACTCAAGCACAATGGTCGAAGAACTACTCGCAGCCTGCAGTTTTTCCCGTATTTCGTAGGGAATATTTGGAATAAACTACCTCCTAACGGTAGCTTCTAAGCCAATGCAATCCATATTTTTTGCAACAACTAACCTACTTAACGTCTCCTAGCTCCTTGGATCTGCAGCATTTATTTATGCTTGCGCAGTCAAGCGATTGGCTAACTTCCATCTTCTTTTTTTTTTCCTAGAAGTTCTAATGATTCTGAGCTAATGGTAATAGCTCATAGGGAGCCGGAGCGCAGGTCCCGGCTGCTCTCTAGGAAAGGGCCTGTTGGTCCGTCTACTGCCAGCTATCTATTCTATATGACCATACATAGAATTAGGTCGATTAGGACGGTCCATCGTACAGCATGTTATGATGAAGTGTCCTGCCCTCAAGGGAATCTCCTCCGCTATACTTTAGAGTTTCGAATATTTTTAGCATCTCCAACTTCCTTCCTTCCTGTTTCTTCACGTTTGTGTCTGTCCGCTTTTGTTCTCATTTCCTCTTCTTTCTCCACTTGCTGCACCTATGTGCGATGATCCAGTTTGGGAATAACCTCGTGCATGAGTTCCTTATACCTTCGACATACTACATGTCCCTTCTGTTTCTCCTTTGAAACATCACGATAGTGTATAGTAAGTCTGAAACCTCAGTGTTATCTGCCTACTACTTCTAAAATGAATTCTGAATATGGTAATAGTATATACATATTCATGACTGTCCATATCAACATTAATTTCATCTGATAATGCCAGTAAGTGCTAAATTCAAGTTTTTACGCATGTTTCCAATACTGGACATAAATTAGTAAAAGAGAAAACCTCAATTCGTCATACGCCTAATTGAATTTTCATTTTAAAAGCATACTTTCTCGTTTCACTCAACATTTACGGTACGAACGGCTTTGACTTACTAGAATAATGGTGATAAATATATTATTTTAGTTGTAGCTTTGAGGCACAGGTGTACTTGCAGACACTTACGTTCTGCTCTATACTGAGATGCGTATGTTCCAACAGATGGCAATAAGCAATTATCTAAAAATTTCTATTGTTTGTATGTTTCAGTTTTTTTAGAAAATAAAACAAAACAACCACGTGGCAGCACAGTAACACAGCCAAACTCTCTGTATCTTAATTTAAACTGCCTGCGGATAAATAAGCGTTTGCACGAACGAATTTGAGAGTGAGTCTACAACAGTGCATTTTAGAGAGCTAAATATATCCCGCTGGGCAAGTAAGGAATTTGTGGGATATATATGACTTCCCAAGAAATTCAAAGGGACTGAACAAAGTGTGCACTTCAGGATTTCATTATCTGTGGGCCTCAGGCTTTCAAGGGTCAGTCAACATGATCGAGTAACTTACCGCAGGGAATGTTCCATCTGGCCGCAGTTCCTATTAATAATGTTAATTTGAAAGCTTAGATCGGTAGATAGGTTTTATTCCTCCTTGCTATACGCCTTGTTTTCCTGCAAGTACCTAGTGGCAGACTGGTCTAACATAAAACTTGTAGAACTCGTGCGAGTTCTGTTCCACCCTCAGACTTCTGGGCAGACATGCCGAAACGTCTGAGGCGAGGTAGGCTTGGCCACTTTACTGCGCAAGTGTCTGTTGCTATCTAAGTGCTACTACTACTACTTCCTACCACTAGCTGAACTAAGACTAGCAACGTATCGTTTTGGCCGATTGGAAAGCCGAGAGAGGGCGCCACAGCCACGCCATACTCCCACTAGCATCAACATCCATTTTAGCACATTCCCGATTCCCACGCTCCAATTCCAAGTAAGCAAGCAAGCGAGCAGACGCCTCATCACCGAGAGAGCGTCGCAATTCCCGTCACGGCGACAATTGCAATTACGACCGAGCGCATGTAGCCGTGTTTAGCGGCCCGTCTCTTGTAGTTCTGTGTCTGTCAGAGCTCTCCTCGTTTCTTCATCGTTAATTCGAGGAGCAGAGGTGGCGTTTACGTTATGGTCGACACTTAATCGCTCTCCATTCATCATGGCTCGCTAATATACTTTAATATTATAGCCGTGAGTTGGTCTTGAGTAATTCTTGATGCTTTAGTTCCCTGTATTTATCATGATTGTAGGGCAGTCTGTCTTATTTATTATGGTCTGTTGTTATAACGTTGGTATAATAACTTTGCGTCACACCTACGTAATTTTCATTTATTCACCCATCTCCTGCAGTTATGACTTGATAATATACCCTCTTTTTATGCTTCATCTCTCTGCATTTATCATAAATTGTTATACGACCTGACCTGTACGAGTACTAAGCATAATAATACTATTTTCAAATGCGAAAAAAGTTCAAATGTACATCGTTTTTCTTGGTAGAATTATGATCAAATCTATTTCTTCCCAGTGAGATAGTAAGTTACTAAAACTGATTAGGCCCTATTAATTATCGTTTTTTATAGTCAAGTGGGGTAAAGAATGAATTACCCCCATTTGGGGTAAAATATTATCTAGACTTCTTTGCTGCTAGAGAGAGCGTTCATTTTTTTATCCCTAATGTGGGTATCTGATTCATTTTTTATCCGACGTTACTATATTTCCTTAGAGCGCAATATCCATACGTTTATTTTTCAGATTTAATGCCAAAATTAATTGATGCATATGTATGTATAAATATATTTGCAAATGTGGCACAAATTATTAATACAGTTGTTTCGATGGGCTAAAATTCATGCTTTTGAAATTTTACTTGTGGAGTAAACATGCTACCAACTTATTTTATCTTACGGTTTAGAAATCGTAATACGTATTATACTTTTATTGTAGAATAAAAATCACGCTAACAGTTATTCTGAGATGAATAATAATCAATGAAATTGTAGGTAAAACCAAACTTAAATTCTTTCCAGATGGGGTAAAATTCGAATGCTGGAGCCGTACCAGCCTGAGTACAAGCCTATCACAGCACCCAGCACTCCCCCAGGGTCCACCATCACTGGGCCCACCATTGGGGCCTGCATGGGACCCCCCGGCCACTACTCCGTGGCCCCGTCCACCTACCGGGGGCCTCCTCGCAAGAGCTCGTCACTCTGCTTCACTCCTTCCATGTTCCAGTCGGTGAGTCCCCTTCTACGCAACCATGCACAGAGCCGCCACCCATGAGAGCACAAACTTCGAAACATTTCATGCTCATGGAGCAACAGTTTTAAAGACCGTAACTAAAAATGAAGCTGTTGAATACTAGTATAATGCTTAACACTTGATGTAAGGCTGTGAATCCACTGATGAAGATTAAGCTTATAGACAAGTCAACGTGTTAAAACACTTCGTTAATATGTGTTTTTTTTTTTTAAATTTAAGCTGAAAATGAGGAGAGACATTATCGAAGATTTAATAGTAGTGCTTTCCAAAGTTTTGAAACGATTTTGACTACTATAATGACAGCCCTTGAGAGCTGAGATCTCAAATATAGCGAAAATATATTTTGAACTGTGTTAAAATTTGCGAGGCGAAGCCCTACCTGCGGCAACGCTGTGGGAAGTTTTGTGAAAAACGTTTCGCCTTTTGTGCTCTCACATGTAGGAGGCGGCGTTAACGTTTAGTCGATAATTATATCATTATTGAAGAGTTAATTGAATAATAGAGCAATTGCGAGAGCAATTGGTGGTCAATATATAAAAAACTGCGGTGTCAGTTCTTGTAGAACTTTTTTTTTTATTTATTTGCTTAACACTCCAAACAGTTTTGTATAAACTATAAATGTACAACATTCAGTCTTTAAGATTTTATGTTCACAAGAACTGTACTGTCGCATTATATATGGGAGTGTTACTACGAAAGTCTATGTGTAATGTAAACGCTTAAAGGTTTAGAAATTCTCACTGACTTTTGTATTTTTTCTAAATGAAATTTAGACGGTTGCGGCATGCATCGTTTTACTTCTCCATTTTGATCATTTGAATTTTTTAGTGGTAGCGTTAGGCTTGTTAGCTTCTCATGATTGTTCTTGCTAATTATTTTACAGTTTGAATTCTTTGCCTGTTACCTCCTAAATCTGTATTTTACGTGTCGTTTAGTTCTTTAGCAACAGCTACTGCAAACATGATCATACAAGTTGTATTTGTACTCTGAGGATACTTTGTACAGTAATTTAAATTTTGCAGTGGTAAGCGCGTTCAGTTTCCAGATAATTTCGTTGTTTGCTTTCCTCACAGGAACACAGAGGGTGTTCAATTTATTTTATACGTTGACATAATTTCATAACTGGAGTTGTTATTTTAAACTGGTAGGTATAAGGTAAGCATTTTTCAACAAGAAAAACAATAATTCATGCATTTACTGTGCAGTAGAACAACTGATAGTTATGGCTGCCGGCCTAGCATTGCTGCATACTCTTATAGTACTCATAGCCTACACACCCTTAGAAAAGCGACTATCCCTCCATTTCTGATTGGATCCTTTTGTTTCAGTACCATTCATGGATCCAAGTGTATGAATACTAAATTTCTAGAGCAGATGTTATGTGCTCTAACTCATAAAAAAGCGAAAGTTTCCTAAGCATGCAGTATGCGCTCTATTCGGACAAGGTAAAAAATGAACGTTTCCGACTCTTGCAGTAGAGGGTAGCTGGTCCGCATCCGCCAGCCAGACAAGCGAGCTCTTGCTGCGCTTGCGCTTGTTAATTGTGTTCGGTCAACGTATAGTATTCGAATGCCGATGCGGGGGTACTGAACCTAACCAACAATGGGGACGATCAGAGGGTTGCAATTGATAACTGAGAGTTCAATCTCTAACGAAATAGGTATGATAGTCTATGGTCAACGGCATGCAGTAGAGCAACGCCTTCGGTTCTGGTTGGCATTCAACTTAAGTAGGAACCAGTACATGTGGATAATTCCCTGGCTTGGGCGTGTGGTCAAGACGAATGTACCTTTACACAATAAAAGCCGAACCGCAGAGAACTTTTCCCCCCTACGTGTCGCACGGTATTCTAACTCGAAAATAAACATAGTTTGTTGGCAGTATTCTACGGTAAGCCGTAACATTGAAGTTGTTTACGCTCTTCTTGCCAATAAAAAACGCGTACTTTTCTCATGCACTGCACTGTGGAGCAAGCCGCAACTGCGAAGTTTCTTTGTAGAATTTTTGTTATCATTATCATTAGGTCTTAAAAGAAAAGATACGGAAACTTTCTTCACAGTATTTCAACTTTCCCCAATATATACCTTTTTTTTACAAACTCTAGCATGCAGATAGATCGTGAAATCTCCCCATAATATTTCTACCACAAGCCAGAATAACAAATCTTTTTCACACCATTCCACCCATTAAAAAATGTAAAGTTCCGTCATGCAGCCCCTCCCCACACTGTAAACAATGCCGGACCCCTGCCAAGGCTATACGCGAAGAGCTCTCCACAGTGGGGGCAGCTTCTAATTTTAATGAGCTCAGGGTGTGTTCAATTAAGTCAGGCTTCATTAAAGCTGAATTACCGTCTCCCCCACGATGCTCATTATACCAGTATAACTTCAGTTCGAGGTAATCAGAGGAAATAACTGACCTTAAATCTTTTCATTTGACGGCTGCGTGTGATCCCAATGGCATTGTTTCTTTTTCCTTTCTTTCTTTGCAGGTTTTGCAAGAAAAAAAGAACCCTAACATAACTCAGTCACTATCTGATTTCATTTCTAAGGAAACATAGCGTATCAAAGTGCAAAAAATTTGAGAATGCAAGCACATGTACGTAATTATTACTTATAATAATATAAATTTAGCCGGCAAACTATGAAACTTGATTGCTAGCGAGATACCATCAGTAGTTAACACGAAAGTTGAAGCCTACCTAACTACGACACGGAGTTTCCACAGAGGAAGCGAGAAGGTCAGCTAGGGTCTGTCTTGGCGACATTGTATGCAGCTCATGTAAGCGCATAGTCATATATATAAAGAAGTCAGGGTTGTCGACAGTTGTACCTCTGTCAACCGTGTTATTGTTTTGTTGATACTCGTATATGGTCGACGGCAACGGTAGACTCTTCTTCCCTTTATATTTACTAGCTGGAACCTGCGGAAATTCCACACAAGCAAAGCACTATGCTTCAGTGATAACTCAGACCCGTATCAACTTTTTCAATTTTATCCTATCTAATACTGAATGAACCTATGTAAATTCAACATCATAAAAACATTGTTCCTCACTTATAATGCCCCCCGACCCATATCATGTATACGAAGCGCGAAAATTACACAGAGTGAAAATATGTTCCAAACCAAACCGCCAATCTTCTATCTATGACCCGAGAGCAGTTCCAGCTAGAAAGAATGTAATTACTTTGTCCTCTCCCGAGGTGGTATCCAATATACCAATATCCAATATACCGTTTGTCATCTCCCGAGGTGGTATCCAATATACCAATATCCAATATACCGTATCTAATTGTGAAAGCGTAACGGTCGTACTAACTAACTAAGGAAGATACGTAGGGAGGAACAAGCACATTATTATTATTATAATGAAGAGATGATAGTGATAAGAGAAAGAATGGCCTGCTGTTGCCATTGCATATTACCAACGATATCAGTGTCTCAATAAAATAGCAACTGACTCTTAATTGACAGTAATTATGCACGCTTGGTCGTACTGCTATGCGGATCTATGCGGATCTGATAGGCTTAACTTACGTACAGTACGTGTCGGTGTACGAAGTAGCACTAAACAACACTTGTAGATGGTGTAATCAGAAGACTCGTAGACGAAGATTGATGCTACGCTGTGCCCTCGACTACGGGTGTCTATCAGTTCGGTAGAGCTATAATGTGATGGTAATTCAGTATACCATATATCGAGATATCTCAGTCAGTGTAGGTTCGTACGAGTTCTGGAGATATTGGTGCTGACTTGTTGCGGGTAATGAAGGGATTGGTTAATATCTTTAGTAATGTATTCCAAATGATGGTACAAATGGTACTTCGGTAGAAAGTCAATACTGGTGAGCTCTAGAGTGTAGCTCTGAAGGCCCCTATGTGACCCCAGAGATGAGCGATAAACTTCTTTATCAGTGGAGGTTTGGAACTAGAGTGCTACACGACACTAGGCATGGGGAGGCACGACATGCACAGTAATAACAGGTTTTGTAATTTTCTGGAGACCGTTCACCAACTTACTAACCAATCCCCACCAAAATTTGGTCATTGGTGCCTTTCAACATTCCTGCAAATTTCATGACGATTCATTGTTAACGTTTTGAGTTTTTCTTCTGGCAAACATTTCGACAAACGTTAGTCTGATACACGAAAATCACCAAAATTTTGTCATTTGTATTTTCTAACATGAGTTAATAATTCCTACATATTTCATGACGAATTGTTTATAACTTTTTCAGTGATGTTATTGACGACCACAAAAACTAACATAGAGATAAACAAACTGATTAACATTCAGCACATAATTTTCATTAGATTGGATAGCTGGCAATACTGAAGACGGACAAACAGACCCCTTCCCATAGAGCTTCCGGGACTTACGCTCCTGTCCTCTATGAGCTATTGCCATTGCTTCAGAATCATAGAGATGTTTGAAGAAAAAGGGAAGAAGATGATGAGAATGAACTCAGCTCAACAGCTCATCGTGCCAGCATGCATAATCAATTGCAGAATTACGGAGCTCGGGGACGTTAGGAAACTTGACGTATGAAGATTATGGATTACAGAGGCGTAGAATCTGATCATTACGAGTTTGGGACTCCTGGAGGAATAGTTCGTAGCTGTGGAGGATATTGCTCTCAATGTTTGTCGAGACAATTTTTAAACGCATTGACTGACTCTGCACCGACAACTTCGAGGGGCGATCCATTCCAAATATTCACTATGATCCTAGTAACATCCCATGCATAAATTCCCGTAAATTTTGTTAGGAGCGGCCTAAAACTTTTTTAGTTAAGATACCGAGAAAAGTGAGACAGACAAACTGTTGAACGGATCTTCGTCAAAAAGTAGTCATCTGTTCCTCCTCTTAGCGTCAATCTTTCAATCCCTAGAAATTTCGTAAAGATCTATCTATAACTTTTTCAGTTATATCGGTGACAGGCAGAGAGAGACAGACAAACTGGCCGAAAACGTAACGTTCGCTGAGGTAATAAAAATTAGTTTCATATGACATTCGATCATTTTACCCATCGTATTTAAGTCGCAATTTCATTAAAGTTCGTAGAAGTACAAGTTTGCAAAATTCCTAATATGTAGAAAGTTACTGCAAAAGTTTTCATAAGTAGAATCAACGCGCAAGCAAGGAAAACGTCCTTTCTTTCTTGACTTCTATGGGTCGGAGCAAATGCTCTGGGAGGTGAATGCATTGAAATCTGATAACGTTTATTAGATTCTCTGGACATACGAGCAGTTCGCTGGATGTAAAAAGGCTATGCCTGTTAGTTAGTTTAACGACGAGAGCCTCTGAACAGCACACGTACTCCTCGTATTACGTCGTACTTGTTTTAGGCTTTGTGTAATGTAAGTAGTTATACTTTCATGTCAGAGAAGTGTCTTGTTATGTCCTGAATCATTGATTCCCAAACTTTTCTAAGCCTGGCACCTTGAGAAAATTTTTAAATTTGTTCTTGCACCCCTGGCAAGAATAACTCACCTCATGGCACAAACTGGAAATTTACCCCAAATTTATGGGCCGAACTGTATTTTATCCAAGATTTCGCACTCCCGATTGGAAACCCTTGTCGTAGATTACTACTTTTATATACATACTGCATTAGCATAGGTGAGTGAAGGAGTGAGTTTCGGTGTTTATGTACGTACTGTAGTTAGGTGTGTCCCGGCTTAGTCTCAATCGTCAATTCCGACGCATCGTAAGTCCGTAAGTCAGGAACTACGGTTGTGTCGATTTCAATCTTTTTTTTTTTCCTCGCTGCCTATTCCACCTTTCATCAGTTGTAAATATATAATAGTAGTGAACTACAATTTCGCTAGCTGTGCAGTTTTTAGGCTACGTCGAATTTGAACTTTTTGCATCTTTTAAGAAACCGTCGAGAAGTCATTAAGAGAAGCTCCGTGAAACTTTGTGCCCTCTTTGAAGTTTTTCGAAACTTTTGTTATGGTATTAGCCGGCATGTGTTAGCTCACCTGAGTTACCTGCACCGCAACATATTCTTAGCGACCTCGATGCTTATATGGTAGTGATGCTACGTAAAAATAAAATGTACTAAGCGCTAATTATTTAGTAATGGCATTGCATGTAGCGCATCATATATACTGTAAGAACCACCAGAACAATACATAATTTACTGGTGAACAAAAAATATTTCTGTCTATAATGCGCTGCCTACGAAAATGACAAGCGTTTCTTTGTATCAGGGCAGGTTCTTGTGGAAGCCCGTCGTAGAAAGTTTCGCCTTCTGACAAAATTGATAAGTCACTGGTCAAGAACGAATAGAAGGTCTAAGCATTTTCTATTGAATTAGACTTGATTCAAAATATCACATTAGTTTCCTCGATCACGTTAACAATTTTAAGCTACCAAACGTTTTATGTTTCCGTATGGACACTTGTGCGAGTAGTTTCGCTTTATGCAATCTAGGCAATAACTACGGTATCGTACTGCGCGTGATGGTGAGGTCATATACGTCACACGTTATGATTCATAACAGGTCAAAATTCCATTTCAGCTGAATAATATGGCTTCGGGGAGAAGATCTATCTAGAACACGCCCTTCGTACTTGGTTACATATAAGGCAAATGTAATGTTGTTTATATGTTCAAAAAGCGTGCTTAACTATGTGTGCCATCAATCACTATAGTACAGAAATGTTATCAATACCGCGAAGAAGATTGAATTTATATATTACCGGTGAAGCACAAAATCTTGACCTTATATAGAGAACCGGGTGTCACTTTCATATTTAGTGCATTAGGATTGTCTTATCGCAATCGAGAAAAAACTTTTAACATTGTTTTGACTTTTGTCTTATGGCATATGTCAATTTGACCAAAGAATCGGCATCACCAAAGATCAGCTGATACCAGTTCTCCAAAAAGGGTCGATTCTTACCGATGCCGATTAATGGACACAACCCTATATAGAACCTTGTGCAGTAAATGCACTTGTTATGTACTTCGGTGGCAAATGTTTAATAAAGGTGATAAGCATTGACGAAATTTGTAAAACAAATATGGCTGTTCAGGAGAAACAAAGCATTTTAGTGAAAGTTGCATCGGACTGCTTGAAATGGCACCTGTCTACAGAAACAAATTCGTCTGCTCTGCAACTATAATTCCCTATTGCACATTGCATTTAAATTTTGAGCATAAACTTATCTATAAGCACAACGAATTCGTGATTGACAATCTCGTACAGGACGAATGAAACCTCAGTATAAATGCTTGGGCGTCCTTCGTAAATGACACTACTGAAATACAAGAAAGTGCTAGTGATTACCATGGCAGAAAAAGAAACCTAATAGAAAGCAACGGCAAGGGTTTTCAGAATTGAAAGTACAAAGTGGAATTAACTGCTATACATTTTAAAGAATAACAGAAGCAACAAGCTTGTTGGTCAGTGTAATTCGACTGTGGGTAATCTATTATGGTACTGACCCGACTACTTTAATTTGCATTTATATTTATAGGAGAACCTCGAGCAGCACCAGTTACTTGGTATAGTTATCAACCCGGATGCTGCCAACACTCTTGATTTTTTTTCTGATTTCCTTGGTGATATCGACAAGCGAAAATTTTCAAATCTATCCGACTTAATCCTCTGTCTCCACGAGAGTCACTTGCGCTCTCTCCTTCCAAATCAAAACTTTGGAAAAAGTTTTCCTAAAGACAGCGGTCGCTGAGACAAAATAAAGAAAAACTTGAATCTCAGTTCGTTAGCCTCTCACACTTCCTTGATTAAAAACTCAACTCGAAGCTCAGTCAATACGCGGGTCCCTATTGGGAAAGTTTCCTTGCTGCCATTGTATTTTGTCCCTGTTGAAAATTTGCATCACTGACCTATATAGTGCCATATATTTTCTTGGTATTTGACAAAAATTGCCTATTTTCCCTTCATCCTTCAAGAAAATGAACGATTTATGTACTTTTCAGTTTAGGCTCATACCGACAATAACGCTGGGGCTATGTGATATACTTGAATTAGCGAGTAATACAACTAAGGGTTGGATATTGAATATATTTCTTTCTTCAGCACCTAACCGGGAAGCTATTTGCGCCTGAATATAGCGTGAGAGCCTCCTGGTCACAGCTAAGGTTACAGCAGTTTTCCCTCGCCGCTCTGCGGTTCCATTATCGCAGATCCACGATTTCCAGTAGTTTTTAATCTATATAGAAAATATGTCGTAGATTTTCTGGAAAGTTAAAAGAAAATCGCAATATATGAACACTTAGTCTTTACTGTACTGTATTATATGTAATATCTTTGCTACCAATTTCATATTGCTTAGCAGTTATCCTTGATGTTAATACATTAAAGAGGGGCTTGTTCACGGGAAAGGGAAGATTTTAAAAATTTTAATGCACATTAAATGACTAAATAAACTGAATATATATGGTGTCCGGACTTCCTGGAAATTCACTTATTACGTCCGGTCTTTGAACCAACCTCTGAAGATAAACAAGGGTTCACTGTATACCGTAATAATAGTAGTCATTATTTCTGGCATTTCGAAAATTCGCCTCCATCTTGGACCGCACACTTATAAACAAATTATCGGATAAAGTCTTTGTTAGGTTTTCCTTTTCCTATGATTATGGGAAATCGCGTCCTAAAGGGACGCTTAAGGTAACGTGAGCTTCAGTGAGGCCCTTATGCCATCTCTGTTTCAGCCCTCCCTCTACCAATGGTCTTTGTTCTGTTTTTTCCTCTTCTTTGTGAACTTGCTATTCCTATGCGCCCTTTCAGATAACATAGAATGAGCCATAGGGTTATGTTAGCTATGTTTGCCAATAATAAGTTTATTTAGGGGGAAGACCTGGGTTACCTTTGCCGCAGATAAGCCTTCTGGATCACTTTCCTTCGTTCCCACTTTGTTTCTTTCCATCTTCATGCTCCTGCTTATCACCTTGTATTCTGTCTTCCTTTTCTTTCCCGACCTCCTGTTCCCATGTGCGTCGATCCTATTAGTGGAGACATTTTATACATGGCTTCTACGCTTCTGTACGTCCTTTATTTCTTCCTCTGTCAGATCGCCTCAGTTGTGCATACAGAGGTTAAACTGTCGACTACAATGATAATATTCCAGGTGCAGTTGTCATTCGAACATAAGTTCCCTATTTCGGTGACCTGTTCCACATTCTCGTCTTTCCTTTCTATTGTAGGTAGGATTAACCTATTAACGACTGAGCCGAATGTGTTCTTCCAGGAGAAATCGAGTGTTTGGTTGTACGTACCGAATTGAAACTATTTTGAAAATAAAAAGTAATAATTCACAAGCGAGATAAATTAATGATTAGTGCACGTAAACTAATACTAATAATAACGATAATAAAGCTAATGCTAATTTTAATATAAACTCGAATAACATGATCTATATATTAATACGCTTGTATCTACGTGTGTGTGTGGGTGTGTGTGTGTGTGTGTGTGTGTGTGTGTAACGCTCTTCACAAATAGATAGGCGTAAATTAGAGACTTGACTTCATTTCACCTGTATCATATGTACGCTTTCGTTTTTCTTTACAAAAATTTTACTCGCTTTGCTGGTAGCGGATGGCATTCCTCTTAGGGTCTGAGGCGTAGCTAAGATACGCCCTGGGTAAAGAAACGGGTAGTGTTGGCATCTCTGCTCTAAATTCATTTTTCGAAGAGAACATTGCTGCTGGGAGAGCATCAGCCAGTACAAGGCGATATCTGAAGAAATGCAATGACATCTTC
>LQNS02278170.1:16278897-16291937 GCA_001587735.2 Parhyale hawaiensis | reverse complement strand
AAATTATTGTTCTTAATATTACAACAAAATCGGTTCGCTATTACCAAATTTATGCTAATGTTCATTACCGGTAATTTATTACCGTAATTGGTTGTCTATCTATATCACAGTTTAGCCTTGTATCGAGTCTGTGCAGGCAGTGCTCTGACATATATATATATTCACAGTTTTATATACCCAAAGGAGCAAAAATGAACAACACAAATGAGAAAAATATGTATTAAACAAGAAATCACCAATTAAAAGTTTCCAATGACTGAAAAAAGTCAACATGACCCCCCATGACTTTTAATAACTTCAATAATCCTTGAATCGATGCAGCCAGTTAGTTTCTTTATAGCAGAAGGTGGAACTACCCTTGCTGCTGTAGTAACAGCATCCCACAAGACAGATTTTGAGTTGTACTGCTTTCTATCTGCGTAAATTTCCCTTTTCAGAAGGGTTCAGAAGTTTTAAATTGGGTTTAGATCAGGTGAGCGCGGTGACCAAGCCATTAATTTCTCTCCATGGAACCCCAAAGAGTCCAGAAATGCTGCCGTATTACGGGCAGAGTGACAAGACGCATTATCATGCATGAAAATCAAATTTTGAAGCAACGAAAGGGGTATGTCATCCAGCCATGGGACCAAGGCGTCCTTTAACATGTCACAATACGATCTGGATGTAGTTTTCACATCAGGTACTCTAACCGGACCTACAAGTTGATCCCCTACGATACCTGTCCATATCATTACACCACCTCCCAGTTGTTCACTTTATATGCGTTGATGACACTCACCTCCAGGTAGCACCCAACCCTTACTCCACCCATCAGGTTCATCAAGGGTTCACCGGATTTCGTCGGTGAAAAGAACATGATGCATGTCGATCTTCATGTATTTTTCTCTGCCCATTCCGCCCTCAAAATTTCAAGTCTTGGTATCAGAGGAGGCAATTTCTGAGGGGATTCAACAGAAAGAATGGAGCAAAGAATATCATTTCTTGTGGTTTTCGGTACTTCAGGAAGCCCAGCAACCGTAAAAATTATTTACTTGATGCCTGGGTCTTTTACGTAGCTGACGAAACACATTTCCTATGTCTTTATCAGTAACAGTCCTTGTATGCCATGTATCTGATCATTTTTTCCGTGGTGAAGGGTCCTTCAAGAATCTTGTCGCCGAGTCAATATGGCGTCCTATTGTTCGGGCAAAAACATCATGAGAGGTACCTTTAACAGTTTCTTTGATGATAATTTCTTTTCCTCGTTAGTTAGAGCTTTTCTACGACCCATTGTAGCAGAATATACAAACAGCTATTATTGTCGTTCATCTAAAAAAAAAAAAAAATGAGAGTTGCCAATCAGGAGACACAACAGTATGTTAATAAACTCAACAGTGTTCCCATAAGATGTCACGATTTCCCTGCAAGTTTCATGAAAATTTGATGGGACAATAATGAGATATTGTCAATTTTGAGGAAAAGGTATTACAGTATTTCCGTTCTAAGTGTAAGCCTAGATCGCACACAATGTGCGCTATTGATTAGCTAAGTTAAGACGAGTTACGTTAAGCCCTTTATTCTTGGCTTGTTGGGTATTCCAACCACAAGTACTGATTTTGCCGCTTTTGATTGGTTTTGGCTGGAGTTTAGCAGTAATTCGATTCAAGGCAAACTCTTGCAACTCGGTTCAAGATGGCGAAACCTAGGAGGTAGCGAATGGTCTGGAGATGCCAGTTCAAAATTCTCCCGTGGCGAAGGGTGCATGGGTTGGGGTCCCAGTTGCCGGGACACTGTCAGGATTCATGGAGGTAGGTATATCAGGTCAAGCGCTCTACGCCTCTTGCAAAATGCGTAGAACCTCCATTTACGAGAGTTCGATACTTACCATGGGGGTATTTATTATAAGAGAAGCGCGCTTCAGTGAGATTTTGTGAGAGGTCCGAGTTGCTAGGCAGAACTCGATCTTTCATTTCTACTTGTATATCGACTGCCAAGACTGCGACACTCAGTGCGGCGTGCGGTCTGTCGGGCAGAAAAAGACCGAGTTGCCTCCCTTCTATCAAGCCTCCCATTGGCCATGTACCGCATATGTCTGTAGCTCTACACACGTCAGGATTTGAAGGCTTAGCTCTAGTGGACCCTGCCGGGATAATCGATATCTCTATCGTGCTCCCATTTTCAGTTCGATTTGCGTGCGAGCTACATAAACAGCTCGCATTCCACAGCGAATTTCAGCTTTCACAAGCAAGCTGCTCGGTATAAATTGCATACCTCTTTAGCGTGTCCCCGTTTTGTTCTGCATCTGAGCGCTTCTGTTAGACGACGCACCTACCTACAGTGTCTCTGTTTTCACCACCGTCTGCGTGCACCGCCCGACCCAATACGTGCTGCTTGCCATTTGCAGTCACGATGGAGAATCGAGATTGCAGTCTAAGCTTCTCTCTCTCGGTGCCCCCACCTTGCAGGCACATAAAAAGACCCGTGCTTGCCTTGCTGATAGCGGCTCTAAAAAGAGCAGCAGCAGGACCTTTGCTGCCAAACGGAAGCCGAGCAGACAGGCTACAGAGTTTATCTCAACCTTTAGCCGTACTGACGGTATCTCCTGGTGCTACTATAAAGCTGTGAATATCTCATTCCTCTAGCCGTGCTGACGGTATCTTCCGGTGCTACTATAAAGCTGTGTATATCTCATTCCTCTACATTAAATCAGATTAGATAGGCGAGAGTAGATAAGCCAGGCCCATTCCCAAAGCGACACCGGAACTTGCACCCCGGCCCTCTATGAGCTATTGCCATTATGTTAGTAGGATATAGAGGACTGGAGAAAAGAGAAAAATAGGGGAAGAATCCCTGCGAAAGAGGCGGTCATGAATGCACGCAAGCACGATCAAGACCCGCTGATATGCGGAGCTTGGAGATGTCAAACTGGGTAGTTGGAGCGGGAGAGAGAAGAAGACGGATTAAGGTGGCCTCGGAAGCTTTGGCCGTTAAGAGTTGGCGACTCCTGGAGGAGGAGTTCTTACCTGTGGAGGATGTCTCTCCAATAATGTATGTCAAAACGATTTTTAAACGCGTTGACTGACTCCGCACTAACAACATCGGAAGGGAGTCTATTCCAAATGCTGACTATGAAGTACGGAAACAACTGCTGACCTAAGGTCGTTCTTCAAGCTTTATACTTGAGTTTTCGACCATTGTTCCGCAAGCGATCATTGAGGTCTTTTTCAAAGAGCCCCGTTGTAGGTACGTCGTAGAAGCCAGTCAAATACTTGAAAGTTTCTATTAGTCGCCCCCTGAGTTGCCTTTGCCTTACTCTGCTATCCATTTTCACAGTCATGTCAACTTGCTGACTGTGTTGTAGTTTGTTTGTAATAGTGATTCCCAAGTCACGTTGTTGGGTGAGAGCAGCCAATACCGTCCCGTTCATTTTCAATGGGGTTGAAGGGTTTACAAGCCCTTTGTGGATTACTGAGCATTTGTCAACATTAAAGCTCATCTGCCACGTTTTGCTCCATTGCATGAGGAGGTCAAGGTCTTGTTGGAGCTCGGCTCTTTTTGTGGCAGGGTGACGTAGTTTAGTATCATCCGCAAATTTACTGATTTTAGTACAGATGCTATGATCGAGTTCATTGATGTAAATTGAAAACAGAAGTGGGCCAAGCACGCTACCTCGTGGAACTACCTGCGTCCAGGCGCTCGTCTCCCCTTCAAGCTTCACTCGCTGCTGCCGACCCGCAAGCCATGCCCTGATCCATCGTAAATAGTCTTTCTAGATGTCATGGGCTTCCAATTTTTTCACTAGCCGTGTTGACGGAGGGACTTTGTCAAAAGCCTTTTGGAAGTCTAGATACAAAGGTCTGCACCTTTTTGTTCATCTTTAATATCCGTAACTTTTGAGAAAAAGTCCACTAGGTTTGTTAAGCAGCTTCTTCCACTTCGGAAGCCATGCTGAGTGTCGGATATGAGCTAATGCCTCCTTGGGGATCAGTGATGCGTTTTTTCAGGCGGTCGATGGTTTTACTAACAACCGATGTAAGACTGATTGGTCGCTAGTTGCTGGGGCTTTTCCTATCCCCCGTCTTATATGGTATATCGGTATCACGTTAGCTAGTTTCCATCTCTAGTCGTACTAACGGTATCTCCTGGTGCTACTATAAAGCTGTGAATATTTAATTCCTCTAGCCGTACTGAAGGTATCTCCTGGTGCTATTATAATGCTGTGAATATCTCATTCCTCTAGCCGTACTGATAGTATCTCTTGGTGGTACTATAAAGCTATGAATATTTAATTCCCCTAACCATACTGACGGTATCTCCTGGTGCTATTTTAAAGCAATGAATATCTCATTCCTCTAGCCGTACTAACGGTATCTCCTGGTGCTACTATACTGTATAGCTGTGAATATTTAATTCCTCTAGCCGTACAGATGGTATCTCCAGGTGCTATAAAGTCGTGCGCAGACGATCGTTTTTTTTTTTTTTTGCTGATTTCGACCGGACACAGTTGTCGGGTCGTCAAGTTTGGCACGACATTTTAATGCACACGTACCGGGGGAAAGTTTTTGCAGCTGCAATGTTCTAGGGTAAAGTTTTTAGAAGTTGCATCGAAAAGAAATTGTAAATATAAGCTTAATAAATTTTAGCGCTTGTTTATACGCCGGCTTTTTAGTGAACATGCATAGTACTCAGCAACTGAATGTTTTGTACTATCGCTTATTGTAAACAAAATTTTGAGATGCAAGTTTTCTGCGGCTGTCATCGTTCTAACTTGGAGACAATGCATTTTATACTATAACATTCCAGTTACAATCGCCTCCATTTAACGTAAAGTTTTAAGAACAACGGATGCGCGACATGCCATAGTCGCCAACAGATAACTGGGAAACTGGACTGTAAGTAGCTTTGAATTGCTCGAATGCTACAAAAAAGATTCGCCTAGACGCATTCCGCTGAACTCGCTTTTCAGGCAACTTCTTCGCAGTGTCTGGTGGAGCATTTGTGGGCGAAATGCCACTCTCGGCAATTTTTGCTGCTCGTCTGCACTGGGCTTTATACGGCTTTGAACATCAAGGGCAAAAATCTCGGGTTCCTTTGAAAACTATGACTATTTCTCCAAACGATCGATGTTATAGGTTTATGATGACAAGGTTGTCGTATTGACTTATTATGAAGGTTATTTTAAGTCTCCTTGGACAACTGCAGCCCAATGGAAGCTTCAAAGAGGAAAATGAAGGGATAGATTAGATTATATAGGCGGCAGTAGACGGACCAGCAGGCCCATTCCCACGGGAACACCGGAACTTACGCCCCAAATCCTCTATGAGCTACTGTCATTATGTTAGCTTGATATAGATGATTGAAGAAAGAAGAAGAACAGAGAAGGAAGATCTCAGCCACGAGTAGATCATACATTCACGTAAGTGCAATTTGCAGCCGCTGATCTGCGGAGCTTAAGAGTTTATTACTCCTTGTGAAAGATGTGTTCATAGTTGTGGAGGATGTTTTTCCCAATATTTGTCTAGTCTGTTTTTAAAAGCATTGACTGTCTCAAGGTTGTTCTTCAGGCTTTATGCTTGACTATTTGGCCGTTGTTTCGCAGGTAGGTGGAGACAAACGTGGCACAGAGAAAGAAGATCAGCACAAGCATCATCAGTAGCAGTGTGATGAAGGATGGAAGTAAAAAAATCCTAACCGTGGTTTAGGCAATATATGGGTTCTGCTAAGGGCGTTACTCCCCATAACATTGAATTGATGTATCTAACTTACTTCACCCTATAGACCATCCTCTGTACGTGTCCTGAATGGATAACACAACTAAGTACAAGTTTCTTTAAAAAGTGTGACGATAATTCCAAATACCATTACAGGGTTATGATTTTAACAATAGCGGCACGATGTTTGATTCCTGGAAAACTGTGGGGTCAGCTCCACGTACCACGGTCACCTTCCACTGTCGCAAGTAGCAAGTTGCCAATTTGATATTACGGTAAATAAAAAAAGGCAATTACAGGACTTTGAATATCAGCTGCCACTCGCTGGTTTTTTGAGAGCTACGGCGCCGTCTCCGTTGACGGGGGTACAGTATGGGCAGGTTTTATTTAAAGTTTACACGTTGATGATCGAGGAACTGTGGAAAATAAAATTATTGTTTATTTATAACAGGGACACATAATTTCGGATTAAAACATCGACGATTTTTTACTACACAGAGAGTTCATAATTCTAAAGTGACTTCTTAGGTCTATTACTTCTATACTGTACATATAGTGTTGCCATTTACTCATTTATAGTTTCAACTATGACAATATTGCATAGGTCCGATTAAGCTGTCTTGATGCAGCATAAATTATCTAGTGAAAGAATGGAGAACGGAATACACAGTACGTCAAGAGAAGTGTAGAACCCATGCACGAGGGTATTTCCACGCGTGATTAATGTGCTTCGCAACAGCAAGTTGTGAAAAAAGAGGATGAACAGAGAAAAACACCATCAGAAGGTGCATGAAAGTGGAAGAACACAATGTGGGCACCAAGGAAAGATGGCCCGAAGGCCTAGCTAAGACAAAGTAACCTATGAAGTCCCCCAAGGACGTTGCTCGCCGTAACATGCGATGGGTGAACGTATACTTACCCCAATAGCGTAAAGCCCCATGTCCCCAGGGCATAGGTCTAATTGATCTTTGCTTGCAAACTCAACTATACGGAGGTATTTAATTAGACTAGCAAATCAAATAACTGTTACAGAAGACTATGAAATCATGCATTTCAAAATCATAACTGAACTTGTCAGGACACAATGTTGTGTATGAATGAAGAAATGTCAATCTTCCATGTAACAAAGGAAGTGTAAACTACGAGATACATTACTTCTTCAGTATGAGAGTACAGTGTCACAAACGGTGGATATCATCTTACCTGACTCAACTGACAATGTATTGACTGCTGAGATTGATACACGTTATCAAAATTAATATAAATTCCTCTACTCTTGGAGAGAATGAGTTACAAGGTAATTTCCTTCACTTTTTTGCTATTATCGTTACTATTATTACGTATTGTAATCATTATTACTGTAATGTTTTCTGTCACGATTACCTCCGCTAAGGAGGTTACGTTATTGTCAAGTTTATAGGTTTGTCTGTCACCAAGATAACTCAAAAAGTTATGGACGGATCTTTACGAAATTTACAGGGACTGAAGAGCGGTCGCACCTTTACTGAAAAGTGGCTCAGTCCCTCAACCTTTCACTTCAGCTGTCAAGTTGCCCGGACTACAACTTATTGCGTTATAGAACTTCACCCTAAAACTACGCGTCATTGCAACTTTAAACCAACTCAGAAGTAGGAGGTTTACTCAAAGCTTGACTGCTGCCTCTTTTTACAGTGTTTAAACTGCAAGAAACAACTTATACGTTAGATATTCCGTTTAATGGGAGAGTGATGCTCAAATTGAAGTCTTGTTGGCGGCAACGTAAATCGAATGCGGAAGTGCGTGGAGGTGAAACTTTTGCGTTAGTGTGCATCCGCAATTAGGCATATCAGGAGACACCGATGACCAAGTTTTGGTGAAGACCCGTTCAACTGTTTCTTTGTTTGCCTGCCTCTTTTTTTTTTTCTTTGTAACATAAGCCAAAAAGTTAGAAACGGATCTTCATGAAACTAGTAGAAATTATTAGAAATGCTAAAAGACACAAATGGCCAAATTTTGGTGATGACCGGTTCGTCCGTGAGCGCGTTGAACTGATGATTGTCAGAATGTTTGTCAAAACAGAACTCAAATTACTACAGACAGATCTTCCAAAATAGTACAGAAGCTGTTATTACCGTCAAGAGGCACAAATGACCAAGTTTTAGTGACGATAAAACGCAAATCTTGGTTTCAGCACTAATTTCAATTTTTGTTCACATTACCTTGCTTGGTGGAAATATGCACTTTCAGAGTGCTTTAATGATCATTGCAATAATTATAATAGATAATTATTTAACCAATGCTATTCCTTAAAGTTCAATACTCCTATATCCGTTTTCTAAAACATAATAAAGCCTAACAGAACTGATGAACAAGATTTTATTTCATCGTTAATATTTATATTTTTAGCACTATTTTCGTCGTTGTTGTTATTAGTATTATTATCATCATCATCAAGACGCTAACCACGGTGGTGCCTCGAATTCGCCTTCATGACGTCCTCCTTTTTTCTGGAATCTACAGAGAATGACTGGAATACCTAAATAGAAATCGTTTCCCTCGACCTCGGAGGGGCATGCTCATGAAAGTCACGCAGCCATTCCAACTTTTGACGCTCCCGTTCCAGGCATCTAAGGTTAAAAACTTTACCCCATTTGCCAAAGACAAGCTGGCAGCACTGTCTTACACCCTCCAGGAGCACCAGATGATTGCAGTGCGCTCGCTTTGATATTTTTTTCGAGCGAGCCGAAATGACACCAAAATTTCTTGGAAGCATTTGGGCTCAAATATCTGGCAGATTCTCGGAAGCTGTTATAGCGTTGTTGCTAGAGCAGGGCACTTGAGAATGTTTCCTCTAGAATTTTACTGCTAGGGTCCTCGACTGGTAAGGAGAAGTCAGGCCTACTAGGCTTGACATGTTCGGAACTTCAGAGGGGAACAATAGTTTGCCCATGCACTTGAATTTGTTACCCGTGGAAGCAGCAGCCAATTCTCTTAAAGATGCTTGACAAGTTAATCTAAAGCAGAAGGATTGATTTTGAGAAGTCTCAGGGTTACTACCTGAAACTCGGTCGTGCGGGATGAAGCCAGTGCACGTAAATGAAGTTTCCCTTAAGTCAGGCCGTGTGGGCTTAGCTTAACTCAACTTCAATGGCCTAATCGACGACACCTTGTCTATGCTACGGAGTTCTCACATCCCTTACCGCCCATCTCTGGACTCGCTGCTGCAATTACGGCGTGGAAACTTGAACGTTCCAGTTCAGCTTCTGACGCAACCCCTTTGTATATTAACGACAAATAATGAAAATATTCATATTCAGTTTAGGATCTTCTTTGCGATTGCTATAAAATTAAAGTCCTAACTTAGCCCATAACACCTATAGAAACTTTCTCTTTCGTAGCATAGCACTACAATGTCCTCAGACGAGTTCTGCATGTGAGTATAAATATGGGCTAAGCCTTCCTGCCAGATAAAGCTCGCTGGCATGGACCGAAGTTTGGAAGAAATATGGTACATGAAGAACTTTTGAGCACACCAAGACGCAAGTGCATGAACATAGCAAATTTGGAAACTTGAGAATAGATTACCAGTGATTTTCATATATGGATGCTGTGTCCAACAAGGTTACATCGCTGCACCCTTACTACATATATTAACTACGTCTTTAAGAATAACATAGGAAAGCAATAAAATGTGCCGTGCTCCAGACGATCTGCCGCGGTGGAGGAAAATTAAATGCCGTCCTTTTTGATGGCCAGCTTGGCCTAGTCTTTTAGTATGTGTCACATCTAGGTCAACCTACATAACTCCGTAGAAAAAGTTATGAACACTGATCAACTCGAAAACTCCTTCGACCACTTAAGATGAAGATCTTTATACCATCTCGGGCTGATCTAATGAAAGAATTTTATCAGCAGGGTTGGGCACAGAATAAAGCAACAGTTGATCTTACTCCCCGTGTACTACGGAAAATGGCTCCAGTCATCGCGAAGCCACTGCTCGAAATATTTGATCGGTCTCTAAGAACAGGAGAAGTTCCGCAGGATTGGAAACTAGCTAAGGCCGGCTGCCCACTAACAACTTTCGTTGCCGCTAGCAGCCTAGACGCAACTTAGCTTATCCGACTGCGCAGTCGTGGCCGTAACTTCAGCATGACGTCTATGAACATCGTGCCGTAATTCTTAAAATATCATTCGTTGTGAACTCAAACCGCTCATAATTAAGAGAGATCGTTGAAAGTTCGGCATTGCCCTTCGCTAGGGTGTAAAAATTGCAGTAGCGACTAAAGTATTTGAAAATTTTTGAAGCTGTTAAATTTTTGAGGAAGCTGAAGCCGTGCCGTAGTTACGTACCCGGATTAGTTGAGTTGCCTCTAAGCTGCTAGTGGCAACTAAAGTTGTTAGTGGGCAGCCGGCCTAACGTGATACCGTAAGAAGGGATTAAGAAAAGCCCCAGCAACTATCGACCAATTAGTCTTACATCGGTCGTCAGCAAAACCATCGAACGCCTCTTGAAAAAGCGCATCACTGATAACCTGAGGATGCAGCAGCTCATATCCGACACTCAGCATGGCTTCCGAAATGGAAGAAGCTGCTTAACAAACCTACTGGACTTTTTCTCAAAAGTTACAAATAATAAAGATGAACAAAAGGGCGTAGACCTTGTGTATATAGACTTCCAAAAGGCTTTTAACAAAGTTCCCCATCAACGGCTAATGAAAAAATAGGAAGCCCATGGCATCCAGCGAGACTATTTAGGAGGGATCAGGGCATGGCTTACGGGTCGGCAGCGGCGAGTAAAGCTTGAAGGAGAGACGAGCGCCAGGACGCACGTTTCATCAGAGGTTCCACAACGTAGCCTACTGGGCCCACTTCTGTTCTCAATTCACATCAATGATCCCGATCTTAATATCCGTAGTAAAATCAGTAAATTTGCGGATGATTCTATACTATGTCTTCCTGCCACGAAAAGAGCCGAGCTCCAACAAGACCTTGACCACCTCATGGAAAGGAGCATACCGTGGCAGATGAGCTTTAATGTCGACAAATGCTCAGTAATGCACATAGGGCTGATGAATCCTTCACCCCCATTGCAAATGAACGGGACGGTATTGGCTGCTGTCACCTAACAATGTGACTCGGGAATCACTATTACCAACAAACTACAGCACAGTCAGCAAGTTGACATGAGTGTGAAAACGGAAGCAGACTACTGGGATTCATCACCAACAATTTTGAATACAAGTCCAAGGACATCATCGTTCCCTTGTACAAGGCGTTAGTGCGGCCACACTTAGAATTTGCCGTCCAATTCTGGTCGCCACATCTGTGTAAAGATATCGATAACATGGAAAGAGTCCAACGCAGAGCAACGAAATAGATACCTCAGCTGCGAAATAAGTCGTATGAATGTCGCCTAAAAGAACTGGGTCTGATCTCTCTCGAGCGCAAGGACGACTCAGGGGGCAACTAATAAAACATTCAAGTATATGAATGACTTCAACGACGTACCTACAACGGGGCTCTTTGAAAAGACCTCAATGATCGCTTGCGGAACAACGGTCAAAAACTCAAGCACAAAGCTTGAAGAACGACCTTAAGTCAGCAGTTCTTTCCGTATTTCACAGTCAGCATTTGGAATTGACTCTCTTTCGATGTTGATAGTGCGGAGGCAGTCAACGCGTTTAAAAATCGTCTTTACATACCTTGGGAGAGACATCCTCCACAGCTAAGAACTCCTCCTCCAGGAGTCGCAAACTCTTAACGGCCAAAGCGTCCGATGCCACCTTAATCCGTCTTCTTCTCTCTCCCGCTCCAACTACACAGTTTGACATCTCTAAGCTACGCATGTCAGCGGCTTTTGATCGTGCTTGCGTGATTCATGATCTTCTCTTTGGCAGGGACTCTTCCCCCCTTATTTTTCTCTGTTCTCCAGTCCTCTATATCCTACTAACATGATGTCAATAGCTCATAGAGGGCCTGGGCGTAAGTTCCTGTTTCTCTTGTCTGAATGGGCCTATTGGTTCGTCTACTGCCGCTTATCGAATCTAATCTAAATAACAATTTGCAAGTTATTTTACTCGCAAATTTCTGAACCTTACTACAAAAAAATATGGGGTTTTGAGTAAGTAACAAATGCGATGGGAAAATAATAGTTACTGATCTTTTGACGTTGAGAGTGATAACCTCAGAGTGATTCGGTATTTACTACAAAAATGTAGATTTTGGGAAGGAAATAAACGTAAGTCGCTATACAGATACTTGTACTCGTTGCTAACTACCAAAGAAATTGAGCCGTTAAGTAAAACACAATATGTATGGACACGCATTTCCTGTGAAGTTGCGAATAAACATGCATGCCTATTTCATTGATGTTCTACGGTATTAGATCCGATCAGAAAACCGGCAGTAGACGGACCAACAGGCCCATCCCCAGAGATCCGTCGGGACTTACGCCCCGGCCCTCTATGAGCTTTGCCATTATGTCGGTATCATTTAGACATCTGAGGAAAGAGAAAAAGAAACCTCAGTCAAAGAGACTATCTTTCGAGCACGATTTATAGCTGCAGGTCTGACTTTAAGTTTTAATTGTTGCGGAAAGATTAGGAAAGATTATTGATTATGGTAACCTCATAAGCTATGGCCTTTAAGAGTTTGTAATTTCTGGAGGAGGTGTTCGTAGCTGTGGAGGGTGTATCTTCCAAAATTTGTCAAGACGGGTATTAAATGGGTTGACCATCTCCGCACCGTGAAGTAAAATTCCATACTAAGAATTTCATTCCAAGGACTACTGGGTGTGCATCGACAATGTGATTTCACCTTCAACTTGTTTATAATTTCACGGGCAGGTTTTGCTAAAATTATTCACTGATCATCAGTAGTTTCTATGCTAGGGACTTTCCCAGCCAGTATTTAGAGCTGGTGTTTCTAGCAAAAAGCCATTCTAGATGTACTGTACAAAGAAGACTCGCGCTGTGAATGAAAACATTATCTTGTAATTTTTTTTTTTTTCATTTTGAGGTTACAAAATTGCAGTTAGATATTTGTTACGCTGTTCAAGTAGAGAACTACCGAACAAGAGCCGCAACGTCGCCAACTATTGCTCATTACAATACGGCAGTGTGGGAGCGACTGTCCTTAGATATGACACCAGCTGCTGTACAGTGAAACACATTACTGCGCGGGGGCGACTGTCCCGAGAAGCACCCAACTAACCGCTCGTTAGCCGCGCGTTTAAGGGCCTCGAGTGCCCAAAAGACACAGCCGGCCAGGGTGCCATTAGGCGGCTGGTTATCTGCGCTGCTTGGCACTTCGCAGGCTTACGAGCTCGAGCTTTTAGAGCGAAGGTGAGTGGGCGTCCAGATTTCCCAAGTC
>LQNS02278170.1:16246145-16272115 GCA_001587735.2 Parhyale hawaiensis | reverse complement strand
CCGTCAGTACGGCTAGAGGAATGAGATATTCACAGCTTTATAGTAGCACCAGGAGACACCGTCAGTACGGCTAGAGGCATGAGATATTCACAGCTTTATAGTAGCACCAGGAGATACCGTCAGTACGACTAAAGGTTGAGATAAACTCAGCAGCCTGTCTGCTCGGCTTCCGTTTGGCAGCAAAGGTCCTGCTGCTGCTCTTTTTAGAGCCGCTATCAGCAAGGCAAGCACGGGTCTTTTTATGTGCCTGCGAGGTGGGAGCACCGGGAGAGAGAGAAGCTTAGACTGCAATCTCGATCGTGACTGCAAATGGCAAGCAGCGCGTGTTGGGTCGGGCGGTGCACGCACATGGTGGTGAAAACAGAGACACTGTAGGTGGATGCGTCGTCTAACAGAAGCGTACAGATTCAGAACAAAACAGGGACCCGCTAAAGAGGCATATAATTTATACCGAACATATTGCTGGCAAAAGCTGAAATTCGCTGTGGAATGCGAGCTGCTTATGTAGCTCGCACGCACATCGAACTGAAAATGGGAGCACGATAGAGATATCGATTGGCCCGGCACGGTCCAGTTGAACTAAGCCTTCAAATCCTGACCTGTCTAGAGCTACAGACATAAACGCTATACGGCCAATGGGAGGCTTGGTAGAAGAGACGCAACTCCGTGTTTTTCTGCCCGACAGATCGCACGCGGCACTGAGTGCTGCAGTCTTGGCAGTTAGTATACAAGTAGATATGAAAGATCGAGTTCTGTCTGGCAACTCGGACCCCTCACAAAATCTCACTGAAGCGCGCTTCTCTTGTAGTAATACCTCCATGGTAAGTATCTAACTCTGGTAAATGGAGGCTGTACGCATATTGCAAGAGGCGTACGTAGAGAGCTCGACCTGATGCACCTACCTCCATGAATCCTACCAGGGTTCCGCCAACTGGGACCCCAACCCATGCACCCTTCGCCACGGGAGAACTTTGAGTTGGCATCTCCAGCCCATTCGCTACCTCCTAGGTTTCGCCGTCTTGAACTGAGTTGCATGAGTTTACCTTGAATCGTTTACATTTGAAATAGTCGGATACTCGACCTTGCTCCGTATTATGGGATTTCGGCTGTCTCAGGTGTAATCGAATTACTGCTAAACCCCAGCCAAAATCAATCCAAAGCGGTAAAATCAGTACTTCTAGTTGGAGTACCCGATAAGTCAAGAATATAGGGCTTAGCGTAACTCGTCTTAACCTAGTTAATCAATAGCACACATTGTGTGCGATCTAGGCTTACACCTAGAACGGAAATAATACCTTTTGCTTAAAATTGACCATATCTCATTTTTGCGCGGTTAAATTTTTATGAAACTTGCAGGGAAATAATGACATCTTATAGTAACACTGTTGAGTTTATTGACATATTGCTGTGTCTCCTGAATGGCAACTCTTTGCATTTTTCCTTTTTTGAGGTGAACGACAATAATAGCTCCTTGTATATTCTGCTAAATGGGACGTGGAAAAGCTCTAATTAACGAGGAGAAAGAAGTTGTCATCAAAGAAACTGCTGAAGGCACCTCTCCTGATGTTATTGGGCGTAAAATAGGACTCCATATTGACAGAGTGACAAGATTCTTGAAGGACCCTTTTCCACGAAAAAAACGATCAGATGCTGGACATTCGAGGACTGTTACTGATAGAGACATGAGAAACGTGGTTCTTCAGCTACGCAAGAGAACCAGGCATCAAGTAAATGAAGTTTTACGGTTGCTCGGCTTCTGGAAATGCCTAAAACCACAAGATGTGACATTCTTCGCTCCATTGTTTCTGTCAAATCCCCTCTGAAATTGCCTCTTCTGACAAAGAGACATAAAATTTTGAGGATGGAATGGGCAGAGAAATACATGAAGACCAACATGAATCATGTTCTTTCCACCGACGAAACTCGGGCAACCCTTGATGGACCTGATGGGTGGAGTAGGGGTTGGGTGCTACCTGGAGGTGAGTGTCATCATCGCGTACAACGTCAACAACAGGGAGGTGGTGTAATGATATGGACTGGTATCATAGGGGATCGACTTGTAGGTCCGGTTAGAGTACCTGATGTCTTGAAAATTACATCCGCATCATATTGTGACATGTTGAAGGACGCCTTGGTCCCATGACTGGATGACATACCCTTTCGTTGCTTCGAAACTTGATTTTCATGCATGATAATGCGTCTTCCCACTCTGCCCGCAATACCACACTATTTATGGACTCTTTGGGGTTCCATGGAGAGAAATTGATGGTTTGGTTACCGTGCTCAGCTGATCTAAACCCGATTGAAAACTTCTGAACCCTTCTGAAGAGGGAAATTTACGTAGATGGAAGGCAATACAATTCAAAATCTGTCTTGTGGGATGCTGTTGCTGCAGCAGCAAGGGTAGTTCCACCTTCTGCAATAAACTAAATGGCTACACGGATTCAAGGATTATTGAAGCTATGAAAAGTCAAAGGGGGGTCATGTTGTAAAGAAGACTTTTTTCAGGCATTGTAAACTTTTGATTAATGATTTGTGTTTAATACATATTTTTCTCGTTTGTTTCGTTCACTTTTGCTCCTTTTGTGATATAAAACTGTGAATATATATATTTTTTAGTTAAAAAGCTATTAATGCCGCTCAGTGGAATTTGTGATATTGACAAAAAAACATAATTTTTCTAGAAAACAGCACTATTAGTCGTTTGAGAATTTACAGACACTATAAGCATAATAAGTTTACGTTTCTGTGAAATTTTCACTGAAATTTATAGCCAAATAGTCGAGATGGGGTCAATTCAGCGATGGAGCTATTATTCCGTTCTATGGGCGCTGGCACACCAGGAGCAGTTGAGCTGGCAGGCAGGCGGGCAGGCAGACAGTATGCCTTCCACACCACGAGTAGTCAGCAGGGGCGAAGGTGCAGCTTTGCAGTATTGCCAATTTAGCATTTTTATGCTAGATTTAAAATTTTTGGGAGATCTAGCATCGGAAACTTGGTTTAGTGTTTAAAAGGAAAAATTAGCAAATTTGAATTTTTAGTATTGGTGACATTTTTCTAACTTATCTAACACAATATAAAGAAGTTAATGCTATTAACACAACGCAAGGCACAATTGCGATAAAATTATGATTTGATGATTATTGCTGCATTGAAGGGAAATTGTAACTCTGCCGACCGCACCAAAGTGTATTAAATTCGTTCTTTGTGAGATTGATCGAGTTATCGCCTTCGCGTCATTTGTCTGTGCGGGAGCTATTCAGTGCAATGCTATATCTATCGTATTATAATCCTTATTCTTAGTGTTTGTTGAACTTAGAAAGTAATTCAGCATATTCTTCACCTCGCAATGAGTAAAGATAAAGCGAAGTACCCTCAGAAGTTGAACAATAAGCACAAACTCACCAGTCCATGTCAGAGTTATATACATTGTTGAAAAAGATGAGACAACTAAGGTGAAAGTCAAGCCAGCCATATATATTTATTGCCATGCAACATTCAATTCCTCTGATCATCTGGACGACTTGTGCAAAAAAAAAAAACAAATCCGATACTAAAGCAGTGATACATCGCACTATGTGTGCAAACGCAGTGGAGAATGTTATGTTTCCTAGTTCCTTATTTCAATAAAAATTTAAATACTTATTACAAGTTTAGCTTGTAACTGAATGAATCTAATGACATCACTACTTAGAAATCATTAGTTAATAGTAGTCCCGGAGGAAGCCAATGTAAGGATGTGGCAGCATTTGCTTTAAAACTAATTTTACTCCATTCGAATGCCGAAGTCGAGCGTTATTCAGCAGCTTGAACGCCGTGAAAAATATTAGAAACAAAATGTAACTGCCTATGCTATCAGCTATTCTTACTGTAAAATATGGCCTAAAGAGACCTAGTAAATGCTACAAAAACTTCAAACTGCCAAAAGTTGCCATAAACAAAATTGGATAGATATATTTCTATGACAAGAGATCATAGCCCCCGTACAGAATGCACAGCTTGTCTGTCAATTTTGATCAAATTGCATCGGAACTGTAGTTCAGCAAGAAATCGGTGGATCATAATCTTTTCTCTCTTTCTTTGTAATTAGATACTAGATTTATTTATTTATTATTTTTTTGCGGCGATTTTGTAGGTAAGTCTGAATTTCATTTGGCAACACTGATCAGCAGTACGCACCTGACGCAGAACCTCTACGATCAACGTCCTGGTGGACTCTGATCGCAGTCCAGCGATGAAACTCAGAGTTTTTCAAATTCCCCAAATGGGCGTTCTAGATTTTCCCAGATCTTAAGAAAATTTCAGAAATAGTTATAAAAAAATACAAATAAAAACTTCATGCTGATCTCAATGTAGTGGTAGGAGGTAACAGTTAATTATTTATGTAATTGTTAAGTATTTGGCTTGGAAAGATTCCAAAATTGGCACGAAAATTCCTAGAACCCTCTCAAATTCCCAAGATCTGGAGAAAATTCCCAAAGAGTGACAGCCCTGTATAGCACGTCTGGCGAGGGACGCAGCAGCAGTTAGAGCAGGAATTGGTCGCACCGCCTGCCGCCAGCGCTGACTGCTCTAGACGGCAGCTGCCTGCTAAACTGCCGCTGTTCGGTGTGCGCCCTTCAGTGCATTCCGTGCTTCTCAAAAACTGTCAGCCTGCCTGCCAGCTTCTCGCTCAGCTGCGTTTGGTGTGCCAGCGCCCTAAGTGTACAGATGCATGTAAAAGCTATACGGTTCTAGCTGGTGCTGTCGATGTACAAATGTAGTACGCCTAATTGCAAGTTAGTGTGAGGAGGAGCAATGGATGCACGTGTGCGACTCGGTGTATTCTTGTAGACGTAGATGAAGGTACAATCAGGGACACTATAGTCAGCTTGCATTCTACACTCTGATATTATTTATAGAGAGACAGATGACGCCAGGGACTTTGTAATTGGGTGTATATCATGTACTCAGATCAATCATGCTGCGCTTACGAGCAAAAAAAAAAAACCTATAATTTGCTTAGCCAAATTGTAATCTGGTGAAGTCTTAATTCTTTTTTTTTTTCTACTGCTACTGACAACTGTTTTCTGTTCTTCCTCGAATTTTATGTATTATATGTCGCTGTTGTTACTTACGAGTAGTCCATTTTACCTCATTTGAATCACCGTCTTAGTGCCTAAAAAGATTTAAACTCATTTGCTGTATAACTTTCCTTAACACAGACTGTAAGTTCATTTTCAGTTGATAATGCTATTTGCGCCTTTTCGTAAACCAACTCGTCACATCAGCGAATTTAGTGTTAAACTTTCAAACTAAATAGCTATGAAAGTATGATACTACTTCTAGGTTTTTTGACGTTCGGAGTGGCATCGCAGACTCGCCAGTATATTTCGCAAAACATTGCTTTGCAGTAAAGTTTCTTTCATTATTTAAGTTTCAGTGACCCGGAAGATGCGCGCACCGGCTCAGAAGAGAACATTACATGCAATTTTCACGCGGGCAACTACACGCCCTAGTTCGGTTACATCAGGAGTATATATACATTTATAAAATTCCTTATTACCACATTTCAGGTTTCGATGACCCCGGAGATGCGCGCACAGGCTCGGGAGGTAACATCATTTACGCCGGTAACTACCCGCCCAAGTTAGGCTACCTCAGGAGCGCAAGTGTCGCAGACAAAGACAGCATGTCAGTCCCGACGGGAGGCGCCTGTCTCCCCAGCTCTGGCGGTGCTAGAAACAAATGGAGTCGATGCGTCAACTCGAGCCTCGAAAATTGCAGAGGTGCCTCCATGCCAGTCACCTCACATGAGTCCAAGACGCCTTTGTTGCTGGAAACAGGTGAGGTCAGCAGCTGTGTGTTAGTCAATGTTGGAAACAGGTACAGGTAAGGCCAGCAGCTGTGTTAGTCACTGTTGGAATGAGGGGAGGCCAGCAGCTGTGTGCTAGTCTTTCTTGTACAATAAGCGTGACCAGCGGCTACATTCATCTGCAATGCTAAAGAGAAAACAAGGCTATACAACGAGTACTGATAATTTCTATCATTCTCCTCGATAGCACAGGATTAGCCATAGGCCATATAGTTGAGTAATTAGATTCGCCCATCCCATGGTACGCAGAGCAGTGGTCCCGTTGGTTACTTAGCCTTTGCTAGGCTTTTGGAACGTGTTTTCTTGGTGCTCAATGTGCTTCTTTTCACTTTATACACCTACTGCAGATGCTTTATCCTATTCTTTCTCTTCTTTTTTTCAAGACTTCCCGCTGCCATGCACATTCATCCTGTGTGGGGACTCCCTCGTGCATGGATTCCACATTTCTGACAATATACTATTTGTCCCCTATTTATTCCTGTGTTGAGTGCCTTTCTTGTGGAGACGGAAGCTTGAACTATTCAACCCAATATTTCTAGCTTTCTAGTATCTTTTGCGATCCACGGACCCTTCTGCTTACGTAAAAATTTCGAGGTGTGGAGTTACCATTTGAAATAATTACTGCAGGAATTTTCGTCACAAAATGCTCTCCCTCGCATATGAAAGATTACTTATCATTACTCACTTCTGCTGGCAATGCTACTAACAGTATTGTGTACAATGTATCAATAATTCAGGTTTGATAGATTTGTTAAAGACATGAGCTCATTTCAACGTACGAGCATATTGGATGGGTATCTCACTGCGCAGTATAGCGGATGGACGGTATTTACGCCATGCGCTCTATAAACGAAAGAAAAAAACTTTCCTTTGAATTCGAGAGAAGAGAAGTATTTAGTATTTGGATCTTTTATTGACTCAATGTCTTCAAAGTTGACAACAGCCTTGCTTTGTTGCAGGTATCAGAGGCAAAAGCCTTGACAGTGCCAGCTCCAGCTGCGCCAGACGTTTGGCAGACGGCAGGGTGACTCCGGAGTTGAGGGTGTCACCACCTCCACCATCGCCTCAGGAGCCAATTTCTCCTCGCCCGAGATCAGCCAAAGTTTACTTCAGCTACATGAACAAATACAAGCACCAGTCTTTGGACTACTCGCCTTCATATCAAGGCATGTACAACAGCCCTTCATCGTCGAGTAATGCCTCCTATTTGAGCAAATACAATAATTCAAGCCAGCCCACTTCGCCTGCCTTCTCGAGCAAATATG
Organism: Parhyale hawaiensis; assembly: GCA_001587735.2. Lineage (NCBI taxonomy): Eukaryota > Metazoa > Arthropoda > Malacostraca > Amphipoda > Hyalidae > Parhyale > Parhyale hawaiensis. The sequence continues at coordinate 16,264,996 of LQNS02278170.1, read as the reverse complement.
GCCCGTCTTCATCCGCCGGCAGCAGTCCGAAGGAAAGCAACCTTGGTCGAGCGTCCGGTGTGGCTCCGGGCCGTCANAGTAATGCCTCCTATTTGAGCAAATATAATAATTCAAGCCAGCCCACTTCGCCTGCCTTCTCGAGCAAATATGGCCCGTCTTCATCCGCCGGCAGCAGTCCGAAGGAAAGCAACCTTGGTCGAGCGTCCGGTGTGGCACCGGGCCGTCAGTTTGGACTCCAGAGGCAGGAGCCAATTGAAGAGACTCTTTTTCCGCCCCATTACCCAACTCTTGTGGAAGAGCAGGAAGATGACCCGATGCTTGGCGTAAACGACAAAGACGCTGGTGCTGATGCGACAGCTTCCAAAACGGTCGCTTTTGTGGAAGCCAAAGGAGACGAAGAGGACGCTAATAAATACTTCGAGGCGCAAGAGCGAGACGCCTCCGCCTATGCTGATGAAAGCAATAGTGCATGTTGTACGACGCCTAGCGAAATAGATGGAAAATCTGTTATTCCAACATTCAAGGCCCAGTCGTCTATCTTCTCATCCACAAGCGAGTCGGGATCTTCTGAGTCGTCAGAAGCCACGACAGTTAAAACAAACGAGGCCGTGAGCATAGACTGCCTGGACGATCCGGACGAAAGTTTAGATGTTACCTTGGAAGTTAATAGTTCTCGTACCCGCGATACTCAAGTCTGAAAGTGAACTCTGTACATTAAGTTTTACATAATTAGTAGAATTAAAAGTTTAAGATAGATTTGGGATATTCGCTAGAGAAGTAGAGTTAAGAATAATGACACACGCTCGAAGTGAAATTGTTCAAAAGTTTTCCCGGAATCTTCTCACCTGCAAGAGGTACTTTGGATGGTTAAAAATAAAGTATCATCTCTTAACCACCAGTTACACTTGTGATTGGCGAATTCGTTAAGAACTAAAAAGACGTTTTCTCATCTGAAGCGCATATTTTGAACTTCGGTAATAGATCTCGTCAGTATACAAGTGGATGGCATGCGTTACAAAACGAAGCAGTAGATTTGACTGATAATCAGTTTTGCCATAATCCCGTGACACATTAGTTTGGAACTGAGTAAGCCAACTGGCAAAATATGTTGACTTTTCTACGGAATCTATTCTTACTATCACTGTTACCGCATCGTTAAGATTCTATAGATGTATTTTGAAGTAATGCTTAGCATTATGATTAAATATGAAAGAACCAGTTCAGTAATAAATTTTCTACGTAAGTTTTCAGAGCAGATGTAAGTCGTTGGTTCCACTTGTACTAATAGTATAATTAGCGTTTTCTGGTTGCACGAGTGTTCATTTATGCTACACATCTAGAGTAGTTATAGCTACTGTGATAAAACTTTGGATTTTATGACGGACTTTAAGCAAATAGTGAGTACTCGAGTCAACTTGAGCAGTAAGTTTGAAGCGTCGAAGTTTACTTTCGAAGACATTGGTACTGGGCCTCAGTTGCTGTAGCCTTGTCTACATTTGCTCGCCGCCCATGGAGGAGTGACTGCTGCGCATCCCTTGGTGCAGGTCTACTACCTTCATTCGTGTAGCACGAGCTTCGAAGTGAGGACTGAGCATCAACTGGTGCAACAACTCTCCGATGACTTGTAAGACGCCCGTGTAGGAGTGAGTGCTGCGGATAAGTTGTGCAATTCTATCCATATTCGTGCGCCGTACGTGGAAGACTGGGTCCTGAGCACAGTTTACATAACTCTCATCATTTGGATACTGCTCATCAGGGGGAACGACTCCGCTTTCTTTTATACGCCCCTTATTTGGAAGCTTCATTCGTTGGTCAAGTTTCGCAGGACCTCAAAACTGGATAGTACGAGGCTAGGGGTATATTTTGCGCTGCAGTTAAGAGTTTCGCTGTCTGGTCCGATGCAGTGGCCGAGAAACTGAAGTTGTAGTGATGAAAAAACTTCGGCACAGCCTAATAATTTAATGAAATCGAGTAACGTTTATACGTATATGTGAAGTGACATGGTTAATGTGGTTTCTAGTAACTCACTCATGTCAAGTCCAAGTGATCGGTATAGCCAGGCTTGAAACAACTGCTAAAACTCATTCTAAATTCGTCGCAACATGAGGCTTGGCTTTGGTTATTGCACGGCAGTTTATTTTTTGTGCGTTTTTTAGTTATTTATAATTATTATACGTTTTCTCGATGATTAACTCCTCAAAGGAGACCTCATGGGTTATGATAAGGTGGGTTCACTCGATAGTCAAATGCACGAATTTTCTCAGCTAATCGTCTGATTTATTGTTGAACCTTCTTAAACACAATGACTATATTGTATATCGACCAAAACAAGNTAATTATCATACATTTTCTCGGTGATTAACTCCTCAAAGGAGACCTCATGGGTTATGATAAGGTGGGTTCACTCGATAGTCAAATGCACGAATTTTCTCAGCTAATCGTCTGATTTATTGTTGAACCTTCTTAAACACAATGACAATATTGTTTATCGACTAAAACAAGTTCATAAATGTTAGTCGTCTTATCAGTTGGCGTAGCAAGAGTCACTGTTAAAATTTCGTATTTCCCTTCAAATTCGAGATGTAGTAATTACCTCCGCCGATGAGCTTATGTTTTTGTGGTGTTTGTCTGTCTCTTGTTCTGTCTGCCTGTTTGTCTATCACCAAGAATACTCAAAAAGTTACGTTCGGATCGTTACGAAATTTGCAGGGATTGTTAGGCATGTTAACAGTAATAGATGATTAACTTTTGGTGAAAATATGTTCATCTGCTGGTTGTTTGTCTGTCTGCCTATTTATATCTTAAGGCCATAACTCGAAAAATTATGGACGGATTTTCATGAAATTGGTACGCGTTGTTCGGTATAATACGAAAAGTAAATGACCAAATTATTGGGATGATCTGTTGGTTCGTTCCTATGTTGGTTGTTAGGACAATAACTCAAATATTTGTGGATTGATCTTTATGAAATTTACAGGAGTTGTTAGTAATGTTAAAAGACATAGATTATTTAATTTTTGTAACGATCGGTTGGTCTGTTTCTGTGTTTAATTTGTGTTTGACATAATGTTTGTTAGCAGCATAACTCAAAAAGTTATGAACGGATCTTCATGAAAATTACAGGAATTGTTTATACTATTATAGAAGACACAAATGATTAAATTTTGGAGCTGATACAAAAAACCATGGTTTCAGAACCAATTTGAATTTTTCGTCACTGTTGCCTTGCTTGGAGGAGGCATGCGCTCTCAGAGTACTCTCTAGTGGGATCTGGGACAGCTGTGCGCTTTCTTTATTGTTCCATGGGACACAGCGACGAATTTGGCCGCTGAGCAAAGAAAGAGGATGTGCTCATTTGACTGTCGTGTGAACTAGCCTTTAGCCTTAATCGGCCTTCGAGATGTTCTTCCCTCCGTGCCGCCCCCCCCCTTCTTTCGTTTTTATTGTACATAATGATGTTTGTTTCCTGCCCTTTGTTTTCCACCCTGCTCGCTGTCTCCGTTCTGGGTTCTTCGTTTTACTTGCATGTATACAGCATACTCCTCGTTCCTATCTAGGGATCCTCGCAACTGCTGTGGACAACCAGGACAAGAAATCGTGATCTAGGACAAAGATACTGAGAACACTTTAATCAAGGATGTATTGTCTATTTAAAAATATATTTAGCATGATATTTATCTATACATTTATGTATTAATTCATTTGTTACTGTCGCCTCCCACCTCCTGCATGGAGATTAAATAAGCATAAATTCTATCTTCGAAAGTTGATAACATGAGCACCAAGCAGAATCCATGGTCCATCATCCATGCAATACAATGCAATCTACTTACCAATTTCCTACTGCAGAGACAGTTTGTATGTATAATAAGCACTTGAAGCGATGACAGCAAATGACGCGCCCTTCCAAGACTCTTCGTTCAATCTGAAACCGGTGTTGTTTATCCGGGGTTCCTGTTCTCTTTATTATTTCTTTTCTTTCACTCCTCTCAAAATTTTCTTTAAGCTTACACTAGCTTAGCTTGAGAGAGCTGTAGTTAATAAACGCTTGAAACATAGCGTTCATTCAAAATTTTAAAGCATGGATCGGAAGCTGCCCCATAGATATAATTATATATTCAGGATAAAGAAGCACCAACGTGATCACAAACAGTACTAAAAATCAGACGTTTCAGATTTTTAAAAATCCATCATCAGTGTTCTGAAAATGACAAAATTCGGATTAAAAAAGGTAGTTAGGACTTAAGAATAAAAAAAAAATACATCTATCATTGGTCCCTAACCGATTAAAATCTATAAAATGATACAGAGCTTATAACAGCCGATGCGCACTCGTTTAGCTCAGGCCTACGTTTAAAAACGTCTGGTTTTTAATAATGTTTGTGATCACGTTGGTGCTTCTTTTTATCCTGAAAATAAGATTCCCAGTGAATCATCCAATCTCTGGGATGTAATTATATATATCCTATCGACGTCTCAGGCAGGGATGGTATATATTGATCACTGTTTCTTCAAAGTAATACCATGTTGCAAACTTTATTAGAGGGAGAAATGAATCTATTTCTTGTAGTAGGTGGGGGTGTTCTGAAAAGAAATAATTATGTATGACATGTGCGTAGTCGAACTGGCAGCCCTGATACTGATTATTATGAGAGGCAGAGCCACCTGCTTTGGGTACGGGGTATGTTCCTTGTACAGTAACAGCATCATAACTACAAGCATGACCACTGATGAAGGTGGTAAAAAATTCTTCTCCGTCATTTTGATGAGGTGTTCTCTCGCATCAGGAACGAAGACGTTACGTGCGAAAATTTTCCCAACCTTTTTAACTTCCCCTCGATATTGTTTCGCGTAACTCGAGACCTGCTTCTGAAGGCAATCTAATCACCCCGCACATCACTGGTTTTCTAAGTGGGCGATGCTCCCCCTGGGGAGCGATAAAATAATGATCAGGGCTTGTTTGGTATGTGGCGTACCATAACATCTAGGTATAATATGTGTGCCATTGAGTTTTATTTGGTGCCTATTCCAGCTGAACTGACCCTAGCCTGACCTAACCTAGTCTAGTATATTCTTGACTCACCAAAGGGTGTGTCTACACGATCGTCTTTTGAACGCGTTCACTCATCCAATCGTCCGAATCTCTTACTGTGCCACAGCAACAGCTTAAAAATGCGCTATTTTCTGAGTTTTATTTCGCTCTAAATTTGAAGAGATATCCATAACTTGGCTAATGGCACTCACTGAGGTAACTAATTTGACGGCTTACATTTCAATAAATTTCTGTGACGTACACACATACACACGGTGTGTGTGTGACGAACACGTTTTTCAAAAAGACTAACGCGTAGACAGGCGTTAACCTATTATAACACATAGTTTGAGGCGAGCCAGTAACTACTGTAGGCCGGTAATCATACTTGTACTGAATGACCCTAGGAGACTGTTAAAACCAAAAAAGGCGGGGGAGGGGTGGGGGCGACGGAGTATCATTTGGAGTTACTGACGATATCAGGTTCAGAGTACTTCATTTACCTTTCAAGTAATGATGTTCGTACTACAAGTTGAAGTCTCAATTGGTCTTTATAGGATTTATTAACAGCAAGTACATAATGATAAAATGAAAATATATCTTCCAATGGGTGTTTGCGAGGGGGAAGAGTGTCCAGAATCTCAAAGCCTATCTTGAGTAACTGTTAATCCTTTCTCGCATCAATTAATTTGCATTTCTCGTGGAAACAGCTCTATTTTAAATTATCGATATACAGCAGAAAGAGAGAAATGGTTAAGGGCACGTCGAGTGTTTGGCTCCGGGTACGAATGATTTGATACTATGACTAATGATCTATATTTTCACTGAGCTTATCAATTTAAAATCATTGACATAGCTGATTATGAATCGCTTACAGGTTAAAACGCCTGGAGATCATAATCAAGTTGGGATCAGTATAACAGGACGACAGAATATGGAGTTGTGACTACGATACGAGACAACATTCAACGGCCCCTTAACTTACGACATGATTTAAGTTTCCGGGGATAAGCCCCGGTATTTCACAGACTTTGCAAAGTGGCAGGAACGTATCATATCAGTTTCTTTTTTTTTTCTTCTTCTTCTTTTTTGAATTACAGATGCCACTGCTCAAATTTTATAACTTCTAGAAAATTATGATTACTATTGTTTCAGCATGCAAAGAATATATAATTATCTGAAGTAGGCTAAATTCATATAATAAACTTTGTCATATACCAACTCATGGAATTGTAACAAGAAACTCATTAAAACGTAACATGGTACACTAAAAGAATGTTGCTTATATCTACGTTATATACAATCACCGGCCATGTCGCAGTGGTCCTACATTATAGACCTTATTACGCTCCCGTGATTGGCTTCCGTCAGGCAACAGTATGCACTGCCATCGTAGGTAAATATGAGATATTAGATCGCTTATAGCCAGGGCCACAATAGAAAACTTTTAATAACGAGTCTTGGAGATTTCAATCCTTTTGGGCTTACGGCGCATTGAGATTATCGGTGTGCTTTTAAGAAAATATTCGGCTGGAGCTAGTAAACCTTGGCACATTCATTAATCTATGGAATTGTTAAATTTGAGTGGAAAATATTAACTTTTAGCAATTATGTCGATGCAGTCATCCCTGCAACTGTACTGTTACGGTACTCGATACTTGAATGAAAATTTTGAGTCCGGCTTAAAGGGGCAGTTAGGTTAACCAGTAGAAGCCTGCCAACCACTGTCCAATATTAAACTATTATATTAACACTATTCAGCTCCCTATCAATGTATTTTCATGCATCCCTACTTTGTAACAATGTGATCGTAGTTACTACGGAGCGATTAGCTTTGAAACTCGTTGTAAAGAATACCGTGATTTTGTACTCACCAAGTCCAAGAAATTCATTAGATGAGTTATTTATATTTACTGTTGTTTGGTAGATAGTTGACCTCAAAATGAATCTTAGCATACCTATGCTACATGATGATTTAGAATATATTAAATTTTATCCTAATATTTCCTATTTCGTAAGAGTGATGATATATTAATGGAAATTAGTTGATACTGAAAATCATTCTGTAGGTACCCTGCGTATCTTAGAATGATTCTCGATGAATGGTTGATGTTTGCGTCCCTTTTTGCCAATTTATTGAATGATTTTGATTGGTAACGAGTTGATTTCGGATATCACTGTAGTGCTATTACCTTTAGAATCATGAAAGTTTAAAATTTTATTTTTTTTATGTCATTATGCATATACGTGCTCCAGAATGAGAATTGGTCAACAGTTAATTTCTAGAGCCTAATTTTGGTCTTGTTCTAGCTTCACATGGTAAATTCGCAAATCGGTGATCGACTTGCATTCGTAGTTATTGGCGTTCAAAATGTTTTTTTCCTTCTGTCATGTAAATATGCATTTTACAAGTAGGTACTTATCATTGCACTAACTTATATTGGGGCATCATTTTTTCTGGCATAAAATAGATATTATTACACATTGTGCGCCATGTAGGATTATGTACATAGTTATTTCAGTTGTTTTACAGAGGTACTTCGTATAATTTTTTTGTACTAACAAAATTTTTGGTGGCCCAGAACCTTTTTTGGGATTCTAGCTTCTGAGGCACCTGCAAAAACCTGACTAGAAGTCCTTGATGATATTATAATGCATTGTGCTATTGTTACCATCGAACACTTCAGAAACGCTTTACAAAATGTCATAAGTTTGATATTGAGGGCGAGATACTCCAGTAATATAGTACTGTAGATATTGGTCACTCCATTCTTCGGTTCTTCGTTGGTATCCGATGCAGCGTCATGAAAGTCCTTTGGCATACGATCCCACTCGATTATTGTGGACTCGGTTGACCCAAGGGCGCTAAAACTCTAGCTGGTGATGCGCCGCATGTAAACAAGTGAGGGAGTTGACCCAGTTCCCAGTTGCGCTCGGGATGCTTAGCTCTTCCTTCTCCACTCTTCAAGCATTCTGTTCCAGTATTTGACTGTGTAGAACACTCAACTATAAATTCTCCTTGCGGTACTTGCAGCAGTTGAATGCCGCAGTCTTTCAATATGCCCAGTACAATAATTAACTACATCAAATATTTTTAGCAGAGCTTGGTCTGTCATTGTTTAACGCTGCGAGTCTCTACGTCAGTTAAAGCTTAGGATGACTAATGTTTTTTATTATTATGCTTTAAGCTTACACTTCTCCCAATAGCTGAAACTTTGAATGTTTTTTTTTTTCTATAATGTGTTAACCTTAATAGTTTCCCAATCGTTTCAACTTACAGTGGTTATTAACTGGTTATTATTTTTTGCATTAAGATATTTTGTTTTAACCATGCAAGTTTCCCATTAGTTGCAGCTTAGAATGGTTATTGCTTGGTATTATATTTAAGCCTTATAAGTATGCCCGGAGTTGTAGTTTCGAATGGCTAGCGTAACTAGGTTAACTATAGGCTAGCGTAAACCAATAAATCAAAATCTGTCACAGATTGACTTTGATTACTAACTAAAAAAGACCTTTTTCAGAAACCGTGGGGCGGCCAGCAGGATGATATTTAGAGTTGATCATATCCTGTGTTGTGCGGAGTCGAGCACGTGGAGGACTCGAATGCTTACCTAAGGCTCAGTTAAACTTCCAGTACCTCTTTCTTTGTTCTCTGATGCGTAACACTAATGTTGTTTTTATATTTTTCACGTCTCTACAAACTCTTATTGTTTTTCATCTATGATGTTAAATTACTTTCGTTTTGAATATATCTTGTCCGCTTGAAGGTAACTACCTTCTTGGTATGTCCGTTGATGCAATGTGTTATGAAGTATACAGTAATGTGTTCTGTTATACAATGCAAAATTTGTGTATTCTCTGTCAGAAACAATATATCACGTATTTTTCAATTTGGTATTGAAAATTTTTACGAAGCAGGCATATTTTATATAGTGTAGGGCAGGGGTATGGCCCATCCGTGTATGGGATGAGCCATAGAAGTTAGGTTGGTTAGGTTCGCTTATCGTACCATATTAAACCAAGTCGCATCGCCAGAAAAGCCTGTAGGATACCCACCATTGGCTTTATTTAGGCCTTCGGGAAGTCTTTCATTCGAGCCCACTTTGCTTGCGCCCAGTTCCATAGTCTTGCTTACTGATTTTTGTTCCGTTCATCCTATTCTTCCCTGACCTGGATATATCCACGCTCGTTGGCCCAGTGTGGTGGGAGCATCCTCATACATAGATTGTACTTTTCTATTAGCATTCCATTTGTCCCTTCCTTTCCTTCGCCGATGCATCAATTGTACTATCTGAAGCAGCCTTTTCTACCCACCATTTCATTAATGACGACTGCATAATGGGGCGTTGATTACGTAGTAATGCAATGATAGTATGGTTCTCATTGTATAATAAAGATAGGAACAGTAGCAAACGCACAGGATTTTAGATCCGCCTAGATATTGACAATCCTAAATTATCTTGATTTTTACGGCAATTATCTGCATTAAGTTGAAGCACCTCGCTATATATGTTTCTTATTTTTAATAGATGAGGAACGGTGAAGTTTCTACGTACAGTATATTTACAAGAAGTAAAAAAAAGTTTAGATGTAAGTGAAATCCTCGTTAAAAATTTAAGGTTCTTGCAATCCTGCAAATGTCCTGCCCAGTTTTAAACTTTCCGGAAGGCTTCTACCTCCTTGGTGAGTGCTATAACTGAGTTCTGTTTACATTTGGTTAAATTGCCAACTTCTTCTTTAAGGCCCTGGGGCATAGGATGATCCATAGGCTGCAGCGTTAGCTTAGTTAGGTTGCCATGGTTAATATTAAGACGAGTCGCCTTTTCCAAGTAACCCCATATTTATTGTATTGGTAGGTTACCTTTGCCTTAGTAAAACTCTAGGGATATTTTGCTTTCAAACACTTTTTTCAGTTTCTTATCCCTACTAATAATTGTTTGTTTTGCTCTTCTCTGTCTTTCCTAATTAATTGCTGTTCCTATGTGTCCTATGCGAACACTCCCGTCCATGGGTTCCACATTTCTTCAGACGGAGTACATTCCTCGCAATCATCCTCGCTTGAAACACCTTTGCTGTGGTTATGGAGGCTTGAACTAGCATATAAAATAATGATTTGATGCCGAAGCCATGAATTCTTACGAATTAACATTGTCTTACAAACTTCCGCCAGCAACACATTATCATCACCAGTTGGTATGAATTTAAAAGTGTCGAGCTAGTAGCTACACATTTTATAAGCTGTACTTCCTCTCCATGATTCAGTAATGTCGTGCGCTTACTTTTCCGCGAACATTATGCCCTCCGACATCAAGGCGCCCCCTTAGGTTTGGCAATTGCTGAATGTTGAGCTGCTGCAGTGAATATCAAACAACTCGATTAAGAGAAAACTTGCCCTGTGTCTCGCTTCCATCAGGCTGTCGATACTCGACAGAACTGCTGATCAAAGCAGTTTGTTGCTTGTGAAGTCGCCGAGTTGTGTCTTGCGTTCCAAAACTTGGACCAAGGAGGGATGACATTGGTGATTTGGACATGCTTTCGCCCTGTGTACCGTTACAAGTATCAACAGTTTCTTTTCTTAAGAAGCTTAAGCGTACAACTGACTAGGACGTCCTCGACTGTGAAAAGTTTCATTGGAACTTTCAATAACATAATAGCAATAATTTGGCACTCACTGGGTAAACTATAAGCCAACCTTCCTGTCAGAGGCAGCAATTATATAGCGGATATTGTGGGCGTAGTTTCTCAATTTTTTCCATTTCAGGCACTGCAAGATCAGCCGTAGACTGCAAGTTGCCCAAAATGGTGAATAATTTTGACTACTAACCAAAAACTAGCTAATTCATTCAAATGTAAAGTGAACGACATCGAAATTATTCTGACTTATCCACTCAATAGCATTCGCACCAATAATTCTAAATAGTAGTTAAAAACATTTGTATCTTTGAGCTTCATATGCCAGTGTTCTCTTAATTCTTGCGTTTTTTGGACTAAACGCATCTAAACAATTTATGTTTAGATTCAGATGTAATGTATCTACCTACTTCATCGCTGTTCTAATTGCGATCGTTGGTCTGTTGCATTTACTTATGAATTTAGTGGAGAAATCGCAGTAAAACACGAAGAGAACGTGATAAGGGAAATACTTACACCAACAGCTGTCTTGCCAGTAAACCCCTTTCTTATTTTTTGCGCCATGTACAGAAGTGAAGAATTAACCGCACAAGTGTGGCAACCCTGATTAGAAATGCATTTATTTATTCAGTGAAACTTCGTGGGTTACCCAATCGTCAAGTTAGTCCTTCGTTATCAGTACACACAAGAGCTGCGTTGTACTAATAAAATGTAGCATATACTGTTATATAATTATGTATTATTACTGTAGCACGCATGTATTGATTCTGCTGCCTATAACATGGATATATGATTTATTCATAGGTTGGTTTTGACGTGTGGAAAGTCAGAAAATCTTCATCTGTTGCCCATATTTTTGTATGTTCGTGCCGCTTTCGTTCTAGAAAGATGCCTGAATCTCAGCCCATTCTAAAAAAGTGGTTCCCTCAGGAACATCCTGCAGGTAAATTTTAATATAAATTTTTAAGTGGTGCTATTTCTGCGAAACTTGATACTTAATTGGGAAGCCCATTGCCGACCAGTCGGTGACGTTTCGAAAGCGTGATAGTCTACCAAGATGTAGGGTTGTGTGGAACGTTAAAAGATTCAGTATGGTGGGCTTAGCTCCGTCCTGAGTTGCTGTAGGCTTTTATTGATTTCATGAAGCAAATCTCCTCATGTCCGGTTGCAATTAAAGGGAGTTGAACTAACTTTTCAAGTTAATTTGTCATAAATGAAATTCAGTTTTCTATCCTTAATTCTCAATCTGTTACAAGTGATTTTCGATTTTATTCGCGACAAATTCATCTTAATGACAAATTGACTTTCGGTTCTCCCAATTTCAGTTTCACACCTGAAAATTTTAATTTCATTTGTGATAAATAGAATTCACCAGGCAATGGTATACTGCGTTTACCCAACGAAGTTAACCTACCGAGTCCATGGAAACCGAGTGATGTTTTGCAGAAAATTATTGACTTACGTGTGCTGCTTTCCTAAAGCATGAAAACGTCGTAGAGTTTTGACCAGGTTGCGGAGTCGGTAAAGTTTGTAGGTCAGGAATCGGAGCTAGTGACGTTTGACCAATTTTGTTGAAAGAGAGAGACTGAGTCGCTCATTTTTGGGTCCATAGACTCTGAGACAGAAACTGCTAAAACACGTAAGTCCGAGTCTGAGTGGGACCTGTAAAAGTATGGGAATCATTGTCGGACTTTGTGCACCCAACTCCACAACCCTGATTTTAACCCTATGATACTGAGGCATGCGCTACTTCACTGCAAAGGCATTAAATACTGGAGTATATACTGGAGAAAACAGCGCTTCGAGCGTGTTAGGACACCCTAAGAAAGATAGAAATAACATGAAAATGAGAATAAGTGTACAAGGACTTTTAACTATATTAACAATTGCAGCTAGTCTTTGGGTTATCGGTTTTCCAAATTTAACGTATCAGGCTGAAAAAAAGTGAACTTAATTCTTTTTGCCGTATTGAAAATCACTTTTCGTGGGCATAGCACTGCTTGTAAGATCCAGAAAAGTTTACAGTGAGCACTAAATGGTAAACTTGTTATTGTGAGCCCTTGACTTTCAGGGTGGACAGAAGCACAAGAATCTACCAAAATAACATATTCTTGTAAGTTTTTGCGTTGTTGCAGCAACTTTAACTTTTTACTGATGAAGTTTGCTGTAAGAATTTCTCAGTTTGAGCTTGCCTTCTGTGATGGCTGCTAATTTTGTGGTCTTTGTAAATTTACCTCTAAATTTTGGCAACAGATGAAGTTCTTCGGCGATGTCCCTAAAGTAAACTATAAGCAATAAGGAGTACGCTATAGTTTGAGTCTTTGTGTGGTGGTGGTGATGCTGATGCATTATTTTGAATTAAATAATTGGTGCTGCCTGAGCTTCAGGCATATTATGCGTGCCTATAACTAAAGTTAGGCACCTATTGTAGCGCAACCGGACCTATTCTGACTTTTTCTCTACCAACCTAACTTATTATTTTAACGCAACTCAAACTTTGAAATAAGTCAGACACTCACCGCGACCGAATAATGGCTCCTATGGGAGATTTTAGCACATTGCTTGGGTATCCCAGACACAGAGCGTTATGACCACCTTACCTCCCGTGGTGACGTCACTAAACTCTTGTACGTGATAGACCACCGAAATACATTGGCCTTTTGCTTTGCAATATCATTACTGGCCTCCCTTAAAATGTCTCTGCTCTGTAAGTAGCTATAACTTGTCGGCCAATGGTGTAGCAATCCACGATTGTCGTGGCGTCCTACTGGCCAGTTGCGATGACGTCACTATACCCACTAGTCACTACCATGAGTTGGTGGACGGTGTTGGAGCTTACGATATGTACGTGTACAGTTGCAGCTGCCTACCTTTGTTGACGTCACCAGCCCGTAGTTATGTGCTGTTGTGCCGTTGGTCACCTGGAGAGATGCGCAGCGTCGAGAATGGCCTCTGGTGCTCAATGTTGGTTAGTAAAGTACATACCTTCAAGGGTGTAGTGACGCCATCAGTTCATTGAGGCCAATCGTAATGCTTCGATCGACCCAAGTCTCGCCATTCACACAGTTCTTGCGCCTGAGTGGCCTCGCCTGAGCTCCTTAGACTGCGTCACACTTTAGAATAACCCCCATTAAAAGCATAAAAAAAATTACGCACTTCCTCTTGAGTGAGAATATTTTGTTGTGGGTACGGCTAAAATCCCTATTTAACGATCGAATATTGTCACGCAAGCAGCAAACTTTTGTGAACAGCTTTAATACTTATTTGGTTTTTGACGGTTGTTCGTTTGTGTGTAGGGCGTGAATTTCGATACGTCAGATAAATCTTCAAGCCTATTAGCAGGAATTATACGTATTTTCCATATTATATAGGCTGTTCTACCTCGCTACAAATCTAATGATACGGAACAGGTTAGCGCGCAGTCCCAATTAAACAGCCGATGACGCTGAGTGGTCCACCGTCGTAACATCAGTGATACTAGCACTTGTTTATCGTCTCTCAATTTTTCCCTCAAAATAGAGCCAAATCGAAAATTTTTGTAGTTAGAAAGTGTGTGTGAGCGTAAAACATCCATTTTATACAATTTGCAGGAATTGGAAAGTGCAGCCTGCTATTTAAAGGGCTCCGAGCCAATAATAAATATTGATGTTGCAATTCATTTCCCAGAACCAGTAGCCTCAATTTTTCAGAATTTTAAACCCTAATTTTCTTTTTCCTCCTAAAACGTCCGTTTATATTTGAATAAAAGTGTAGAATTTTATGCCTAGGGTGATACAAGTGTCTATACCTTTAGAATGTACTAAATCAAGCGTGTTAGCTACACGCGGATTATCGGCGAGGCATGGTACCACAAGGGCAAGCAGACTGTGACTGGTGCGTGAAAACTTAGCTTTTTAGATTCACTTCCTTTGTACACTTTTAAATTTAAAACACCCAAGCAGTTATGAAAACTTGGATGGTAGCTGTGTATGAATGCTGAGAATTTCTGCAGTGATTCGCTGCACTTTGCTTCTGGTTTGGTAGTAATTCCCCAAAGCAGCATTAGTTGAATGAGTAGGACTGTTTGTTAGCATCATAATGTAGCTTGATTTCCAAATTGCAAATTTAATGTTTGAGAGAATTTTGCCGAATCCCTTCACCATCATCTCAGATGAAGACACAATTTCTGCCTAAATGTGATAAATATTGATGCGTTGAACACGAATTTATACATTACAACTGTATCAAATTATAAATTTTCCTTTTTGGTGTACTGAAGTATTAATTTCAACGCTATCTCTTTATCGCTGCAGTATCTAACTCCTTGTAGTCGCACAATATATAACTGTGATCTTCAGCTATTTTCTTTTCTGTATTTTTTACTCATTTGACGTAACGTTTACTTGCTATTGCAATCTTACAATAACGAAACAAATAACTTACGTACCTTACCTAGCACAGCCTATTCCTCCCGAATTCCTAACATAATAATTTTTCCTATTCTCGGAACAAAATTTTGCTGCTGTTTTCAGAGAAATATATATTTTGGAGCCATTTACATCATTGTTATGGTAACACCAAAGGTTAAGCTGGCCTAACACTGTAGTTTTTATTGAATTTAAAATTTTATGCTCATCTTTTTATGAAATGGCCTCGCCAATGCGATACGAGTCTGAACAACGAAAGTTACTTAACCATAATTTCCTGAGAAATACAAAATTTTCTGGCTGTATGCAATTGGTGGATGGGAATTGACACTTGCTCTTGATTGTGACCTTATCGAAACCCTTCACCATGCTGTTTATAATGTCTTCCTAAACCATTTTTTCCATTCAATACTTTTCAACTTAGCTATTCGATCGAAGGACACGTGACGTCACCGCTCCATTGTACGTCCGCTGCGTTTGGCAGTACGCTAACCTGTTACGTAGCTTCATCCTTGACCTCGTTACAGAAGGAATCAGTCTCTTACGGTAATATAGTTAAGAACAATTACAACATAACAGCACAGTCGGCGAATAATCTATCAATATCTCAAAAACTAGCAGTTTATCTATAGGCTGTAACCCATAAGTAATTCGGATTCAGTGCATCAGTATATACACAGTACAGTATCAGAAGATTACTCTGAAATTTTTAGACTTGAGGGAGGGGGTTCAGATAAAAAAAATACCGCTAAGCTTTATCAACTACAAAAGCGCATGGCTCCGTTTTTTTTAAGGCAACCGAAAGGGTACCGGCCGCAAATCTTCAAAAAAAAAAAAAAAAAGAGTTTGCGAGTTTAGGATTTCAAAAATTACGGCTACAGAAGGGCCGCGCTTAACAGTGAATGCCTTCAGCGAAAATTTCATGTATTTATCTGTAAAGCGATAAAAGTTATTAAACATTCAAATCTTCCAGTTGGAATTTATTGCATTTTTCTGGAAACGTAAGGTCATAAAATATTAAAATCTCTTCGATTGAAATTTCTTGTTTACCTCATTGTATAGTGTTTACGGCTTCCACTTTTTCCTTGTGACGAAAACGGGCTTTTGAGAATGCAACTTCGTGACCTTATTTTATTGTGAAATTTCATGCTCTTATGTATCTCTGAAATGGGGGACGTTACTGAACAGTGAATGCCTTCAGCGAAAATTTCATGTATTTATCTGTAAAGCGATAAAAGTTATTAAACATTCAAATCTTCCAGTTGGAATTTATTGCATTTTTCTGTAAACGTAAGGTCATAAAATATTAAAATCTCTTCGATTGAAATTTCTTGTTTTCTGTGAAATTAAAAACATTTTAAGCCATTAAGATATCTGCCGGCGAAATTTCATGCTTTTATCTGTGGAATTACAGAGGTTATCAAATCTTAAAATCCCATCAATTATTATTTTTTTTTATTTTTGGGAAAATTCGGTGAGTTATAAACCACTACATACCTCCAACTGAAATTTCATGAATTCATCTGTCAAATTAAGGAGGTTATATGTTGAAATTTCACATGTAAGTTTTTGGGAGCCGATATTGATGGTATGAGGCTTGTCCAGTCATAGCGTTACAGTATCTCTTATTTAAACAGCTATATTTTTAGTAGCTATGTTTGTGATGTACTTACCTTTCTTGTCGTCCAAAAGACTAATTTTACAGGTGCTGTAACCCTAACAAACTTCATTTTGATTTCTTTGCTAAGCTTGCGGGGTTATGGCATTTTTTTAATTAGTCTTATTGTTTGAATTTTTTCAATCTATCCATGCATGATGTTAACCATACCAATGCAAATAGGGATGAATGTGCTCCCTCGTGACCAAAACAAAGCCAAGCATAACATATTCGCCGCTATGTGGCGGTTAGCTCCTCTGATTGGTTGTATCGCTCCGTGATGTCACGTATGGCTTTGTTCTGGTCAGTTTGAGAACCCAGTCGCCTCTGTTTTACTTGATCCATACCATGAAATTATTGTATTGTGCCTTTTAGTGAGGTGTAACCCGAGGAAATGATAAGTCTGTTGTTCAGCTAGTACCTTCCTGGGCTTTTTATTATCCTAATTGAGATGACGATCCTGCGCGACGAGCCTTAGCGGCAGTACCACGGAGGTTTCGTACTGGAAGGTGGGAGCCCAGTTACAGGAACCGATAACTCAAATTTGCCTGGCTGACCCAGTGATCGGCTGCACGAATTGCTGTGATTTGTAGGAAGTGAGCAGCCATCGAGGGACACAAATCATCCATAGCCAGACCTGTAAAATGTGGCCGTGTCCCCTCCTCCAACTAAACTTCCATGGGCAACGCCCTAGCAAAATTCTGGGCCACTTTGGACGCGAAAACCTTAACCCCTAACCCGGCGGCAAAAACCCGTTCGTAAGAATAGCATTATGGATTGATCATAGAGAATCAATTGCTTCGTAGAGGGTTAACACTTTCAAGCGGTTACATACATTATGCTACACTTCATACCGTGTTATTCTTACGAGCGGGGCAAATTAATTCATGAAAGGGTCAATGCAGCTTCGTTGCCAAGAAGTTTGTTTATGAAAGACACCTTCGGATCACTCTCGCTGAGTGAGGTAAACTTGAGTATTCGATTACCCTTTTACAATCACAGTGGGGCAGGCATTTAAATCAACCCGATTGCGCTTGAGACAGTCAATAACTCAATTTTTCGTAGCAAGATTAAGTTTTTGGCAGCCTCAGCGGCACTGTCTGTTCGCTACTGAGGGCTTAGCGCAGGTCAGAATGTTATCGTCTAAGTTGGTATTTTGTTGCGAGCTATAGGTTTCTGCGAGGATTTTAGTGCATTGCCTACAATTCCATTTTAAAGAGCAAACTTGAGCTCTAGTAAGTTTCATACGGCCCTAATAAGGAAACGTGAATCAACGGGTCGACGATAGCGCTGCTATCCGATGTCCCAGACAAGTCAAGTATTGGAAGCGTAGATCTCATCGGGCGCCTAAATTAAGCCACCGAGCCTTACCTTTCCAAAACGTCATGCAGCGGCACTGGCTTTGCTTCTTTGAATCTTTCTGCAAGTGAATGAAGCACAGCGATTACGCTGAGCAGGCTGCAAGCTCCATTTTACAGAGCAAGATTGAGTTTCTGAAAGTCTCGAGGGTTACCACCCATTGAGGGTCAATAACTGAAACTCAATTCAGCAAGTCGAAGCTAGCACACCTGAGTAAAGTTTCGAACAAGTCAAGCCTGGAAGGCTCAACTTTGATGCCCAATTAAAGAGCCCATAGGTACTCCTACTGGGGCGTGTCGCAATCAGACATTCGGTGTCACCTGTGCTACACCGGCCTCCAATGCGACACAGGTTGGGTAACACCGACATCAACCCTCCAAAATTGTAGAGTTATGAGCTGGATTACAATGCCTTTGTTTACAAACATTGATTTTGATACTTAACAGTTGAGAATTGTATGACTCATAGATATCTTGCTTGAAGTATTTCACTTGAAGCACTCTTGCTTATTTTTTCAAATTTATGTCCAAAAATACAGCCATAATAAGACACCACCAAAAATATTTAGGTACGAGTTTTCTGCAAATTCGAAACACATCTTGGGGGCGCTGAGATCGCACGTCGCATTCACTGCTACACGGGGTGACACCGGGTAACACTGTGAGAGTAACACCGGCGTCTGATTGCAACACGCCCCTGAAGTTATTTCCTCTATTCTTCCTCTGCTTTCGATACTTGCTGTTCTCCCGTGCGTTGAGTTATGTGC
>LQNS02278170.1:16171582-16186455 GCA_001587735.2 Parhyale hawaiensis | reverse complement strand
GAGTTTGACGAAATTTACAGGGATTGTTAGGTATGTTAGGAGAAACAGATGATCAACTTTTGGTGAAGATCTGTCCCTCAGTTTCTCTGCCTTATTTTTCTCAATGCAATAACTCAAAAATTTATGGATGGATTTTTAATGACATTTACAGGAGTTGTTAGGTGTGTGTGTATATCACAGAGTAAAGGACCAAATTTTTGTTATGATGTGTCTGTTCTTTCTTAGGTTTGTTGCCGTTTAGTTTCATGTTTGTTAGCACAATAACTCAAAGAGTTTTGAGTGAATCTTTACGAAATTTATAGTTAATAATGTTAAAGACAAAAATGGTTAAATTTTGGTGCAGATCGGTTGATTAGTTTCTATGTTTGTTAGCAGCATAACTCAAACAGTTATGAAATGATCTTCAAAAAAATTGCAGAAATTCTCAATACTATTAAAAGGCGCAAAATATTAGATTTCGGAGTTGATACAAAAGAAATTATGGTTTCAGAGCCAATTTGACTTTCTCGTGCCTTATTCGGCGGAAGTAGTTATGTGCTCTAGGAGTGCTTCTAGTTCATACCATAATTAGCATTACCGTAGTATAAGCATTGTCTTATCTTATTTAAATTTCGATGTTATAGGAGGTTGAATTAAGTTAAATTTTCGGCTCCAGAAACAGCGCGAAATAATTTTTGTTTAAGTTACAACATATATGCAATTTCATCTGAATATTTAAATGTTAATCCTACTTCCAAGGACACAAACAACGTCCGGGATAGGTGCCAGAATGGAACTAAGTTATTGGACGATAGTAGCTGTCTGAGGCACCGCTATTTGCTCTGCGTGATCTTCCCAAAAGATTATGAAAGAAACAGCTAGAGGAGAATGAATAACAACTGTTGAAGGTTACGTAATTTACTGATATCTAGGAGTTCACCAAATACAGAAACAAAATTTTGAGAACGTTCTAGAAATTTCAAGCTTAGCGAGTGACCACCAAGTGCAAGGGGGAGGNAGGAACAGCAAGAGGAGAATGAATAACAACTGTTGAAGGTTACGTAATTTACTGATATCTAGGAGTTCACCAAATACAGAAACAAAATTTTGAGAACGTTCTAGAAATTTCAAGCTTAGCGAGTGACCACCAAGTGCAAAGGGGAGTAAATTTAACGAGCAGACTTACCATCCCGTGAGTCATACAATTTACGCTTTCCATGGTGAAGAAGACCAAATAATTCGGAACACCGAAAAAGCCAGTAAGTTACTATAATCATCTGAAGCTGAAAAATTTGAAAATCGCTGTAAAATTCACGGCAATGCAGAAGCTACTGCGTCAGATATAATGGTACGCAAATACGTCCGGTGGCTAAGGCCGCTGGTCGGCTCTTGATTAAAATACATGAAATGAACTGTTATGGTTGCTTAATGACCGACTTGCAGAAATAAGAGTTCTTTCCAATGATCAAGAAAATACATTTCATTAAGCAGCCTCCACAATCTGGATAGCTACCCTTCTTGAATCATTGAAACTTCAAAACTTTGGAAGAGTGGAACTGGAACTGTTACTAGGCCAATCAATGTTAATAAAAGAGTTTTCTACTCCTACGAAATTCTCATAATATCCAGCCTTGAAATAACGCCCAACCAAATAAAGCAGGGAAGATGTGATCGTACCATGACCGCACAATATCCCAATAGCAGTACAAATCGGTGAAAGAAACCCAAAGAACAACATTGGTGCTAAAAACAGCACTACATCCCAATTGCAAAAGTTCTCTAATTTGAGGACACAATGGTGAGGAGATACACAGTAGCGAAATGCACACACAACTGTATATGTAACTAACACTCTTACATTAAAGATAATAGTACTACAGTATTACTTAAAGATTATCTAGAAATGATATCGGTAGCTATGAGAAAGAGTGTGGAACGGTACTGCCTACACCAAGGAGTACCTATAGATGTGAGCGGGGTAATCGAGTTATTGTGCAACTTCAAGTACATGTAAACTTTGTAAACCATTTGAAGGCATTTATCCACTAATACATAAGGTGGCATATTTGCATGCTACAGTCTTGTTGTTAAACGATATCTTAATCGTTTCATCCAAGGTAGATTGGTAATCGAAGATGTTGCACGAAAGCTGGCCATAATGCTGGTCTTTCCTCTATCAAACTGGAGGACGCATTATTAAATTCATTATGAATACAAACTTCCGTAAAACGTAGAGTTCAACGAACGCGATTTTCCCAAAAATTTGCGAAATTGTTACTAATGTATGATTATTCCTGAAAAATACTGGAGGTTCATTGTTTCTCTAAAACAGAAATATAACCAATTTTTTACCGGTTAATTGAAAAGATTCGATCTCCTTAGTATTAAAAAAAAAAATATAGGGCCAAAAATATTTCCTGCCATACAATGAATGGAGTTACAAAGCTACATGTACTTTACTATTGCACGCTTTTTAAGACACCTGATGGGTATTAAAAAGAAGGAAAGAAAAGAACTATTTTGACTACAGAAGAGTAACACGAAAGCTCCAGCTTGACGGCAACAGACTGTAAAAAAAACTAATTAGTTTGCAAGGTAAAACTTCAATTGAAAAAAGCTTCCGATCTCAAATCTCGAACTGAAGCCCATGCCCGTGCAATGAGCCCTAATGTGCCGGAAAACATTTGGAGAGCTAATTTGTTAAATGCTGTAACCGCATAAATTTCATGCATCAAAATAACACGGTTGTTGTGAGGCTTACCGTACCTGAGTAATTAGTCTGTCAATAATAAATTCAAGCTAATTCATCAAGTGTGACTGGTAACCATGTAAAGCTCGGGCAAGAAACTATTGAGATGGTTTCATAGGTTGTGTACTTTAGCAATTAGCCGGTCTTTGGACAGCTAATCTATTAACTGCGGTAAACCTGTAAAACACACGCACAATAACAATACGATTGTGGTTTAATGAACTTAGGCTATTAATTCAATTAGTATACACGGTAAACAAAAAATCGAAAAAACAATACCTTCGTCGTTAAAATTTCACGAGGCACTGGAAAAAATTCGCCGACGCTGATGACCAAACGTGAACTTTTCAAACACTTGCAGAACTGGACCGACACATCACCTCCAGGCATAAATGAGGTTAAAATTCGTTTGGAATGGAGATGAATAAAAGACCACCGTAATGACAGAACCATCGTGGTAATCAAGGAAGAGGCAGTGGTACCTAGCACGATTAAAAAAAAAGTTGAAAAATATAAATTTAAAGTAACTCCTTGTAGCTATAACGAAAAAAAAAATCCACGAGCTCCAAGGCCGAAAGGATAGACCAACAAATATAGACACTGATGCGCTAGAACGTAGGTGCTATAGCTGGTCTACAAGCATGACACAGCTTGAGAAGAGTCGCTTTACACTGAAGGGGAAACAAAAGCTATATGCTGCACGTAGGTAAACATTTGACGACCTGAACAATCACTGACTACAAAAAATATATAATCCATCGGAAAAAGAGGGAGCTCACGAAGAGAATAGCATGATAGCAGTGGAACCTAGAAAAATATAATCGTTAAGAGTATAAAAGAAGGTATCAGCAAGAAAATAACAGTTTCGTGAAGAACTGCGGAACCACGGGACAGCATGTATCAGATCTGAGACAGCAAAAAATAAGCTATAAAATACGCTACCTATAAGAGAGAAAAATAAAGTGCTCCTATACCCATAATAGTACTATATAAAATATCTCGGGTGCCGTTGAATCTGAAGAAAAAACTGAGGAGCTTTCCCGACTAAAGTTTCGCTACCCACAGAGTACTCCAGAAGGGGAACGTAGTAGACACGAAGAATTTCATCCATACTTCTTCTCTTGGTAGCTATACAGAAGATATACTACTCTTTAAACCCGAAGAGAGAAACCAGGACGAGACACCCGGTACGTCGCACACATGAAACTTTGAATCATCGGCATGTTGGAGGACGAACGGAGGAAATGGAGCTAACAAGACTGTGTAGGAGGAATTAATATGACTTCACCCTGACTTGACCAAGCTGTGCTAACTCGCCGCAGGACCTTTCTTCCCTAGGACAAAGGACCATTGCAGCGAAACCCCACAGACTGGTCGAATAGGGTGGCTAAATATACATTAGAGAACTCACAAAATGCAAGACGATACCGCTTCTTTTTCAGCCACAGTCTCTCAGCGACATTCGGAACAGAAATGTAAGCAGACGCAGCAAAAAAAAATGACTGAGAAAGCATGAAGCAACATCACGCAGGTAACTAAGGGCCAGCGGCAGGCAAGTGCCTACGAAATGGGGAAACCTGCACAGGTCCAAAGACGGGGCTGGACTCTTCAACAATCCGTCAAGTTACGAAAGCGTGTGTGGTTCTGTGAAAATGTTCGAACATCGCGGCTCAGAGATACAGACGTGTGTACCAGATAATGATCAACGTTGTTTTATTTTGGGAAGTAATGTATTCTGTAATTACTATTGTAAATGAGATTCAAGTGTAAGTAGACCAGGAAAAATATAAAAACTCCAGCCGTTATGTCATTACAGTTAAACAAGCAGCTGAACTATTACGCTAACCGTAACTGTTGGAGGCGTTCGGGAACCTGGCTCCAGGATATCTGCAATTTTTCAAAGAAAAACTAAAGGAATGCTACTGACACTACAGTAAGTTACTGCCAACAGCCGTCCTGCGGTCAAGGAAAGAATTGCAAATAAGCTGTTTTGGAACTGTGCAGTGCCCCACTTCAGAAGCAAAGAGCCGCCACTGCCGGCATCTTTAGAGTACGCGGTCCTCTAGTACTACATCGCTAAGTCACACGGTAAGCATAAATATGTACTCTTCTATACAAAGAAACCTCCAGCATTGCTAAACAACAAACCGTAGTAATGAAGCAAAGCCCCTTCTGACCCTGTAGTGCAATCTTTTCAAGAGCTAATCTAAGCCCTCTTGCTGCTTACTGTTCTTCAACACCAATTACAGGTCATGTTGTCACAATGAAACTCAATCGTTTGTGAAACTGACTTCATTATCAGAAACAAAGTGACGTACCTCCGAGGAGTGACAAATTGAGTTTCGCTTTCGATGAACTGACCTGGAAATCATCGATACCAGATGGTGGTAAATGAATACAGCGAGCACAATAGGGCCCAAAAACAGCACGGTGCTTATAAACAATACTCAAATAGGTGGGTGACGGGGAAGCTACTCGGATACAGACGCACAAATGCAGGAGTTGAGAGGTACCAACCTTGCAATTTCAGTATTTCAGCGATCACTGACACTTGCACGCTAAGCTACCCATTGCCTGCCACGACAGAACGGCACTGACATCTATTGTGTAATGACCAGTATTATCTGATGAAGGCCATATTAGATGTTTCTACATCACCATGCAAGCATTACGGGGAAAAGCTAATAACAATCTTGATCAAATTCCTTTCTCCAACTGGTAAGTAGCTACTACGAAAAGCGTTATCAGACATTACGTATCTCACACAATGTGCCCCTCCAATAAGCAGAGCAACTAATGTTCTGCACCACCTTCCTATTACCTCTGAAGCTGCTGTTGTTCAAACGGGGGCCTCCATACTAGCAGGACACCACAATACAGGAATAAAAATAACGCTACTTTTAAAATGCAAAGTACAACAGCAAAACCCAAAATCACAGTAAAAGCTCGTACAATAGCTCGCCACCACCATCTTTGAATACAAAAGTGGTGAGAGAGGAAACATTTTACCGCACTCCACCAGAAGAAAAGTTACTGACTGAACTCTTGAAGTTTATCCCAACGATACTCTACATAACGTCCCGACGTTGCTACATGCTATTATGAAATTACGTCTCAGAGCAGCAGAAATTCAACAGCGCACGGCTCGAGCCCACTTCTGGCCAAGAAGCGCAAGATCCTTGCTAATTTTTGGCAAAGAAGCGCAAGACTTGAGCGAACATCCGGCCAAGAAGCGCAAGACTAGAGCGAACATCTGGCAAAGAAGCGCAAGACTTGAGCAAACTTCTGGCAAAGGAGAGCAAAACTCCAGCAAACTTCTGGCATAAAGCGCAAGACTTGAGTAAGCTTGTGGCCAAGAAACTGCTGTCAATACACGGCAATCTTATGCTATATCACATGCTTCAGTCAGCTCATACAATACTCCCAATAAATACAATAACCTATAGGTATGTATACGTCTAGTGAAAGAAGATTGACAGTAGCTGGTTGGAGGTCTGTTCCCGAGATCGAAGGGAAGGCTAACCAAGTCTCATTTTCACAGACATCGTAGTTTAATAACAAGTACGATATTAGTCTAGTGGAAAACAGTAACCGGCTATTCTCAAGGTCTAGGTGAAAGTTATGGAAATTATGTACTCAGACTCAGATATTTAACGTTTTCCAGGTAACTAAGTGATCACGAACTCCGTCTACTGCAAGTGATGAGGCTGACACGCAGAGCAACCATATGATGACTGGATATAAGCACTCGATAAAATAATCTATAAACAACGGTACATTAACTACAAGAAGTGGACACGGAGCTTTTGTAACGGTGGGACTGGCATATGGCAGCAGTGGGAAACAACTCCCACCGCAGGAAATCGATCATTAATTGAGAGTGTTAGGCCTGAGCAATGAAATGCACAACTATGGGCTGGATACTAATCACACTCCAGACATTGAAGGCGATACTTTCAGATTTGTAAGATAACTTCCACCAAAAATATATATATTATGTCCGGTTTCTCAATAGAAAACTAGAGAAGCAGAATGTAGGACAAAACTTTTCGTTCATGTTTTTTTTCTTCGCAATAGCCTTTACAATACTGAAAATAATGGTCAGAGGATGCTGCTATATTTTCAGCGAGGTTTTCCGTTACACTCTAATTCGTTTGAGAGATGTCAGAGCTCAAGGCAATGGGCCAAAAGCCGAGAGGGTAATAAGCAGCACATCCCTACTGCAATAGATAGCGACACCTCCCACCTGATGTGCATAAGAACTCAACGGACTCGTGGCTAACATGAATATAGGCGCTGATGATGGGCCCGACATGAGGTGCTACAAAGACAATGCTGGTAGTCGCTACATCACTGGTGCAGTATAACGGATAGCTACCATGGTGACCTGAATTATGTACTTAGCGTAGTTAATGTACCGTGAACACGTTCATGGTCCTGTTTCAGCCGTACAGTAGTAGCACCTAAAGCTTATTCTCGCCTCCATAGACACTCTCATCGCTGTAGGCAATGTAGAGGAAGTTGTCATCTTCTTTGTGTTCCTGAAAAAAATAAAAATTTGCAGTCATCCCCAACAAAGGAAGGAACAGTTTCTGTGATATGTTAAGGACTATCAAAGCCAGGAATGGACCAAAATCAACAATTGGCATTTGTGAATATATAATAGCTAGTATGTTCATCAGAAATAAACCTGTTGCTAAATATGTATACCGGTACCATTTTTGTAGGCACGTGTTAAGCCAGCGAGAAATTTTGATAAGAGACCCACAACAGACGCTAGGGTCAGACTAGCGCAAACAATCCTCAACCAAATCCAGCAAGGAAGTGCGACTCGTGTCCCACGTAACACTAAGCAAGGGTAGAAACATAACATGAAAACTGTTTGCGAGCTATCACAAAATTCTACCTCGTAATGAAGCGTAGACCTTTTCGAGACGCAACCCCCAATTTTAGACAGCTTTCGGTGTTTTTTCTTTTTTTTTTTGAGGCCCCGCCAACCTGGTACCTCTGGAGCCCAGCAGCAGCACTCCTCATTTTGGCACGACGAGCGCACTAATACGTCAACATCATCCTAGGCCATGGCTCTAAAGAGGCTTTGGGTTTGTTTGATCATACAGAGATGTTCTGTCTTCGCTCGTCACTGAGAAACACTCGTTGGAACACTATCCATTCTCAGTGGCCCGCTCCGACAGAACACCTCTGTCGGTAGCAGCGAAATACCCACGGCGCAGCAGGGAGGGGTTTCATGGCCCCCTTGAGTTGCTGGTGCAAAGGATCGTGACGTGAACTAATATATTGTCTTCCCTGTTTGTTGACTTTTCCTTTAGACAATCCAGCTGTTTCAACAATGGCAGGATAGTGACTGTAAGTCACCTCTAACCTCGGGGGTACCTGGCAGCCATCTTCGGTGAGTGGCCGTACCCCTGACCTTCTATCAAAAGATAGATTATAAATAACGAACTGCCTTTACTGGATTGTCCCGGAACAAGTCTATGGAGCAAAACCCTGTTAGAACAATATTATTCTAACCCGGATTCTTGCTGTTTTCAACCTTTACCTGAAGGTTCTGGAGATATTAGCCAGCAAGTAGAATCGCTTGTAACTCAGACCTTCCTGGATCCTTAAGGACTACTACTTTTTACCTGGTTCCTTCTAGACATGGAAAGGCTTTCGAGTCATTTCTGGATCCCGCTTCTCGTCATTTTGAAAACTGACAATCTGTAGCAGTGGTCGAATTCCAAGAGCGCTGGCTTTTCAGGCAGATCCCTGAGCCATCGCTCCATCTTTAGTATATTTGACCGGTGTCTTTCCGGGACGACTACCTATTGTCGACCAGAATTACTTTGGGCTTGTCTTCCCCAGTGTAGTCTCTGCCGGTAGGCTGAGCTTCCTCCCGAGGATCTTGGATCCTTGGTTCCCGATGGGAGAACCCGTAGGAGGCTTGCAGCCTCATCCACACTAAACCAGTATCCTGAACTGTCTGCTCGGTGAAGCAGGTTAGGTCAAGAATGACGTTTCCTAATTCCAGGAACCTCACACTTCCATTCCAGAAACTTCCATGAGGACCATTTCCACTGAGCCGACTGAGGAGCAAGTCATCTGGTAAGCTCGGGAACACAAACCACTGATGTCCGGTAGACGCTAATCAGGGGAAGGACTTTCCTTAGCGTCTAGTCAGACGATTTCCTGTAACGAAGGTGTTTTCCACCGTGGTAGAAGAGCAAAACCTTGACGGGACCCTCAAGGTGGGTCCTGTACTGACCTTAATTACTCTACGGTTAAGCAAGCTTCCCCCTTCAGACAAAGTCAAGAGGAACCCTCGATGAGGACCTTGTGAGTGGGGTCAGAGTACGCAATTTGGACTTGCTTTGGCCCTGGAGACCTGAGCCTATTTGAGGCTCTGGTCTTGGACTCACAGGGATCGTCTGGTCAGCTCGTCTGAGAAGAGATTTTCTCCGATTTTCCGGAACAGAGGCAGGCTTCTGAGTCCAGTCTCCTCCTGGTGACCAACCCACTATCTAAGCCTGTTATAAATTTCTTTTAGTATATATCTACACTGCAGCTTTCAGCAGCTACTCCTTGAACCTGACTGGGTAGACGACTACTAGGCGACTCTGGGTTAAGGTTATAGTCGCCTTGTTTTTGGCGGAGCAAATTGAGGGCCCCAACCCGTAACTGATGGATGGTCCTCGTCTATACTAGGTACGGTACTTGGCTCGGCCAGCAGCACAAGGGAAGTGTGCCTTACTCTATCGCATTTGGGCTGGAGACGTTTTCTTATGTTAGTGGGTGAGCTCCCTAATGTAGGCGGACGCAACCTGTATCGCAACCTAACCTGCCCCTCCTGCAGTTGTCAACAGCTCAGCTCTGTAAGACTGAGTCTAAGCAGGCCCAAGATGGGAAACGCGAGTTTTCCTGTTACCTTCTAGCTAGGGATAACCTCCTGCTCAACCTAGTGTATCTTACACTAGCTTACTTCTCCCAGGAAAACTGTGCTCGGGGGAAAACTAGGGTTTCTCTACGGTGAACCCCCTTGGAAACCAGCCGGCGCTTTCTAACGCAGTCTCCTGGAAGCTTGACCTGTACTACTATAGGACACCAACTAGTAGTCCGCTTTCAGGATTTTTACGCTGATACTGGCTGAACCTCTTCTGCTTGTTGGGTGGACACAGATCTGCCCAGCCAACCAGGTCTGCAAAAACTATTCCCAATGAACTTAGGGTAGCCCCTGGATAGACAGCACCTATCTGCGGATGTATCGTAAGAACTCATTTCCTGAGGTCTTTGGAGTAACCTGAGCCTCTGGAATCTTGCGCGGCCTGCGCTGACTACGGCTTGAAAATAGATTCTGAGAGTTAGAAAAATTGAACTTTTATAACTCACTGAATCTCGAAGAGAAATTTGGCCAGTCGGGGGTACTTCTTCCCAGTGTGAAGACCCGAGAGTACGAATAAAATCTGAACTCTTGAGAAATCTAAATTCCATTCAACGTCTCCAGCAGAGCTAAGGGTAAGGGACAAAGCTCGTTACTAGCTTTCCGCCCATCAAGTTTCTTTCAGGGCTTCAAGGGTAAAGGACGTACGGAGCACTCTGTTTTGACCCTTAGAAGCATCCTAAGGCTTGGGTGAACCAGGATTATTGAAACTGCAAGACTATGCTTTTACTCAACGCCCATAGTACGGTTCTATCTATCCTCCCCTGTCACGGCACCCTGCCTTCTAGTTGGAAGACCTTGTATTGGTTGCTGGCCTACTACAGCCGGAACCGAGGCAACTGGTGTAGGCGTGCAACAGCCACTGGGCAGCAACATAAATTACCGGAAATAGGCAGAAGATGGTGGCATGCAGGGACGTCAGCTAATGTCATGAGTCGATCTCCGCCGAGTAACCAATGCGTGCCGCTCTAAAATTATCATGATCTCCCTTCTTTAGAGAAGGGATGGCGCCAATTTAGGGCGGCACAGTATCTCTGGACCAGACACTATCAGCTGGTCCTTATTATTTCCAGAGAGCGAGAGCCAAGCGCGAACCCTCCGCAGGAGGCCCGCCGCCGTGTTCCCATGGAAGACGAACTTATAATCTCCGTCAGGAAAATTTCGTTCTATCTTCCTCGCTCTCCGTGACCTGAGATCCTTTATCCACAGGACTCGACGAGGTTGAAGTAAAGGGAGGCGTCAGCCTTAGTCAAGGTATAAACTTGCTTCAATACACTGGGCTAGCACGGATCCGAAACTATTCTCCCTTCCAGGAGCCATGGTTCCTGAACCACCCCGAAGAGGAAGAAATCTACCAGCTCTGTTCCTGCCAATCATACAAACTCCTCTGACGTCGCAGCCTTCTTCGAGGCAGAACAGAGTCTATCAAAGAGTGAAAACCTGTTTCCTGCTCAGACGTTGTTTAATCGTTTCGGAAGTCATCGACTTCCCCAGGGTTACCCTGAGCTAATCAGTGGCCCTCTTGAGAAACTGTCTACTGGCGTATCTCTTTTGCCTGGGCTTATGACAACCAGAGTCCCGTCACAGTGCTAATCTAACCACGAGACCAACCTACGCTGGGAGCTTGGCCATACGCCAGAGTCTAGCATACCCTAAGTGCGCGTCTGTTCTCTGCTGAGGACCTGAGATCCTTATCCCTCCCACCGGGAAGGGGTCATTCATAATAGCGCTCACAGCAAAGAAATTGACTCTCTGTTGTCCTACTGATAGCATGTTTTTATTATAAAGCTGCAAAAATGCTATATCAAAAGTTAATACTAACTGGAGGAAGCTTCTTTTCAGGAAGTTCCGCTGGAGTTGCAGTACTCATTAGCCAACCAATACGGTACTCGAGTTTGTGGCCAAACTTATCCAATCAGGAAAAGCCTGAGGGGATTTTCCCGGCAGGGAGCTTGTAAATAGGATACTCAGCACCTCTGGGGTCAAAAATATCCGGTTCTCCTGGGAGAAAACTATGCCGGTAAAAAGACTCCTGCGAGGGAGTCCCTACCTTGGCTCTGCTGGCTCGAGAAGGTAGCCAGATCTGACACTAGCCTCGCGTCCGATCTTCAAGTCCTGGCCAACCTCTGACTGTGGTGTAACCAGTTTCTTACCGACGGGACAAACCTTTTCCGACCCGAAGCTTCCTTCTAGAAACCAAACTTGCGTCGCTCGCAGGAAGCAGACCCAGTATTTACAACCATCTGAGGTTTGAAGCTTGGATTTTTTACTAATGGATTGGCCAGAAAAAGCACCCTGGGCTATAATGAGAGCGCCTGCTGAGCGCTGCTATAGACCTTCATAAGGAGGGGTCCCATCTGGGCCCAGAAAAGAATACTGTTCTAATAAGGCTTCAAGGGCCCCCCTTAAGCAAAGTACAAGTGTAGGACATGCTGGCCCGATATTCAACGCTGAGCCTTCCTGGAGGAATCCGGAAGAACGGTTTAATGCACCTCTCTTCAAACAAACTCAGTACTGGAGGAATTTTCCTAAACCTCCGAGTCCAGCCCAGGAGCCGCAGAGGCTACGCTGAGCATAATTCTTGAACCAAGTCAAGGACTTTGACTTCGACTATCCTGGGCGTTCTGTCCCCCTATATCTCAGGGTGAAGTGTTTCCAAGACTAAACCCCCAGGTCCTGGAAAGAAGACCAATTCGAAAAACTGTGTTAGTTAAAAGGGGCCCGTCAGCCCCTGAATATTGGCCTCCAAATTAGGGTAGATCGTTCCGCTAACCATCGTAGCAGGGGCAATGATTCGCCCAGGCTCAACTGATAACTCAGTCTTGTCTCCAACCGAAGGTTTCCCTCCGGAGTTGAGAGTCAACAGCTCACACGTACCCCGTGTTCAGGTTCCGAAAGTACGGAGGATTCTGGATATAGCTAACTCCCATGGGAGCTTGAACAAAAACTATCCGCGTAACAGACTTATCTAAGAGTTCCAGAGACTCTGGCAGCTGTCTCTGCCCCTAGCAGTACCTGTTCTAAGGTAAACTATTATTGGACCACGATACACAGCACTGAGTTAGATTGTTGTTAGGGCAACAAAGGCCTAGCTACCATCCGGTCGTTGATGGTACTGAAACAGGTGGCACAGGAAGGCCGTAAGGACCACCACCGCAAAAAGTAGCTAAGTTTATAAGGCAACATACTTCGTGAAATTGTTAGGGCGACTGGGGCCTACCACGAAGTATTGAAGCAAACAATATACTTGTTGGAATTCTTTCGGCACAAGTGCCTACCCCCAAGTATTTATTCCTCTATTCCGAGGAGAAATGATTTAAGTTAACTTTAATTCAGAGAAGAAAAAGCAAGCAAAAGCATAAACAGTACCTAAATATCGATCCAATGTAACAAACAAGCACTTGCTCTCAAGATTAAAACTTTAGAAAAGCTCTGGTTAGCTGATGGGATTATTATACCTATCTCACCTATCTCGCTCACTACGAGCCAATCGAACACAGCTTATTACATTGAGTGAACCGCGGAATCTAAGCGCTACACAGTGAAAAGGAATGGCAAGTTGAAAAATTAGAGAAAGGCAACAAAAAAGTTGTCGCTAGAAGTACAGAAAAAGATCAGCAACAGGAAGGGACCACATAATAATGTGTCTAATGAATATTAAAAAAATACTAAGGTAACCCAAGTGTTAGTAGGACATGTTCGATTGGGCGGCAAAATTGAAACTTCAAGGCTCGACTTGTTAGTACTTCAGACAGAAGCTTTGGCTTTGTCACTCTGAATCGTGTTCGGTGTTAGAAGCAATGCGACTACGTGAGCCAGCTACACACTCCCATTTTACGAAACAATATTGAGTTTCTGGAAGTCTCGAGGGTTAATGAATAAGGGTCAATGCCTGAAATTCAAATCAGCAGCTCAAAGCCAGCACGTCCACCTGAAGCTTTGAACACATCATGCCTCACAGGCTTTATTCTGACGCCCAATCTAACATGCCCTTAGTTACCCTTAACGGAGGTCTGCATCATTGGACGATGACTGAACCTAACCAATGACTTCGCATGTTTAATAAGAACAACTCTATCCCGGAGTCGAAACGTTCATCGTCCTGCAGAAAGTACTATTGGTGTTGTTGGCAATTTTGATATTTTTGGAGTGTACCGTACCTACAGATACAAACTTCACCATTGAACCCACAAAACAAAATTGCCAGTAGCTACATTGCGTAGCTACAAACACTATAGTTAGCTACACCTCTCAAAAAATGTATTTACACCACTTAGCTACCTGGTAGAGGGTTCCCATTGTGGACGAGGTGGGCGGAATAACATTGTTGACAAAGAAAAACAGCGCCTCTTCAGGCCTGAGGTGAACACGCTTCCGGATAAGGAAGTAGAACTGGCCGACGGTGAGATCGCTGGGCACCAGGTATTTCTTCTTATCCAGGTCACCGATGCGGCTCCGAGCAGCGCGCTCCACAATCACCTGAAAATCAATGGCTTGTTGTAGAATTCTGCTGCATTAATTATTTACGATGCTGTTCCGGCATGATGGAATTAAGCAATGGTTCCCAAATTGGTCAGTCGTGATAGTAGACACTTTAAAGCATCTTTGTTTGGCCCTCACAGAATGGTTACTGTTACGTATTGTTGGGAGTGTTAAGAGTGGAATATTGTTTAACCTAACCCCAACCATGAAAAATGTGATTAGTCAGTGCATCGTGAACACAAAAAGCACCGAATTTACATGGTGATATGTACAAGGAAAGATCTGACATTGGTAGGTACCAACCAGGGCTATGGAGTTAAACAGTATATACAGTATAGCCCAGATTGAAGCTCCTGGGGCTAATGGGTATACAGTATATAAGTATAGCCCAGATTGAAGCTCCTGGGGCTAATGGGTATCTACCTATTCAACAACCTTACACTCTGATTTTGCCATCACTGGGATTTGCTCCCAACTCATTGCATTCCAGGCACTTCTAACTCCTTATGGTATCTACTTTCGATGCAACAAAATAGACCAATTTTCCTTCGACTACTAAAACGGCGTTTGATTCTAAAAAAAATATACCGGTAAACCTTTCACCTCTTGACACACTAAGTAACTCACCTCTGCAGCCCCCAAAGCCCAGGCCGGCCCAGAGCAGGACAGCCAGACTAGGGAGGCAAGCACGGCCCTGCGCGCCGGCACCAGCAAGAGAACGCACAAGCA
>LQNS02278170.1:16145142-16157378 GCA_001587735.2 Parhyale hawaiensis | reverse complement strand
GTTGACGGCGCGGCAGTCGATCGCAGTTGACGGCGCGGCAGTCGATCGCAGTTGACGGCGCGGCAGTCGATCGCAGTTGACGGCGCGGCAGTCGATCGCAGTTGACGGCGCGGCAGTCGATCGTAGTTAACGGCGCGGCACCCGACGCCAAACAGTCCAGCGTCGCTGGAAGCTCAGTTGAGGCGCGGCTTGTGCTGACATTTCTAAGAAGGTCTTTTACTGACATATAATTAAAGTTTTAACGCATACGATAGGAGTTTGGTGTTAAGGGAAATTTCCGGTATAGCTCACGAAAATTTCCGGTATACCGGGACTTTTCCGGTAAATCAAAAGCCTCGATTTGCGGAAACCTCGATTACCGGACCATTTTTTCCCCAAAGTCTTCCGTTACATCGAGGCAACACTGTATTAGCTAGCTACTTACTGCAATGCACAGAAACAGTAGAAAAAAATTAAGCGAAATTTTTTATTACGGTTCTCTACAGTCTATACTTGCCTGTCACTTATACCAAATGGCCCAAGGGCGGATTGATTGAACCCGTTAGGATTCACATAGTAATCTAAAGCAAGAAACAAAGTGTATATAATGATGTAACAAGGTGTTTACTTATCAGCAAGAAGTAGCTACTCATTCATCAACACAAGATATTGGTGTAAGACAATTTTGGAAATTTTAAGTCAATATGTCAGGGTTGGCATGGGGGTTTTACCAGGACTGGTAAAACCTGCCTGGTAAAACTGATCAAAACTACTGTCAAAAACCCTGGTAACACTTCAGGCCTGGTAAAAACCTAAAATTCTCTAGTGAACCTCTTACAACCAGAGCGTGCAGTGTTAAAACTCAGGTAAGAGTTTTACCAGGAATTTACGAGTCCTGGAAGAACCCCCATTGTACACCCTACTCCTACTTGAAACTACAGATAAAGGAAATATGATCATTGGAGGCACAGGCCGCCAGGGTTGGCATGGAGGTTTTACAAAGACTGGTAAAACGAACAAAAAAGTTTGTCAAAAAACCTAGTACAACTTCAGGCCTGGTAAAACCAGGAACTCCACTGGTAAACCGCTTAAAACTACAGATAATGTAAATATGATAATTGGAAGCACAGGCTACACAGCTGCACTTGCCTAATTTAAGCTCACAGTGATGATAATCTCAGCTGACCTGATTCTTAGATTAATCGTTAATCAGGGTTGGCAATGTGGGGGTTTACCAGGACTGGTAAAACCGTGGTAAAATTGTTTTACTATGGAATAAACAAAAGAAAACCCCAACGTTTGGTGCATTGAGGGATCAATGTACTAGCTACCATTACTTTAAATTTATTTCTAATTGAAATTAAAATAAATATAAAAAGTTATGCAACAAAAGGAAAGCCAATAACTGAATAACAGGCTAACTGTGACTTTGCCAGTACAGTACTGTAATTTGAACCCACGCGGTGCGCCGAGCGTGGAAGAGATGATACAATATCACCTAGGTATTGCATTGGGTCATTTGAGCATTCTTATCATTGAATCATTCTCGTCCTCTTGATGTTAGTACGGTACTGCAGTCTTGTAGACCGTGGTTTGTACTGTCATAGATTATAGCAGCATATATAATTACACTTCTCGGTCATATACGGATTTGGTGAAACACCATACACGTAACACTAGGCCATACTGACGACACTTCAGAGTAGCTGACACCCGCATAATGCGTGGTTGGTAAGGAAAAATGATGCAATAATCCCCAGGCCCTGAATCATTCATTTAGTAATCTAATTTATATAGCTATAGCTAATTGATCTAGACCAAAGTAGCGAAGTTTGACAAGCTGACAGCATATACGATATCTACAACATAGTAACAATTACAAGAAAATTTGCAGAGTGTGTGTGAACTTTTATCTAAGAGACTCCTATTCAAAACTTCATACATGCCGTTATAGCCATACAGGCGATATATTCTATTTTTATATTCTTGTGCGGGCGTCAGTTGAGAGACTATCAGCTGCAGTCTGTCTGTACAGCTGTTAATTGCATGAAAAGGGTATAACTAATTAAAAATGTCATGTAGCTAGTAGCTACATAGATTATATTCGATGAATAGGTAGCTAGCTTACTTTCTTACGGCTTGCGCCCATGAATTTCAATGTTTTACCAGGTGTTACCACTTAGCGGAGTTTTACCAAGTTTACAAGGTTTTACCAGGGTTTCACCAGGTCTACGAGGTTTTACCAAGTTGAAAATCGCCAGAATGGTAAAACCGACAAAAAGTACCTAGAGGTTTTACCCGACCAATCCTGAATATGGTATGTATCGTAGAACTCACTAAGTGTTACCCACCAGAGACCTTTAGTTATTTCAAAATTTGCGTGTTTTGATCAAAATCACTCACATTGCCAAACAGTTTGCTTCCTGAGGTCCCTATGTGAATAAGAATAATTTCACTGAAACTTCAATTAGCAACATGATTTCTTTGGCATTTTCGCGCATGGAGCAGCAGGTCTGCGGCAGAGTAAGATAAAGAATACAAGCTTGGGAGCAGAAACCAGGAATGCAAACAAGAACAATAATAAAACAACTGAGAGGAAGCATAAAAAAAATAGCTAATAAATAAAAACTACAGAAAAATTTTAACAGAAGGCAAAATATCCAATAAGTTAAACCCATTCGCTCCCCAAATGTGGAGCAAGACTTTCCATTACAGAAGTGGGGCAATCCTAACTAACCCCTCAATGCATGGCATCACTTTGGTCAGCAATATTTCAGTTAGGTCAAATTATATTATAGATCCCACAAGGACCTATGGAGACGAAAGTGGCCAGCTGACAATAAGCCACACACAAAGGTGAAACCTATATACATCTTACAACTATACTCACTGGTACACTGTCGGGGAAATGCTGCAATGCAGCCCCAGCAAGAATTTTTCTGGCAATTGCACAAGTATTTTCTTTGAAATGCCCTTGCCGAAAATATTCGGGATCAGAATTGGGGCGATCTTCAAAAGCAGCAAAGAATGCATCTCGTGACTCCATCTTTGACTAACTCTAACTACAAAAATTGGGACATACTATAGTATGTGGCCCACCTGAGAGCATCAGGCTAGGCAAGAAAGTGCCCAACCTTAACTGAGAGTCGCTCAACTGATAGGCACACATATTATAGCGAAATCCAGGGTTGCAGAGTCGGACTTAGTCCAACCAACTTCACAATCCTGGTTGCAGGGTGTGACTTTATCCAACTCCACAACCCCACCTGAAATCTCATGTAGGCCACACACTATAGCTAGCTACTGGCACACAAAGTAGGTACCATGAGTCACACATGCTACTAAAGATTCTGAAAACCTGGCCTTAAATCAGAAGGGAATATCACATAGCAATCGGTGGGGGTGAGTTGAACCTTGGGGTACTTTTGGTTGTGGAGAGAGATGAGAATGTATAAACGAAACCCTTCACAAGGTTCCTCCCCTTCCCTACTTAATGTTATGTTATAGTTATGAAGTTTAAGTCTCTGTTTCCGAGCAGAATGATATAACTGAGAAAAGAGCAAGGGACATCTACAGTAGCTACCATTCAAAACTAAGGGACAAATTTCAAAAACGGCATAACTTTTTTCTAACCATGCCAAGTACTTCTTATTCGGCACGGCACACTATTAGCAAGTAAGATGCTGATTACTGTATTAAAATATGAGACATGTATGAAGGATGATAAAAAAGTTATGAACAAAAAGCTTTTCTCTTAAAATGTATTATGTCCAAAACTATGGGACTAACAAGAAAAAAATGCATGTAACTCAATATTTTGCTTACAATATTTAGCAAAATGGTGGTGAACAATCAATACTTGGTAAATAGTCCTTTGCTTCGATTGCAGCTGCACATCGTCGACTACATGACCGAATGAGACTCTGACAATCTTCAACAGTAATTTTCGCCTATTCCTATCGACATTTCATCCAAAAATCTTCCGTATTGATAGGGTTTCTTGCCATAACTTTCACAGTTTCACCCCCTGTATTTTCCAAATAATCTCGATTGGATTTAGGTCAGGACTTTTTGGCAGCCAATCCATAACTTCCAGATCTTGCTGCTCAAGGTAACTCATGACTGTCTTTGAGTTGTGGTAGGGGGCATTGTCTTGCATGAAGATAGGGCTGGGAACACCTTAGTTCACAATATTAGGCATGACAATACCTTCCAACAGATTTTTATACACTTGAGCATTTTACGGGTTTTCAAATGAATCAGAGGCAATGTCCCTTGACTAGAGAACACACCGAAAACCATCACGCTCCCGCCGCCAAACTTCATAGTCTTCTTAGTACACTTTACACTTAATTTTTCACCTTCACTTCTTCTAACAAAGTTCTTACCGTCATTACCAAACAAATTGAACTTGCTTTCATGACTGAAAAACACTCTTGCCCAATTTTCATGGGACCAGTTAACATACTTGTTTGCAAACTGTAATCTCTTATTCTTGTTCTTTGTACTCACAAGCAGTTTCTTTTGGGAGAGTCTTGCAAATAACCCTATTTCTTGAAGGCGTCGAGAAACTGTCTGACGTGAGATGTTCATACATGCTGCGTCACTCATTTGCCTACTTATCGCAGCTGAGGATTGAAACGATCCTTCAATGACGTACGCTGGATGACTCAGTCCTCTCTGACGCTTTACGGAGCCTGCCTTTTTTTTTAGGGGCACCAATGCAGCCGGTTTCATTGTAAGACGTCACTATTCTGCCCACAACACTTTTCAAACAGTTCTCTTTCTCAGAAATTTCTCTAATAGTAAATTATTCTTGTGCAACAGTGCAACTTTATATCTTGTCGCAGGATATAATCAACTTTCTGACGTGGTGCCGTCAAGTAAGGAACAGATATGTTTACAAATGGCAGTCAAACTGTCTTTGACGTAAATACAGAAATACGGACTGAATAAGAGATTTACTAAATTTTTCTTCTTTTGTCCCTTAGTAACGGACGTTATAAATTTCAAAAGAAAAGCTTTTCGTTCATAACTGTATTATCCTTCATACATGTCTCAAATTTTAAAACAAAATTAGCCTAACATCTTACCGGCTAATAGTGAGCAGAAGAAGTAGCTACCTGGCATGGTTAGAAAAAAGTTCTGCCAATTTGAAAATTTATCCCTTAGTTTTAGATGGTACTGTAGTAGCTAGCCTATACCAAGAGAAACGGGGAACCCATGCACGAAGGTGTTCCCACACAGGATCAACAGGCATGGAAACAGCAAGTCGGGAAATAATAGAACGAACAGAATAAAGCATGAGCAAGTGGGTGAATGAAACTGGGAATGAAGCAAATTGGGCATGAAAGAGACATCTCGAAAGCCTAGCTAATGGCTGATGTACCCTATATGGGCCCCCCTGGAGTTGCTTAGTCCCATAGCATATGATGGATGAACCTAAACTAACCTAACCCAATAGCCCATATTATGCCCCCTGAGGGGCTTCCCTACTTGACCATCTTTCATGAGTCAACTCTTGTATAGAGTAGGTACCCATGGAGTCAGATCATGGGCCTATAAACGAAGTACACCCCTATTTATTTTTTCTCAATTTTTTCTGTCTCAACTCAAACCATCCAGAGGGAGGGGGCGGGGGGAGAATCTCAACTCACCCCAACCAATGCAATATACCAATAGCTATACACATTACACTTTGTATTGTAGTATATATTCTACAGATTAGGCAATAGAATTTCTTTAGTAATAGAGTCAATGTTTAGGGTCTCACATACCATACACACAGTAAGGAGTTGAATAGTAGCTACTTGATTTAAATGAACACTTTGGTTTCAAGATTAAACTTAGGGATAGGTACTATTCATATTCAAATTCCATACCTAAATGTAACAAAGAATAGATGGTAATATTTGGTAGGCAACAATGTATCTACTACCAAGAAGGTAGCTATATTAAGGTGTTCACCACAACAAGGTAAAGACATTTAGAGCTTTTGTTACACATTATCCATGTAGAGGGGTAGTGGGCCTATGTACAGAGAAAATATGAAGAAGCACTATCTCTTCATTTTCCAATACTAGTAATTAATAACCAAACCAAATCTTCCGTGTCATTCAGTCCAATTCACCCAGAATTTGTCTGTCCACTGGACAGATCCTCCAAGATGTCTACCACAAAATGTTCCAACATTTAGACACGATTCCCAGCATTTGAAGAAACTAAAATTCCATATTTCCATGATTTTTCTATGATAGATCTGCAAAATTCTAGGATGAAAACAGATTAGCTACATATTTCCAACCCAGACAAAAGACCAGGGTAAAATTTTACTTTAGGGACATATAAAAAAAAAAATTTTTAGGCCTATAAGTATTTTTTGATGGAGAACCGAATCTGAAGTCCCATTTTATTTCCTCACCCCTAGTTTTTATAATATAGGGATAAAACATATCCCATTGTTTTCCTATGGGAGAAAATACCCATTGTTGGCACACTGCAATAGACCTTTTAAATAGGTTTTTAACCTAACCTAACCAAGGTAAAGTTACCTACATTAGGCTAAAAACCTATTTAAGAGGTTGACCATTGCACTGTGCCATCATCGGGTATTTTCTCCTATAGGAAAACAATGGGATAGGTTTTTACCCTATAATATAAAAACTAGAGGCAAGCAAATGAAACAGACTTCAGATTCAGTTTCTACATAAAAAAAAATACATACATACAACAAACAAAGAAAAAAAGGTCTCTTTTATGTGTGTGTTAAGTAAAGTAATACCAAGACCAGAGTTAATTACAGTACTGAGCTTGATTTCTTGAAAGGTGCACTGATAATGCTTGTTTAATATGAATATAGGCAAGTATAGCACAGGAATGAAATGGCCTGGAGCATTGTTGAATATACTTTCACGGGGCTAATCTTATTGCAATCTACAATTTTTATCACTCGCAAGCAAAGCAAACAGCGGTGACAATGTTTCCGTTGATGATTTAAATAGCTATAGATACTTGTTTGACCACCCAAAGAGAGGGAGGAGGAGTTGCGCAAGGTTCATAATTTATGGTAGGGAGTAAGGTGGGTTAACTTAAGACAAGATCAACAATAAAAAACTCAAATTAGCGGGCCATCAAGAATAACTGTAATGAATTTTGTGATCTGGCCACCAAAAAAGAGGCAGGAGTTCAGTTACAATCAAAATTTTTTCAAGTGGGTTGACTGAGATGTGAAAATTGGTAAAAATCTTGAGTTACATGGCCATCAAAAATGAAGGCATTGAATCTGTACTCCACCCAAAAAGAGGCAGGAGTAAAACCATTATTACAATTTTTTCAGACAGTCGTCCAGTGGGTTGACCGAGATAGGAAAAATGTCAAAATCCTAGAGAAGGCTGCCCATAAAAAATGCCAGCATTGAATTTGCCCCCACCATTGGTGATTGTCTTACACCTCAGAACGTTCCAGTCTCCATTACAATTAATCCAGGTAAACCTGTTGACAGCCTCTAGGACAGACAT
This sequence comes from Parhyale hawaiensis, assembly GCA_001587735.2. Taxonomy (NCBI): domain Eukaryota; kingdom Metazoa; phylum Arthropoda; class Malacostraca; order Amphipoda; family Hyalidae; genus Parhyale; species Parhyale hawaiensis. Next base: position 16,149,882 of record LQNS02278170.1, on the reverse strand, counting down.
AGTCAGGTAGATATATCTAATTACTAAATAAAATGACCCTGAAGGAAAGGTGTGCATAAGTACTTCAGCTTCAACACAATACAGTACTGTTAACTCCAGCCACATTAGTATGCTGTCTAAGGAGAAAAAGTTCTGGTGACTTGAATGCATGCAGGCCAACATGATCCAATGCCAATGCCAGCAATGAATTCCAAACCCCAACAGACCAGGGCACAAAGCACCGACTGGACTAACGATTTCAGCATCTAACAGACTCCAAAGTGAAAGACTGCAAGTCAGCCACAGCACATGTAATCCTCATTGAGACCTTGAGGGCTGGGACAGATAGATACAAACGATGCCTTTCATTGTTGTAAATCTTATAAAACATACAGAGTCCAGCAACCTCTCTCCTATGGGACAGGTTCACCAGATCATTTTTGGCACACAGCCTGCTGGCTGAACTAATAAGTAGGTCCAGCAGATGCAAGTGACTGTGAACAGCTGAAGCCCTGACTGGTGAGCAATACTCCCAAATCAGGCAGCAAGAAAGCATAAGAGCATCTGCAGATAACCTTGCTGTCACCAAACACAGAATTTATCTTACGCAGGAGCGCAATCTTACTAAAATCACGTAACACCAGTGTCCTAATATGTGGCTCAAAGGTAAGCTTCTTATCAAAGACAACACCGAGAGCTAGACTCCAGAAGCAAAGAGTCCTCTATCTTCAGATATGGATGCTGCGGTAAAGGTGTCCGAGACTGACTGACAATCATAGACTTGATCTTACCAGCATTCAGCTTCATATTCCAGGCCGAGCACCATGCACTAATGTTGGACAGATCCCTATTTAGAGACTCTGCGACTTCCGTAGGTACCATCGTAAGTACCATCGTTATGCATGCTGGGGCAGGTATCACTGCCATCAAGGGGGAATTGTCAGCATAGTTGATCATCGTGTTCTCTAGCGAGAAGAGCATGTCACTAGTATATAGGACAAACAGCAGTGGGCCAAGTACACTACCCTGAGGGACGCCAGACTGCACTGCGACGGAAGCACTCAAAACGCCCCCAATACACACTCTGCATTCACTCAGAAACAAAATCACGAATGATTGATAGAACCCTACCACCCACACCAAATGACTCCAACTTGTACAATAGACCCCTGTGGTAGACCCTGTCACACGCCACGCTGAAGTCCCAACTGTACAGGCGTGCCTCAGAACCACAATCCAACGCAGACTGCAAGTGGTGTGACACCAATAACAGTGAGTCACAACAGCCCAAACCAGTTCTGCATGCAAACTGATGAGCAGGCAAAAACACCATAGCCTGAGCAAAACGTCCAAGCTTAGAAGCAAACAAAAAAAGCACTCTTCGTTTTTCCTGATTTTCCAGGTAGTTATGGCTGAGAACCCTGTTAGAGGTTCTGTTGCATCTTGTCAATGTAGTGGGTAGTGGACCAATAAACAGAAAATAGGAGGATTCAGTATTTATTCTTTTACCAATACTTATAACCGAACCGAATCACACGACTGTGCTGGTCCGATGCACCTGGATTGGCGGGATGCACTCAGACCACATATTTTCGACTATGCCACTGTAAGAACAGTAGCTAACGACATGGTTCAAAATTTCTGTGTAACTAGTAGTTAGTGCACACATAAGGTAAGTATATACAGTATGTGTATTTGTAGCTCATAACTCTGGCAGGCATCTCAGCATCAACAAAATTCCAGACTGCCGGTCCGAGGCTATCACAGTAACTAGGCCTACCGTACAAAGCATTGGAAGTTTGGAAAGTTAGCAAATGAAAAATAGCTAATACATAGGTACAACCAAGTGGATGATAAAAAAAATAGAAAGCAAAGTGGGCTTGGGAAGAATAGCTAGCTATGAGTTAGCTACCGTATATTCTACAATCCTAAGTAAAGCTACATATTAGTTTTAAGCCTTCCCAGTGGGAATGAGGAGGCCTTAGAAAGGGCCATTCTCAGCGAGAAAACTAAAAATTCAAATAAGGAGCCCTAAGAAGAACACCGTGATAAAAAAAGACAACAGTGTAAAGAATTCAGATTATACAGCTACCTATCAGTGAGAGCACAATAATAGATGCAAAAGAAAAAAAAACATCTGAGAAGCCTAGCCAGCAACAACTTGGCAGCTAAAAAAAAAATCCCCCACCTTTTTGCTAAACTACATGTAGAAACAAGCTTATCAATGCAGTTAAATAGCTATGCAACTAAATGTGCTGGTATTTTCTGGTAATCAACTTTTGCTCAACACTTATAGGGGAATAAAGCTAATACTTACTGGAATATGGCTTGAACAACGCTTTCTAATCCTTGCTCCTGCAGCTTGTCTTTTCTCAAAGGAATGTTCTGCTTTAAAAGTCCCACTCATGGTAGAAACTTGTATATCAAGCTAGCAACTAGGTCTAGGTAATCAAACAATGATGGGAACAAAGAGAGGTAATAAAAGTAAGACTACTACAGTAGCTAGCACCTAGCAACAGTCTGGTATAACATTTAGGCTAGAGTGCTAAGTCAAGCAAAACTAAGCATCATGTCTAGCGACTGGATTTCCATAAAAAAAACTTTATTCAGTGTTGTAACAAATTTTTCTCAGTGGCGAGCAAAGACAGAACACCTCTGTCAGCAGCACCAGACCAGCGACAGTGCCAAACTGTGGGGCCGTCTGAATGGTAGTTTAGACCATTTCGAGATGTAAACCCATTGTAGAAAGCTATCGGTATTCTATTTTTTTTTTTTTTTTTTTGCCCCACCCACCTGGTACCTCAGGAGCCCACCAGCAGCACTCCTCATTTCGGCACGATGAGCGCACTAATACATCAACCTCACCCTAGGCCATGGAACTGAAGAGGCTTTGGGTTCGTTTGATCCTCCAGAGGTGTTCCCTCTTTGCTCGCCACCGAGAAAAATTTGTTGCAACACTATCCATTCTCAGTGGCTCGCTACAACAGAACACCAGTCGGTAGCACCTGGCACAGCCCACAGCAGAGCAGGGAGGGTTTTCATGGTCCCTCTGAGTTGCTGGTGCGAAGGATCCTTATTAGATCTAATTTATTCTCTTTCTTCTTTGTTGATTTTTCCTTCAGATAATTCAGCTGTTTCAACATTGGCAGGATAGTGACTGCACATCACCTCTAACCTTAGGGGTACCTGGCAACCATCTCCCGCGAGTTGCTGCACCCTTGCCCCTCTATCAAAAGATAGACCCCTCTATCTGGATTGTCCAAGAACAAATCTAAGGAGCAAAACCCTATCCAAGGAGCAAAACCATGTTAGGACAATACTGTTCTAACACAGATTCTTACTTCTTTCAACCCTTGCCGGAAGGTTGTGGAGATATTAGCCAGCACGTAAGATCGCTCTTAATTTAAACCTTGCTGGACCCTTAGGACTACCGGTACAGCGTTTTGCCTGGCTCCTTCTAGACACATAAGGCTTTTGAATCCTTTCTGGATCCAGCTTTGGACCATTCCGAAACCTGCCCATTTATAGTAGTAGATTTCCCAGAGCACTGGCTTTTCAGCTCAAGCTGAGAACCATCGTTTCACCTTCCTTACAGTGTTAACCGGTCTCTTTCCGGGACAACTACCCATTGTAAACCAGAATCACTCTGGGGTACTCTTCCCCAGCTTTATCTCTGCCGTTAGGCTGAGATTTCTCCACTGAGGATCTTGGTTAGTTATAAACTTTGTTTAACCTCCGTAGCCGCAACTCAGGCGTTCCTAAAGAGATGGGTGTGTAGTATTTAAAAAACCACATAATTTGTCGCGTGGCCTATGTGCGCTACTACGGGCAGGAAACAAGGCACAAAGCATAGTAGGAGACACTCGAGTGGTCAGCCTCTTTCACGGCCGTCCACACGAGAGAGATGAGAGAAGTCCCGCGGAGTAGGTGCGCTATCTCGATCAACAGCCCACCAATAGAAACGGAAATGAAGAACCTACCTAACTTTACAAAACTAACCTCGTCAGCAGGAACTGCGGCCAGATGCAACATCTCCAGCGGAAAAGGTACTCGGGTATACCCCTGGGGTCGAAAGGCCCATATATACAGGGACAGGGCCTGCCATAATATACCCGTGAGGGCTGAGGATCATGGATCCTAGGTTCCTGATGGAGGAGTCCGTAGAAGCTTGAAGCCACTAACCAGCCTCCTGAACTGTCTGCTCGGTGAAGCAGAGCAAGTCAAGTAATAATACTTCCTAATTCCAGGAAGCTCACACTTCCATTACAGGAACTTCCTTCCATAAGTACCATTCCCACTGGGACGACTGAGGAGGAAGTCACCTCCTAGGCTTATGAACACTAGCCTATGATGTGCATTAGACACTATGGTCAATCAGGGTTCCCTACTTCACACAAGGTCAAGAGGAACCTTCAAAGATGACCTTGTGAGCAGGGAGGAGTACGCCATTTGGCCTTTCTTCAGCCCTGGAGACCTGAGCCTATCTGAGGCTCTGGTCTCGGACCCCAAGGGATTTTTGTCAGCCCATTTGAGAAAAGATTTTCTTAAATTTTTCCTGAACAGAGGTACCTACCACTCCAGGCTTCTATCTGAGTCCAGTCTCCTTCAGGTGACAGACTAACTATCTAAGCCTATTACAACTTTATTGTAGTATTTATCTATACTGCAGCTTTCAGCTGCAGCTCAAACCTGACTGACTAGATGTCTACTAGGCAACTCTGGCTTAAGGCAATGGCTGCTCTGTCTCAGGAGGAGCAGATT
>LQNS02278170.1:16125377-16136345 GCA_001587735.2 Parhyale hawaiensis | reverse complement strand
ACGAACAGTTTTGCTCAACATGACCACGTGACCGTCTGCTTGTCAACATACCAGACGTACGATTTAAGGAGAGGCCGCAGTAGAACTTATTAAATCGACATTTCTCGCACATGTTAACCAACAGAGTGTAGTAAAATATAACATGTTCTTGCATGATTTAATCTGCATTGCTCAGCAAGTCAGCTGTATATTTCTTTCAAAAATCACATAAGCACTCGAGCAGTGTTCACTACCACAGCAGAAATATTTAAGCCGGTGCACACGTTAGGATTTTACGCAGCGTTCTTGCTTCAACACAACGTACCGATTGGGTCGCCGAGTCCGTCCAAAAGCAACTATGCGTACACGAAAGGGTTTTTTAAGACGGTAACTGTTGGGTCAGCTGGTCCTGGAAGTGCTATTGCCAAGTTTTGCATATCTCGTATCATTTGGCGTGAACTAAAATTCAAGAAACTCAACACGTCTGCATTGTTCAAATGAACACGGCAACGCAATCGAGCTCTGTCCACTATGAGTCTACGAGAGGACAGTAGTCAAAAAGAAGAAAGTAGCGGTTCCAAACCTTTTTTTTATGCCTGGCACCCTAGGGAACTTTTATATGTTCTCACACTTTCATTCAAAAATTGTAACCAACATGATGATAGAAAATGAAATTTATACTACATAAGATCCAGATATATATAACAAGATTTTACACTCCCATGGGTGGGAACTCCTGGACAAAAGAGCGAACCGGCCTTCATCATCTCCAGGCTCTGAAAGACCTAACCACGGACAGTAATCGTCATCACGCATAAATAGAGAATCAATCTTTTGCTATATTCATCCGACCACCGCGCTTAGCAATTTAGACCTGAAAATCTTTGGTAGCGCCTGCAGGTATAGGAAATTACGATATACAGGAGAGGCAAGCAAAGGAAGTGTCGAGGATAATGTAAGCCTACTCACAGCCGAAGCACACTCACTCACTGCTGGTTACTAAATGGAGGTCAAAACTGTTGTCTCAAAATGGAGCACTAAAGACCCTGGGCATACCCCCAGTCTCCGACTGAAACAAAGCAATGATTTCCACCCCCACATTCATGGGTACTGCCATCACTCGCCATACGTGCCCTTAAATTTTAAGGTTTCAGTTTGTATGACAGAATTCATTTTATGGTTTATACTTTGAGATTATATACAAGTTGTAATACAGCTGTGATTAGGAGCCTGATAAAATGCTATCATTTGCTTCGTATTTATGGGCTAAAGCTTACACCTACTCTGTGTTCAAGCTTTGAGCTACCAAACAATTGAAACCGTGAGCACAGGTTGAACTATGCATATATATGTTTTGTTTTTCTTCGTTTGCTCTAAAGCAACATTTGCAGCGAAAATTCATAGTTTCACTATCACTAGACAGTGATACTTTCCATAAATATGATATCGTACATCGGCATTGGCAGAAATACCAGAGTAACCAGACAATGTCCCGACATTCCTCAAAAGAAACTGAAGAAACAAAAAATTCCGAGCCGTGTAGTGTAGACACGCCCATCGAAGAAAGAGAGTATCGGTTACAAGGTATAACAGCCTCTTCGAAACACCTTCGCCCGCCGCCTAAGCTCCCAAGTCTGCCTATTTGACTGAGATCTTCAAGCCGTGCGCAGACGAGCAACATCTTCGCTGAGTTCAACAGAACAATATTGTGGATAGATCCGGTTTTCCTCGACATGATGATGCACACGCAGCAGCGGTGGGACTTGTTATAGCCAAATTTTAGAGTAAAATTAACACAAGTTTTACAAAAAGCAGAAATTATAAACATTATTGTATTAAGTTTTTTGTTTGCTTACACGCCTGTTCTATATTCATTATGCATAGTGCTCAGCGGCTGAATATTATATGCGATCTTGTGGTTTGCAAAGAAAACTTTTATAAATACGTTTTCTGCTGACGATCATTGTTGCAACCTGATGACAATTTCTAAAACCAGGGACGATCGATCTAAAATACATTTCTATTTAAAATATGAACGTTTCGACCATATATGCCATTATCAACAATCTGACATATAAGAAGAAATTTCAAAAGAATACTATTGTAACATGGTGAAATTCAGAAATAAAAAAGTAATAATTGCCTACAAGCTAGCTTACACTATTGTGGGGCTATTTTCAGTGGATATGACATTGTATTTCATTTTATTTAAGTTAGGTTTTTCTTTGCTAATATATAATGATTCAAGGATTCTAAGATCGGTAAGTGAATTTGCAGAGCCTATGATGGAAAAGTTTTGCTGGAGAATCGGAGTGTCGCACTGTTCAGCATGACTGCGTATTGACGAATGTGATGGCCTAGCAAGCGGGTTACCGGTTCTAAAGCTCCTACCCATATACTCAAAACTCTAAGCCTCAAGGCGCACGTGGATGAACCCACTTACACCGACCCGCACGATGGGCAACATTACTTATAAACAATAGAGGAGAGCATATGGGTATCCTCTTCATTTAGTGAATGATTGCATTAGGACGTTTTTAAATCATAAGTTTTCTGCTAATATTGATATCCTGTCCGTGAAGAAAAAGAAGCTTTTTATATCTCTGTCTTTCTTCGGCCATCATACAGTCGGAGAAACTGAAAAGAGATTTAACAGATTTAGTTAACAAATTTTTTATGTGCGTAGACCTACAAACTGTTTTAGTGGATAACTATAGGATAGGTACTCTGTTTTCATTTAAGGATAAGTTACCTGCCTATATGCTCTCATCTATTGTTTATAAGTATTGTTGCCCATCGTGTGGGTCGGTGTACGTGGGATCATCAACGCGTGCCTTGAGGCTTAGAGTGTTTGAGCATATGACAAGGAGCTTTAGAACCGGCGATACGCTAGCAAGGCCATCACATTCATCAATACGCAGTCATGCTGAACAGTGCGACACTCCGATTCGGCAGCAAAATTTTCCATCATAGGCTCTGCAAATTCACTTACCGATCTTAGAATCCTTGAACCATCATATATGAACAAAGAAAAACCTAACTTACCTGAAATGCAATCGTCATATCCTCTGAAAAAAGCCCCACAATAGTGTAACCTAGCTTGTGAGCAATTATTACTTTTTTATTCTTGAATTTCACCATTTTAAAATAGTATTATTAGGAAATTTCTAATATTTCAGGTTGTTGATAATAGCCTATATGGTCGAAACGTCCATATTGTAAATAGACGTGTCTTTTAGATCGTCGACGTTTTAACCCTGGTTTTAAAATTGTGCCGTCTTTTACACCCGAACTTGATAAATCGATGACAAATTCATTTTATACGTTTGACACCCAGTTGCAACTGCCACCATTTAAAGCTAATCTTCAAGAACAACGGCGGCGCGTTACGTACTTAACAGTGAAAGTTGAACAAGTTACTTTGAATTGTTTGAAAGTTACAAAAATATTGGCCTAGATCCATCCTGCTGAATTTTGCCGCAACTTTTTCGCCGAGTCTGGTAGAGCATTTGTTGGCGAAATGCCACGCTGGGCAATTTTCGCTGCTCATCTGCATTTGGCTTTAAATTTTATATTTCCACGATAGGCAGTGCAGCGCAATTCCAGTATTAGTTTTTAGCTATAGCTACTTTCCATTTTTTTCCAGTCACAAGCTTATAATTGTATTTTTTTAACCGACCCATACATTAGTCAAAATTAATATTTAGATGAAACGTTCTTGAACAACACGTTAAGTAAAGCAGAGTGCAATCGATTGGGAAATCGATATGTTGTTAAATTAGCATTTCAAAGGGTGTCCGAAGCCAACGTGTTCTAAGGAAGTGAGTAGAAATACTGCAATATTTCCTCTGAGTGTAACCCTAGAGATGAGTTACTTTTATTTTTTACACAATGTTATGCTTTAACCTAGTGAAAATGTTATTAGTAGAATTATTAAGCCAACACAAAGTTTACGACAAAGTTTAACGTCCGTACATTGCTGAACTCATGTGTGAATAGCAGAAATCTATTCAGCTGTCGGAGGCCGCCATCAGGAGAAAGTTAGTCATTTGATCACAAACTCATCTACAATAACTTTGCTTCTAGGATTGAAACCAACGGTCGCTTGCGCTATATTTAGCATCTTCAACTATATATGCTTCCTTCACACGAAGGAACGATATTTGTTGTCAACAGCCACAGAATTTTGGTTCTTCTCAATAATAATAATAACTAGTGCACTCTGAGAGCGCATACCTCCGCCAAGCGAAGCAACTGTAGCAAAAAAATTCAAAGCGTCTCTGAAACCATAATTTTCTTTGTATAAACTTCAAAATCCAATCATTTGTGTCTTTTGATAGTAATAACAGATTGTGTAATTTTCTTGAAGATCCGTTCATTACTTTTTGAGTTATACTGCTAACAAATGTTATGACGAACAAGAGTTACACATACAAACGAACAAACCGATCTGCACCAAAATTTAATCATTTATGTTGTTTAACAATACTAACAACCCCTATATATTTCACAAAGATTCATTCATTATTTTTTTAATTATTGTGCTGACAAGCATAGAATTAAAGACAGTGACAAACGAACGAACAAACGGATCATTACCAAAATTTGGTCATTTACTCTTTGTCATATACCTAACAGCTCATATCAATTTCATAAAAATCCATCCATAACGTTTTGAGTTAGTGTAATGAGAAAAATGAGCAGACAAACAAACAAACGGATGGACTTATCTTCACCAAAAGTTAATCATCTGTTCCTCCTAACATACCTAACAATCACTGTAAATTTTGTCCAAATCGGTTCAGAACTTTTTGAGTTATCTTGGTGACAGACAAAGGGACAAACAAACAGACAAACACGACGAAAACCTTACCTCCTTGGCGGAGGTAATAACAATAATAATATACATTATTAGGTACACCTAGGGAGAAGGTACACAGGAGACAACTTAATACAAAAGTTACATCAGATACTAAAATCAGGTAATACCATCATTACAAACTACACTGCATTGCGGCCCATTGTTTGGCCCCTGCTTGGAGATAGTATGCGCTGCCATCGGCTGTACATGTTAGATAGTTTGTAGCCAGGCCCGTTACGGATCACCTTGAGTAGGGCGGTATCAGATTTTTCTATCCTCAGCTAAAGGCTCAGAGCGTATTTTCTTGCTCTGACTTTGAGACCATCAGTAAACTTTTGAGCAAATATCATACTTGCACTAGTTGACCTCGGCACATTCATTATAGGCAACAAGTAGGCTTCCAATCGATCTCTGCTTAAAGTTAGACCTGAGCGAGTTACAGTACAGGAGATAACAGTAGCTTCGAAAGAGCTTACGTTTAACCTCATCCGAGCAGTGACCAAACTTTCTGATTAGCATGTTGCCCACTGCGTGGAGATTTCGCTTTTCTTTCTCTATATCATGGTTATCACGAAAATCATTGGTGATTTTATGACCTAGGTAAGAAAAGCTGTGTACATAAGTGAGATCGACACCATTAAGTCGAGTGACTTTATCGGATGGCAGATTACTTCTCCTAGGCTTAATGTATATACAAACAGTTTTAAAAGTATTATATTCAATACACAGTTTGCTGGCTTCGCTCTCGCAAATTGAGACCAACTTTTGCAGCCCGCTGGAATGGGGAGAAGCAGAGGCCATATCATCAGCATAACTGAACACATATACTGCGTGACCATTAATGTGGCACACCACTCCAGCTGCGTTCATATGGGCATGGATGCTGTCAATGAAGATGTTAAAGAGAATTGGAGAGAGTAAGCCCCCTTGTCGTATGCCATTAGTCATGGCGAACGCTGATGACGTTGCCGCTCCCATTTTACATAGCATTTCTGACTTTGAAACCAGTATTTGAGCGTCTCAGCAATATAAGGAGGTATTTGTCTCTCAAGCATACACTTGAATAGAGAATAATGGTGAACTCGGTCAAACGCAGCCTTAGCATCGAGAAAGCACAAGCACATGGGAGATCCACTGTCAATGAAATGATTTATGAACTGTTTGAGTGTGAATATAGCCGTTTTGTTACATATTCGGCTTTAAAGCCAAATTGATTCTCTGCAGTCATCATGTACCGTGGCATTCGTCTCTCAAGCATTAGTTCTACCAATTTACCAATACCACTTTCGAGAGAGATGTTGCCACAGCGATAGGGCGATAGTTGCTCTTGTCGGTCACATATTTTGCTTTGTTTTTTACAATTGGTGTTATTATGACCCTCATCAAGTTCTCTGGGATGAATACTCAAGTAAAACACTCGGCGATCGCATATCGTATATTCGGTTATGTCCAGTAACTACCGGCTGAGTCAGGAAGCAAAGAATGTTACGCTCTTTGCTTCCTGGGCTAAGTAGCCTGCCTTTGGTTAGAGATGCATCTCGTGGGCAGACAGCTGACATAGCGGGCTGTAGGAGTTAGGCCTACAGAGCAGCCCGCCTGGTCGTTCGTTACCTGATGGACGGCATAAGAACAGAGACAAATGGCACGCTCCATTCGGCGCCGAAACTAAGCCGTCGAATATTATCTTGTTCAAAATTCCAGACAGAGGTTATGGATTTGTTACTTCATATCATGTAAATGCTGCAAGCAAAGCAATGACGTTGAACATGTTGAAAGCTTCATTTTCATAAAGAAAGACTGAGTTTCTGGAAGGATCATGATTAGCCGATTTATGGAGGTCTGTGCCTGAAACTTCATTCAATGGGTTGAGGCTAGCGCTTGTATGTGAAGTTCCAAATTAGGCAAGCTTGATGGCTCAATTTCGGTGCCCAATCGAACTTGCCATGTGTGCAGGCGATGCGGCCTACAGCTCTAGGCGCCTGCACACGACAACATATGATCGGCTACTCGTAACTCGGCGTGCGCATGATTCGTTGAGTCCTTTTCATTACAACTTCGTATCTACCCAAAGATTTATTAAAATGTAAGCCGTCAAGTCAGTTGTCTTCGTACAAGTCACTGTTATAAGTCAAACCAGCGTAAGGAGTCCGATGGGTGTGACTAATAACGCAAAACAACTTAGCCAAATCTCACTTAAGCGTGTGGTATAACTTGTCTCAATCGATAAAATTATATTTGTATTCGAATACTCAAAGTGCCTTTGTTAATAGATTAAATTTGGCACTGCTGCGTTCAATTCAGTCCCGCCCCAGCAGGACTGCTTACGCTGGTTTGACTATAGTCAAGTATCTTACGAACTCTGCAGTGTGCCTACCAAAAGTTTGAGCAAAATACTAAACGTCTAATCAAGGGGCCTTTACACACGACAATATTCGGAACGTGTTCTTGCAGTGAATTGCATGCGCCGCCGACTTGTTTCAACAACAGAAAAGTGAACAACCAAATTGTAAATCTCTGCATGTCTGAAGAGATCACCCAAATTATATTTTAATACATTGTTTTGTGTATGCAAATACATTTTTTTGCGCACCCAACAAAACAATGAGACATGTAGCAGAGCGAACACGTTAAAAAAACAACGTGTGACCCGGTAAGATGGTTCATACTTTTACCTTAGGCCTACGACGGGACGGAGCACACACTTGCCAGTCGTTCGAGTATTTTATGGCGTCCTTGAAGTTAGCAGCAAAGATTTAAAATGCACAGGTTTGTTACTGCAAGCTCACTTCAGATTGAAAAAAAGACGTACAGAACTGATAAGTGCCCCAGTATAGAATGTGATGCAACTACAATAATTCATTCAGGTCTTATGTGTGTGTGTGGCTAGGCACAAGTTTGGTTAAATACCCATTCAAGTTGAACCGAACCTATCCTAAGCTAGCTTAACCCATTCGTAACTAACCTATCCTATTAACCTAGCCAAACTAAGGACATGTTCGATAGGCTCCAAAATTAAGCATACAAGACTTGACTTGCCCAAAACTTCAGCCACAAGCATTGGATTTGTCACTTAGAATCGTGTCGAAAGTGTTAACAGCAACGCGATTACGTTGAACCTGTTTAAAACTCAATAAAACGGAGTAAGATTGCGTTTCCGGAAGTTTAAAGAATATCCGATTGAGATGATGAGGTCGATATGTTGGATACTCAAATTATCCGGTCGAAGCCAGCGCCCCTGCTTGACGTTTCGAACAAGTCAACCCTTGACAGCTTATCTTAAACGCCCAAGCGAACACACCCTAATTTCTACTTAATCTAACTTTACACATACCCTAAGATAGGTCGCATGATTTACGGAGACCGCGTCAGATATTGTATTATTTAGTATCGAGCTGCATTCGTGCAGTATATTTACAAACGGAACGACGCTACTTTGCGAACAATGCAGTATGTATTGTATTTTACATGGCTTTTAGTTTGAATACCACTGGACGACTTGATGCATATAACTGCTGGCTGTAGGCGTATTATCTGGGCTGTACTACTTTCAAACTAGTGACACTAAAACTAAACTTCGACGTTCATTGATACACTACAGGAAGTGCTCGTTTTTAGTTAAATCGTTTTAGGTAGTTTAATTGGATTGACAATTGTGTTTCAGGTACATCAAACATAACATGCGTAATTTTCAGTCAAGAGTACGTATCTATTACAAATACCAAGAACTAACAATTTTGAAGCTAAAGAAAAAAATGCATAAAATGAGGTGACTGGTTACGAGAACTTTCTGCAGACGATTTGTACCTTGAAAGATTTATTATACTTTCGCGGGGTCTTACTGATGCCGAGGCCACAGTACATTCAAATTACCAGCCAAATGACCTATAAGCCATATGGCTTATAAGCCAAATGACTTGCTCTTTTAGCCAAATGACTTATAAGCCAAATGGGTTATAAGCCAAATGACTTGCCATTTTAGCCAAATGACTTATAAGCCAAATGACTCGGAGGCTGACATTTTGAACAAATCTTCTTTCTGATTGGAGCTTGCACACAGGCTAGTCAAAAGAACGAGTTTCTTCATCTTCGCGTTCGAATGCGTAATGTGTCCATTTAAATAGCTCACACTTGCAAAGACTTTTGAGCTATAATTCCGTCCGAGTTTGAAGGGATATTCGAAACTTAAATAACGGCACTTGCTTAACAAACTGAACTCATGGCTGACATTTGTACACTTTTTGGGGCAAACTCAAGACTGAGTTTGTGAAGGCTCAAAAAACGTTCGGATGAATAACTGAGGAAACTCATTCATTTTTCTATTGTGTGCACTATCCATTAAACGTACAGTTCCATTTACAAGGTACAAAAACGAGCAAAATATTCCGTATTCGTTTGTTGACCATTTTGTACCTAGAATAATAAGCTGAAACGTATACCACCCTAGAATGTATATTATTTCCGCCAAGGAGGTTTTCGTCGAGGAATTCTGTCTGTCTGTCTGTCTGTCATCAAGATAACTCAAAAAGTTATCAGCCTATTTAGACAAAATTTTCAGGGATTGTTAGGTATGTTGGGAGGACCAGATGATGAACTTTTAGGTACATTCGTTATTCCGTTGTTTGTTTGTCTGCCTCATTTTTCTCAAAAAGTTATGGACGGATTTTTATGAAATTCAAATGAGTTTTCAGGTTTATAACGAAGAGTAAATGACCAAATTTTGTTAATGATCCGTTCGTTCGCTTGTTACTGTTTTTAATTTTATACTTGTTAGCCCAATAACTCAAAAAATAATGAATGGATCTCTATGAAATTTAGAGAAGTTGTTAGCAACGTTGAGAGACATAAATGATTGAATTTTGGTGCAGATTGGTTGGTTCGTTTGTATATTTGACTCATGCTTGTCATAGTGCTTGATAGCAGCATAACTCAAAAGTTATGAACAGATCTTCAAGAAAATTGCACAAGCTGTTATTACTATCAAAAGGCATAAATGATTAGATTTTGGAGTTGATACAAAGAAAATCATGGTTTCAGAGCCAATTTGAATTTTTTGTTACTGTTGCTTCGCTTGGCGGAGGTATGCCCTCTTAGAGTGCTCTAGTAGCTATATCAATATTTTGCGTCTCTGTCCCATGCAACTTCTAGTAATGTTACTCTAAAAGATTGCAATTGCATGTAGAGACATCTTTTCGTACGCGTGCTCATTGCGTGTGCATTAAAATGTCATGACTAGCTTGACGTTCTGATAATGTTGTTCGGGTAGAATCAACAAAGATGTCGCTCGTCTGCACAAGCCTTTTCAGGAGTTAGAAGCATCCCGACTTTGCTTGAGATACCCGAAAATTCCATGTAAACTCCAGGCCCTGGCCCTAGAGCAAAATTTACTTCTCCGGAGTCTCGGAGAAGCGGCAATGAGTCGAGACTAATGCCTGAAACCCGAATCGACTTGAGGTAAATACGCCACTGTTTGATTGCCAGGCTAATCAAGCCCGAAGAAGCGGCAATGAGTCAAGACTAATGCCTGAAACCCGAATCGACTTGAGGTAAATACGCCACTGTTTGATTGCCAGGCTAATCAAGCCCGAAGAAGACTTAGCTCAATACGGTTGTACTTGACCGATTGATGACATCTTTATTATACGTGGAAGATCACATAATCTCCAATCTATACTGTTTTTTAGATGTTGCTGTAACGACCGAATACTGTGCACTGTACGGCACAGCTAGTACAATGAACTATTAACAATGCTAGGATGCATCCGAATCGCCGGCGAAACAAAAACTTTGAAGCTTGACTTGCTCGCAACTTTAAATAGGTGCTCTGGCTTCGACCTGTTGAATTGGGTATAGACGTTGACGTTTAAACGGTTTCCACTGTGACAATAAATATACAAATCATTTTCCTTAAACGGAGCGTAAATGGGCTGGTTCTAACACTTGCAACACAATCCAAAGTGGTAAAGCCAATGATCAAGTCTGAGAAATAAAAGTGGCAAAGGAAAGTGGTGAATCAAAAGTGGTATATCCAAAGTTGTAAAGCCAAAGTGGTGAAGCCAATGATCACGTCTGACAAATCAAGGCTCACAATCTTAGTTTTGCTGTCCAGACGAGCGCTCCCATATATTCCA
>LQNS02278170.1:16097688-16108890 GCA_001587735.2 Parhyale hawaiensis | reverse complement strand
TTATTGCCCTATTTTTAGTTTGGCGAAACTCTGCATAGTTTGGTTTTTACAGCCCTCAATATGGCGTGACAGAGTGCTGTCCCGAGTTACCCCGGGTGTCCCGAGTTACCCCGGTTGACGGTACTATGTCGAACGTATTTGTTAATCATCTTCTGCCGTTAATGCCAAACAATCACCATGAAACAAGAAATAAAACAGGTGTAGCTTGCCGCAAGTTAGATTGGAAGTCAAAAAATGCTCTACAGTTTTTAAAGCAGTATCTGTTTTCAAAATATGTCAGAAGCTCTAATTCTACAGATGTCTGATTATGCCTTTGAACAGAGATATAAGGCATACTGTTTAGCCTAGTGAAAAATAGCTCATAGATTGACATGTGCCTAATAAGCTGAGTACAGCTTGTAAGGGGCTTGTTCAACAGCTAGAGTGTGTAGGCTATAACAGTATACCTAAATCTGTAAATCTTTTTTGAATTGTAACTTTATTTAGTATGTGTGAATAATAAAGGTCTAAAGGTCTATTGGACCTAGATTAAGCAGGTTAGGCCACTAGACAGTAGCCTAAAAGGCCTAACTACAGTTGATAAATATAGGCTCCTAGATACAACATAGGCTAGTTAGGCCTATCACAAAAATTGGGAGTTAACTGAGCTGCTTCTCAAAAAATTTACAATTGGCCTAGCCTAATTGTGAATTGAGAGACCAGGGAAATTATTCTAGTTTCCAATAGGCTTATACCATACCCTCAAATCGAGGTATCACTCGCTTTAAAAAACACCAAACCCTCAAATAGAGGGCGGACACAGTTTCTCAAGGTGCAATGGCAGTATGGCACTTAGAGTGAACAGAGAATTTGTTACGAGATCCAAACTCGTATACATCCAGCAAAGCCAGTTCCGTACTATACGATGATGAAATGAATTACAGTACTAACGTTAGGCTAGGCAATTGCTGAAGATCATAAAATTGAAGCAACTTAATCCTATGTACAAAAGTAACATAAAATTGCATGTAGCTCAACTAGGCTATAATAATAGAATTACATAAAAAAACATCATTGTGCTTTGTAGTTAGTACCTTTCACGAACTTAGGCCTAATACCTTCCTTCCGCTTCCATACAACATATAATTTGCTTTTCGAGTAGTATGAATGTCCTTGTGCCAGTCCTATGAAAAAGGATTAGAAAAGAGGAAGTCGGAAGGAAAAGAGTTTTCCTAAAAGAAGGAACATTTAGGTGGAGTACTGCGTTTTAAGTTCTTGCATCAGCTGACTATAGAAATTACGAGACCAATGAGAGGCGAGGTGAGAACGCTAGTGCGCAGTCGCCAGGAGCCTTGCCAACTCGAGCTTTATATTCCCGCTAATGATGAATAACTATTCCGCTAAAACAAAAGAAAAAGAATATAACTCCATGACAACCAGTTGAGAAAAGCTTTTAGAAACTTCATTATTCGTTAAAGGTAGAGGCCAACTAAAGCTTACTTTGATGTTGATAAATTCATGCAAATAGATGTGAGCTTGATTTACTTAGTTTCCTCCAACATATATGTTCCTATCATAATTTACTCCCATTATCTTGATATTTTGAAATTTAAGTACTTGTAGCTTTTAATGGTGAATGAAGGCATTTTTAAAAGCAGAATGTGTTGCAAAGTTATGAAAAAAACGGAAAAATCAATTAGCTTGGAATTTTCGTGTAACTGGCAACACCGTTTTAATGACAAAGAAAATTGCATTTTGTTTTAAAAATTGTTTTAAGGGATAATAAACAAGGTTGGATATGGATATATATATCTAATAAGTCCCCTATTTATACTTATGCTTTGCTGATGGAAATGATTATTGAATTTGTTTGCGTTGTTATGAATGTTACACCACATCTCGCTTCAGAACCTTGCAATTTCAGCTTTTCATAACCTTTCACTGTGAAAAAAATTCAGATATTGGTATATTTATTGCAGTAAAAAATGCTGCCGAATTCAATCGTTTATTAAGAATTTTCGTCGGATGAGAACTTCCTAAATGAGAATCACAGCACCCAATTTTCTGCATGTCATCATTGTTTGTAGCTGTGTGCGTTTGTACTTCTGTCCATTGATGACTCACCGTTGAATTCATGCTGAATGGAGTCAGAATGGAACTCATTTTATCGTCGAAACGTTATATACAGCAGACAAATACACGGATCTTCACCGATATAGAAAACAGGTACTCATGTCGATAAAATCTAGAGAGTAGGCCTAACTCAAGTTTAAATCGGTCATCGGTCATCACGTTCACATAGAGTTTTCCGCAACAACTCGAGTATATGCTCACGATAATGAATTAAACTGTTGAAAACCATGCGCTCTTCTTATGTCGATGTCATTTAGTTTTTATTTTTATTACTTATCAACATCATTCACTCAGGCTATTGTAAGTAAAAAGAATTTCTTATGTTCTATTGACTGGGTTAAGGATAATTCTCTTAAATAGTGTGATTAGCCTTAAGCCCAGCGCCTACTATTAAATTTAGTTGGCGTTAGCAGCCTATTTAAGTCAGTCAAGAATTCCCTTAGGGAGCGTGGAACGGGCCATAGACCTTAGGGTTAGGATAGTTTGGGTTCGTCCATCCTATGCAATGGGGCCAGACAAACACAGGGGGGCCCTGTAGGTTACCTCAGCCATTACCTAGGCCTTCGGGACGTTTCTCTTTCGTGCCCACTTCGCTTCCTTCCCTATTTCATACCCCTACTCACTCATGCTTTTTTCTGTTCTTCCTCTTCTTTCCCGACTTGGTGTTCCCTTGCGCGTAGATTCTGTGTGGGAACACCTTTGTGCATGGATTCCCCGTTTCTCCTGGCATACTACATGTCCCTTGTTCTTTCTTCTGTGACATCGTTCTGCTCGGAAACGAAGCTTAAACTTCCTAACTATATCTAACTAGCTAGGCTATAAGTCAGTCAACTCAGCTAATCCGTTTACCAGAGACCACCTAGACACATGTGTCTCGGTGGCTTCGGTGTACCCCACCGCGGCTCGGCATCAGTTTCATACAATTTATTGGTACAAAATGTAATTGAAAAACTGTAGATTTTAAAATAAAGCAAGTGCTACTGGTGAACTATCAACTATTGCTTCTAACTACGTTTATGCTGCAAGCGGGTCAAAACGAAAGTTGTTAAGAGCGTCATTGTTTTGGCCTACCAAAATGATATCCGAAACCAGTTTCAGCTCAGAATTTGGGGCAGCTTGAGCATTGGCCAAACGAACAGTTTTGCTCAACATGACCACGTGACCGTCTGCTTGTCAACATACCAGACGTACGATTTAAGGAGAGGCCGCAGTAGAACTTATTAAATCGACATTTCTCGCACATGTTAACCAACAGAGTGTAGTAAAATATAACATGTTNACGAACAGTTTTGCTCAACATGACCACGTGACCGTCTGCTTGTCAACATACCAGACGTACGATTTAAGGAGAGGCCGCAGTAGAACTTATTAAATCGACATTTCTCGCACATGTTAACCAACAGAGTGTAGTAAAATATAACATGTTATTGCATGATTTAATCTGCATTGCTCAGCAAGTCAGCTGTATATTTCTTTCAAAAATCACACAAGCACTCGAGCAGTGTTCACTACCACAGCAGAAATATTTAAGCCCGGTGCACACGTTAGGATTTTACGCAGCGTTCTTGCTTCAACACAACGTACCGATTGGGTCGCCGATTCCGTCCAAAAGCAACTATGCGTACACGAAAGGGTGTTTTAAGACGGTAACTGTTGGGTCAGCTTGTCCTGGAAGTGCTATTGCCAAGTTTTGCATATCTCGTATCATTTGGCGTGAACCAAAAATCAAGAAACTCAACATGTCTGCATTGTTCAAAAGAACACGGCAACGCAATCGAGCTCTGTCCACTGAGTCTACGAGAGGACAGTAGTCAAAAAGACGAAAGTAGCGGTTCCAAACCTTCTTTTTTATGCCTGGGACCCTAGGGAACTTTCTATATGTTCTCACACCTTCATTCAAAAATTGTAACCAACATGATGATAGAAAATGAATTTTATACTACATATTTTTGTGTGCGACTAATTTAAGTTAATTTCTGAAAGACCCGGATATATATAACAAGATTTTACTCTACCATGGGTGGGAACCCTTGTACAAAAGAGCGAACCGGCCTTCATCATCTCCAGGCTCTGAAAGACCTAACCACGGAACAGTAATCGTCATCACGCATAAACAGAGAATCAATCTTTTGCTATATTCACCTGACCACCGCGCTTGGCAATTTAGACCTGATAATCTTTGGTAGCGCCTGCAGGTATGGAAATTACGATGTATAGGAGAGGCAAGCAAAGGAAGTGTTGAAGATACTGTAAGCCTACTCACAGCCGAAGCACACTCACTCACTGCTGGTTACTAAATGGAGGTCAAAACTGTTGTCTGCTTGTCTCAAAATGGAACCCTAAAGACCCTGGCCATACCCCCAGTCTCCGACTGAAACAAAGCAATGATTTTCACCCCCACATTCATGGGTACTGCCATCACTCGCCATACGTGCCATTAAATTTTAAGGTTTCAGTTTGTATGACAGAATTCATTTTATGGTTTATACTTTGAGATTGTATACAAGTTGTAATACAGCTGTGATAAGGAGCCTCATAAAATACTATCTTTGCTTCGTATTAATGGGCTAAAGCTTACACCTACTCTGTGTTCAAGCTTTGAGCTACCAAACAATTGAAACCGTTGAACTAAGCAAATATATTTTTTTGTTTGTCTTCGTTTGCTCTAAAGCAACATTTGCAGAGAAATTTCATAGTTTCACTATCACTAGACAGTGATACTTTCCATAAATATGATGTCGTACATCGGCATTGAAAGAAATACCAGAGTAACCAGACAATGTCCCTACATTCCTCAAAAGAAACTGAAGAAACAAAAAATTCCGAGCCGTGTAGTGTAGACACGCCCATCGAAGAAAGATAGTATCGGGTACAAGGTATAACAGCCTCTTCGAAACACCTTCGCCCGCCGCCTAAGCTCCCTGGTCTGCCTATTTGACTGAGATCTTCAAGCCGTGCGCAGACGAGCGACATCTTCGCTCAGTTCAACAGAAGAATATTGTGGATAGATCCGGTTTTCCGCGACATGATGATGCACACGCAGCAGCGGTGGGGCTTGTTATGGCAAAATTTTAGAGTAAAGTTAACACAAGTTGTACAAAAAGCAGAAATGATAAACATTATTGTATTAAGTTTTATTGTTTGCCTACACGCCTGTTCTATATTCATTACGGATAGTGGTCAGAGGCTGAATATTTTATGCGATCTTGTGGTTTGCAAAGAAAACTTTGATATGTGCGTTTTCTGCTGACGATCATTGTTGCAACCTGATGACAATTTCTATAACCAGGACGATCGATCTAAAAGACATGTCTATTGAAAATATGGACGTTTCGAGCATATATGCCATTATCAACAATCTGATATATAAGAAGAAATTTCAAAAGAATACTATTGCAACATGGTGAACTTCAGAAATAAAAAAGGATTAATTGCCTGCAAGCTAGCTTACACTATTGTGGGACTATTTTCAGTGGATATGACGATTGTAGGTTATTTCATTATTTTTAAGTTAGGTTTTGCTTTGCTAATATATAATGATTCAATGATTCTAAGATCGGTAAGTGAATTTGCAGAGCCTATGATGGAAAAGTTTTACTGGAGAATCGGAGTGTCGCACTGTTCAGCATGACTGCGTAGTGCGTATTGATGAATGTGATGGCCAAGCGAATAATTGCATTAGGACGTTTTTAAATCATAAGTTTTCTACTAATATTGATATGTTGTCCGGGAAGAAAAAGAAGCTTTTTATATCTTTGTCTTTCTTCGGCCATCATGCAGTCGGAGAAACTGAAAAGAGATTTAACAGATTTAGTTAACAAATTTTTTATGTGTGTAGACCTACAAACTGTTTTAGTGGATAACTATAGGATAGGTACTCTGTTTTCATTTAAGGATTAGTTACCTGCCTATATGCTCTCATCTATTGTTTATAAGTACTGTTGCCCATCGTGTGGGTCGGTGTACGTGGGGTCATCCACGCGCGTCGTGAGGGTTAGAGTGTTTGAGCATATGGGTAGGAGATTTAGAACCGGTGATCCGCTTGCGAGGCCATCACATTCATCAATACGCAGTCATGCTGAACAGTGCGACACTCCAATTCGACAGCAAAATTTTCCATCATAGGCTCTGCAACTTCACTTACCGATCTTAGAATCCTTGAATCAATATATATTAGCAAAGAAAAACCTAACTTAAATTATATGAAATCGTCATATCCACTGAAAATAGCCCCATAATAGTGTAACCTAGCTTGTGAGCAATTATTACGTTTTTATTCTTGAATTTCACCATGTTAAAATAGTATTATTTTGAAATTTCTTATATTTCAGATTGTTGATAATAGCCTGTATGGTCGAAACGTCCATATTGTAAATAGACGTGTCTTTTAGATCGTCTACGCTTTAACCCTGGTTTTAAAATTGTCTTGTCTTTTACACCCAAACTTGATAAATCGATGACAAATTCATTTTATACGTTTGACACCCAGTTGCAATTGCCACCATTTAAAGCTAATCTTCAAGAACAACGGCGGCGCGTTACATACTTACCAGTGAAAATTTAACAAGTTACTTTGAATTGTTTGAAAGTTACAAAAATATTGACCTAGATCCATCCTGCTGAAGTTCGCCGCAACTTTTTCGCCGAGTCTGGTAAAGCATTTGTTGGCGAAATGCCGCTATCGGCAATTTTCGCTGCTCATCTGCATTTGGCTTTAAATTTCATATTTCCACGATAGGCAGTGTTGCAAAATTTCAGTGTGAGTTTTTAGCTATAGCTACTTTCCATTTTTTTCCAGTCAAAAGCTTATAATTGTAATTTTGTAAGCCAACACAAAGTTTACGACAAATTTTACATGCGTACATTGCATAGCTGAACTCATGTGTGAATAGCAGAAATCTATTCAGCTGTCGGAGGCTCGCCATCAGGAGAAAGTTGGTCATTTTATCAAAAAACTCTTCTAAAATAACTTTGCTTCTAAGATTGAAACCAACGGTCGCTTGCGCTTTATTCAGCATTTTCAACTATACTTCATTCACACGAAGGAACGATGTGTGTTGTCTATAGCCATAGAATATTGGTTCGTCTTAATAATAATAATAACTAGAGTACTCTGAGAGCGCATTCCTACGCCAAGCGAGGCAATGGTAGCAAAAAATTTAAATTGGCTCTGAAACCATAAATTTCTTTGTTTAAACTCCAAAATTTGATCAGTTGTGTCTTTTGATAGTAATAACAGCTTGCGCAGTTTTCTTGAAGATCCGTTCATAACTTTTGAGTTACACTGCTAACAAATGTTATGACAAACATGAGTTAAAACATACAAACGAACAAACCGATCTGCACCAAAATTTAATCATTGATGTCTTTTAACAATACTAACAACCCCTATATATTTCATAAAGATCCATTCATTATTTTTTTAGTTATTGTGCTGACAAGCATAAAATTAAAAACAGTGACAAACGAACGAACAAGCAAACGGACCGAAATTTGGTCATTTACTCTTTGTTGTATACCTTACAACTCATGTTAATTTCATAAAAATCCATCCATAACTTTTTGAGTTAGGGCAATGAGAAAAATGAGGCAGACAAACAAACAAACGGATGGACATATATCTTCACCAAAAGTTAATCATCTGTTCCTCCTAACATACCTAACAATCCCTGTAAATTCTGTCCAAATCGGTTCAGAACTTTTTGAGTTATCTTGGTGACAGACAGACAAAGAGACAAACAGACAGACAAACACGACGAAAACATAACCTCCTTGGCGGAGGTGATAACAATAATAATATACATTATTAGGTACACCTAGGGAGACGGTACACAGGAGACAGCTTAATACAAAAGTTACATCAGATACTAAGATCAGGTAATACCATCACTACAAACTACACTGCATTGAAGCTCATCGGCAATGCATGTTAGGTAGATTGTAGCCAGGCCCGTTACGGATCACCTTCAGTGGGGCTTAATCAGATTTTTTTTATCCTGAGCTGGAGGCTCAGAGCGCATTTTCTTGTTCTGACTTTGAGACAATCAGTATACCTTAGAGCAAATATCATACTTGCACTAATTGACCTCGGCACATTCATCAGGCGCCGAATATGTCATTATAGGCAACGAGTAGACGTCCAATCGATTTCTGCTTAAAGTTAGACCTGAGCGAGTCACAGTACAGGGGATAACAGTAGCTTTAACCTCATCCGAGCAGTGACCAAACTTTCTGATTAGCATGTTGCCCACTGCGTGGAGCTTTCGCTTTTCTTTCTCTATATCCTGGTTATCACGAAAATCATTGGTGATTTTATGACCTAGGTAAGAGAAGCTGTCTACATAAGTGAGATCGACACCATTAATTCGAGTGACTTTATCGGAAGGCAGATTACTTCTTCTAGGCTTAATGTACATACAAACAGTTTTAAAAGTATTATATTCAATACACAGTTTGCTGGCTTCGCTCTCGCAAATTGAGACCAACTTTTGCAGCCCGCTGGAACGGGGAGAAGCAGAGGCCATATCATCAGCATAACTGAACACATTTACTGCGTGACCATTTATGTGGCACCCCACTCCAGCTGCATTCATATGGGCATGGATGCTGTCAATGAAGATGTTAAAGAGAATTGGAGAGAGTAAGCCCCCTTGTCGTATGCCATTAGTCATGGCGAACGCTGATGACGTTGCCGCTCCCATTTTACTTAGCATTTCTGAGTTTGAAACCAGTATTTGAGCGTCTTAGCAATATAAGGAGGTATTTGTCTCTCAATCATACACTTGAATAGAGAATAATGGTGAACTAGGTCAAATGCAGCCTTAGCATCGAGAAAGCACAAGTACATGGGAGATCCACTGTCAATGATATGATTTATGACCTGTTTGAGCGTGAATATAGCCATTTTTGTTCCATATTCGGCTTTAAAGTCGAATTGATTCTCTGCAGTCATCATGTACGGTGACATTCGTCTCTCAAGCACTAGTTCTACCACTTTCGACAGAGATGTTGCCACTGCGACAGGGCGATAGTTGCTCTTGTCGGTCACATATTTTGCTTTGTTTTTACAATTGGTGTTATTATGACCATCAAGTTCTCTGGGAGGAATCCTAAAGTAAAACACCCGGTGATCGCATATCGTATATTCGGATATGTCCAGCAACTACCGGCTGAGCCAGGAAGCAAAGAATGTTACGCTCTTTGCTTCCTGGGCTAAGTAGCCTGCCTTTGGTCAGAGATGCATCTCGTGGGCAGACAGCTGACATAGCGAGCTGCAGGAGTTAGGCCTACAGAGCAGCCCGCCTGGTCGTTCGTTACCTGATGGACGACGGCATAAGAAGAGAGACAAATGGCACGCTCCATTCGGCGCCGAAACTAAGCCGTCGAATATTATCTTGTTCAAAATTCCAGACAGAGGTTATGGATTTGTTACTTTATATCATGTAAATGCTGCAAGCAAAGCAATGACGTTGAACATGTTGAAAGCTTCATTTTCATACAGAAAGACTGAGATTCTGGAATTAAGGATCATGATTAGCCGATTTATGGAGGTCTGTGCCTGAAACTTCATTCAATAGGTTGAAGCCAGCGCTCGTATGTGAAGTTTCGAATTCGGCAAGCCTGATGGCTCAATTTCGGTGCCCAATCGAACTTGCCATGTGTGCAGGCGATGCGGCCTACAGCTCTAGGCGCCTGGAGACGACAAGCAAATTATCGGGTACTCGTAACTCGGCGTGCGCATGATTCGTTGAGTCCTTTTCATTACAACTTCGTGTTTACCTAAAGATTTATTAAAATGTTAGCCGTCAAGTCAGTTGTCTTCGTACATGTCACTATTATAAGTCAAACCAGCGTAAGGAGTCCGATGGGTGTGACTAATAACGCAAAACAACATAGCCAAATCTCACTTAAGCGCGTGGTATAACTTGTTTCAATCGATAAAATTATATTCATATTCGAATACGGAAAGTGCCTTTGTTAGTGGATTAAATTTGGCACTGCTGCGTTCAATTCAGCCCCGCCCCAGCAGGACTGCTTATGCTGGTTTGACTATAGTCAAGTATCTTACGAACTCTGCAGTGTGCCTATCAAACGTTTGAGCAAAATATTGCACGTCTAATCAAGGGGCCTTTTCACACGAAAATATTCGGAACTTGTTCTTGCAGTGAAGTGTTACCGGCAACGCGATTACGTTGCACCTGTTCAAAACTCAATAAAACGGAGTAAAATTGAGTTTCTGGAAGTTTAAAGAGTATCCGATTGAAGTGATGAGGTCGATGTTTGATACTCAATTTATCCAGTCGAAGCCAGCGCACCTGCCAGACGTTTCGTACAAGTCAACCCTTGACAGCTTATCTTAAGCGCCCAAGCGAACACACCCTAATTCCTACTTAACCTAACTTTACACATACCCTAAGATAAGTCGCATGATTCACGGGGACCACGTCATATATTGTATTATTTAGTATCATGCTGCATTCGTGCAGTATATTTACAAACGGAACGACGCTACTTTGCGAACAATGCAGCATGTATTGTATTTTATATGGCTTTTAGTTTGAATACTACAAGACTACTTGATGCATATAACTGCTGGCTGCATGCGTATTATCTGGGCTGTACTACTTTCAAACTAGTGACAATAAAACTAAACTTCGACGTTCATTGATACACTACAGGAAGTGCTCGTTTTTGGCCAAATCGTTTTAGGCAATTTTATTGGATTGAAATTTTGTGTTTCAGGTACATCAAACATAACATACGTAATTTTCATTCAAGAGTACGTATGTATTACAAATACCAAGAACTAACAATTTTGAAGCTAAAGAAAAAAAATGCATATAATGAGGTGACTGGTTACGAGAACTTTCTGAAGACGATGGGTATACCTTGTAAGTTTTATTATATTTTCGTGCGGTCTCACTGATGCCGAGGCCACAGTATACAACAGTACATTCAAATTACCAGCCAAATGACCTATAAGCCAAATGACTCGCTCTTTCAGCCAAGTGACTTTTAAGCCAAATGACTCGCTCTTTCAGCCAAGTGACTTTTAAGCCAAATGACTCGCTCTTTCAGCCAAGTGACTTT